>OX421845.1:19829486-20411986 GCA_949127995.1 Suillia variegata | reverse complement strand
CTATCTATCTATCTATCTATCTATCTATCTATCTATCTAATCATACAATGTATTTTTTATTTTAAATAAATTATGTTTTATTATGACTCGAAAAAAGGGAAAACACTTCTTGTTTTAGTAAAAAACGAGTAAGAGATTTATCTTCGGTTATGCCGAGGCTCATATACCCTCCTCTATTTCAGTGCCTCTATAAAACATGCTACTTTTATAAGTCGGCGTTTTTCTTATCGGATCTCGCCTATTTTTGGTTAGTCGATTTTTGTTACTACCAAAGTGTTAAATACCGAATATGAACTCGTTATTTGCACTGTAACTATTATTAATAATATTTTCTTCCGTATGAAAGTTGGGTCTGGTTTGTATCCGATCACGCCCATTTTTTTTGGAGCAATTTTATGTTACTACTAAAGTTCTAAATATTGAATTTAAACTAGATATCTCTAATGGAACTTATTTAATTAATTTTGTTTTTCGTATGGAAAGGGGTGGTTTGTTTGGTAGAAGTTTTGGTCCGATCTTGCCCATCTTAGAACTTAGCCTCCTCTTGGAGAATAGGACTCAGATATCCAATTTCAACTCGATAGCTCTTAAACTACGGCTGTAATCGCTGGAACAGACAGACGGAGAAACAGACGAATGGACATCGTTAAATCGACTCAGAATCCGACGATGATCATGTATATACTTTGTCATACCTAGCACTCCCCTTCAGGGCGTTACAAATGGAAGAACAAACTCAATATACCCTTCGGTAGGTGCACTTGCACTTGGCGAAGGGTATAATTATAATGAAGAAATAGGACAACGATAAAACGTTTTCAATAGTTTCTGCTACAAGACTGCTTGATTATCGTCTTGGAATTGAGTCAACAAATTTTAGATGACAAAAACCGATATCGAGTTCCATCCAGCCTGAATAAATTGCCAAAGCTATTCACAATTAAAAGGACATTTTTTACATCTTTAGTATATTAAATAAATTTTAAATATGATTTACACTCTTATACTCCAAACAACTCCTCGTCTGCTTAGGCGCATTTTTGGGAACATTATCTATTTTCGACGGTTTTCAAGCATAAATTGGCCGATACTGCTACAATTTCACGTTCGATATTCGTACGAAGTTCATCAATCGTCGCTGGCTTGTTGGCATAGATCATAGTGTTGACGTAGCCCACAGGAAATAGCCTAACGGCGTCAAATCGTACGACCGAGGCGGCCAATCGGTTTCCAATAATTTGATTGTGACATTCGCTGTGTGGCTTGTGGCGACGTCCTGTTGGGACCACATGTCCTCCAAGTCCATATATATACTTAGGCTTCTTGCAGCGGAATATCAGATTGGCCAATTTTTAAGGAAATCTTTCCATCTATTGTTGAATATTCTATGATTTAAAAAATGAAAAATACAAAATCTTATTATCGAGGTATAAATCTGTAAGGTAAATGAGTCATACGAGACAAAATTAGTTTAAATGAATTCTGCTAATATGCTTCAACAAGTGGTGCACAAATATACTATTACAACGCAAATACTTAGTTATTTTAACCAATTCTTATTTCTCCACATACAATATATAGATCACTGCACCAGAAAAGCGTGCAAGCCTCGAACGCAGACAAACTACATTTACTGAAAGGATCCAACTTAAATATGCACGGCGTCTTGTAGTTAAGCTGGGAAGTGCCGTTATTACACGTGAAGACAATCATGGTCTTGCTCTTGGACGTTTAGCTTCTATTGTTGAGCAGGTTAGTTCAAATGTTATATCAAGTTAAATCGACTCGTTTGTTTTTGAATTTTATAAAATTTAAATTTTTATTGTATGTTTGTATTATAAATTGTATTAATTACAAAAACAAATATCGTTAAAAAAAATTTATAAAAAACATTACTTTAATTACCATAATTGATAGTTTTTTGTTGTGCGATATAATAGGGATAAAATATTGCAACAAAAGTTTATAAAAGTAATTTTTAAGTGACTGAAGAGGTTAATAAAAGTGACTTTTCATTTGGTCATATTTTAGGCAGATTTTGGTATATATCAAAGTTGTGTATAACGCATAAAGTTCTAAAAAAAAAAGTTTTGGAAATACTTGGAGTATCAAAAACAATGGTCGAAATATCAGTTACCAATTTAATACGTACAACTTTGGAAGTGAAAAAAACAAAAATGGCGATTTTATTGGGGGTCGACAGCAAATTTTTAAATATGTACTTATATATACGGTAGGTTCTTATATTTAACATACGAAAAATGGGTGTAAATCTCTAAGTCAGTCAGCAGGCAAATTTACCATGATCTTAGACATTAATTTAGGCTTGTATTTGAAGCAATGGAAACAGTTCCATACGGATTAGGGATTGTCGAAAATCGCTAAATAAATGTATGCACAAATGAGAAGTAATTAAATATATAACGAAATTGTATTGACCAGTCCAATAATTCTATTCGAAGTTCTATCAACTGTTACGAGAACAAGTGTACCTTCATTTTTATATATAGGCGATAATATACAATGTGAATGTGAACAACGAGCCAATTCACGATGTCTTTCAGGAGAATCTTAGGACTATTATACTAAATATAATTATTCAGATAATAAACACTACAACCCTTAGAAACTAGATCAGCAAGACTATCTTTCGTTGGAACGTGGCGCCATTAAGCATTCTGTAACCACTCTTGTATGTCAGAAACTCCATTTGCTACAAATGCTTCCATCACTGGTGGATGTAGGTGAGCAGATTTATTTAAATTTCTGACTCTAACCAGAAATAAAATTGCTTAATTTTGTGATTTAACATTGTCGAAGTTATTGTCCATAGCTTGACAAGAAGATATGCTGCGCTTATATTATTACTTTGAAAGGTGCAACCTCAGACTTTGCGTCAACTTGATACCATTAGGTTTTTTTTTTCTTGATGTTCTTCATAGGTGTTTCGATTCGTATGTATATATACAGTAGCCGAAGTTATATGCCCTTTCGGTAGCGTCAGTAAAACCATGAATTTGACACTTAGCATCAGAATGCATTTGCTCATAACGTTAATTGAAAACCAAGTGGAATCCAAAATTTGTAGTACTCCAGTTTTTATGTTTGCTAAAGTTTCAATAGAGTCGGCGTCAGTTAAAAATTCATCGACATAGAAATCTCCTCGAATAGGTTCAGACCCAAAAGGGTCTATGAATATCATTAAAAAAATTTGAGTATCGAGCTCCCATATTTGGACATTGGTCGAGAAGGCAAAAAGTGTGGTGGCACATGCAAATTTGCGGTTTTTTAAGAGAATCAATTCCAACACAAGAATCTGGCCTGTACTCCTAAAGAATTATGGCTTGGTACGAAACAAAATTTATCACTTTTAAGTGTGTCAAGTTGTCTTGCTCTTTCTGATATTGCTAAACAGAAACGCTAAAAGTGAAATTACAATGTGGTAGAATGTATATGTGTTAGAAATGTAGAGAATACCAAGGATTATCGGGAATTTAATCCAATCTGGAGAAATTTTGACATCAGGCAATGTAATTTTTAAAGATGATCGATACAGATTGGATTCAGTTTCCAATCGATGAAGAACATGTCAAAATCTCTAGCTAATAAGAAAATGCAATAATAGCTGAGAAATCATACTCATCAGTGGTACAAATGAAGTGGAAGATAAAAGCAGCAGCGGCACAGAAGTTGTTACAAATAAAAGCAGCAGAAGTCCACAAGTCGTCTCGTATGAAAATCGTAGTGGTGAAAATGTTTAATCAGATCCCCGTCGGTTAGAATGAATAAAGAATTGAAAATACGATTGTATGTAAAATTCAGTGGAAGAAGACGACGATTCAATTTCTGCCAATGAGGCTATACAGTGAAATAATAAGGATTTGTGGCTGGAAGCAATGAAATATAAATTCAGTTCTTTGCATGAAAATGAAACTTGGACTTTTGAAGATTAACCAGAAAATAGAAATACAATAAAGTGCAAGCGGATTTTTAAGACGAAAATGGGTATAGATGGTCAGACTGGTTGTTAACGGGTGTAGTTAACGAAAGGGATTTGATTATGAAGAAACTTACTCTCCATTGGTTACTTGCTTGCATTTTTCGACTTGATCATGTGCAATTCTACCTCGTTTTTTCAAAGCCTTAACAAGCAAGTTTGGCCTGGAACTTAGAACAAGCATATACACCTTCAACAATGTCAGCCTGAAAATCTAACTACACAATTCACAAATTTTGCTGTTATATGGCGCTGAAGAGATCAGCAAATTTAAATTCGAGACAGTTCGAGAAAAAATTATCCTTAAGATACAGTAACTTTGCGTCGATTCCGAGTATCGGTTTATATGGAACAATGAGATGTATGATCTGTTGAAAAAATTTTTTTTTTTGATCATTTAAAAAATATAATTTTGAATAATACTTTGCGTTTTTTTCTTGCCATATGTATATCTTAAAATAAAGGTATCACCCTTTAAGATACATGATAACAATTAAGTACAAACTATTATAAGGACATGTTTTTTTATGCACCACTCAGTGGTGTATATTGGTTTTGGTGCAATGTTTGTTACGTAGAAAGATACTCAAGATAGATATGAACATATGGATTAAAAAACTAAGTAGATTTAGCCATGCTGTATGTTTGTCCGTCTGTCCGTCATTATTTTTTGTAAGCACGATAGCGAACGAATCGTTAGACATATTGAAATATAGCTAAAATTTTGTATACTAGTTACTCTTATGCCAGAATAGAACTGATTAGATTTTAGAGCCAATCCGCCCATGACCACGCCCACTACAACAAGAAATAGTGATTTCTTGGAAGCACGATATCTTGAGAAGTATTAAAATCGGAGATATTGATTTGAAACTTGTACGAAATTTATTGTTATGATTGGGAACAAATGATTAAACGATTAGGATGATCCATGTTTGTTATTTTTTTGTTATATGTTTAAATAAAGCCCTTATAACTTTAATTGGCTATGTTTGTACACAAACGATCTTAAATAAGTAGAGTAAACAAATTAGGATGGTACATGATTTATAAAATTGGGGTGGTTCAAGATTTCAATAAATTTTATTTAATTGTATTTTATAAATTATATCATCATTTGATTGTGATATTTAACAATGTGATGCATTTGTAATAGTCGGTATGAACGACTTAAGTTTCTTACTTGTTTTAATCTAATATGTAAGTTTATAATTATTAGGTTGCAGAATGTCACTTGGAAGGCCGCGAGGTTATGATGGTCACCAGTGGTGCTGTTGCCTTTGGAAGCCAAAAACTGGCACACGAGCTGCTAATGTCATTGTCAATGCGTGAGACGCTTTCGCCAAAAGATCCGACCAGGGCGGTAAATGTTAATACATTTCTAATAAACAATTAAATAAATGTGACATTACTTCTAGGAGCAGGGAATGTTGCTGGAGCCGAGAGCCGCTGCCGCAGTAGGTCAATCTGGTCTTATGTCACTTTATGATGCTATGTTTGCACAATATGGAGTTAAAATAGCACAGGTAAATAAATAATTTTTGACATTAGGTTTTTAAAATTTGTTACTATTAACAGCTGGTTAATGACATGTTGGAATCGAATATGAATCCTTATACAAATTTATTTGATAGCGTTAAGTAAGAAACGAGAGCTTTATATGTGCTCCTGCGCAAAAAATGTGCTGACTATACTAAAAGGTGTAATATTTGATTTTCTGCCGCGAGTTTAATTTTTGTACCCTACGGGCATTAACATTATTCATTCATTCGATTTCAATGAATTTGTTGATCTTACGCCCAGGAAGGTTTGGGGATAAAAATAAATATTCCGCTCCACCTAATACGCTCACAGTTTGCAAACTTTAGTAAAAATACTCGATTACATAATCGAGTGTAGTCACTGTCGACAACTTCACTAAAAAATGGGTGTGTTTGGATCAATTTATCGCCCATCACCTTAACTCAGAAACATAATGTTTTTCATAATTATCAACCCAAAACGGGGAGTAACAGGAAGATATTAAAATTTGATGCGTAAGTTTCCAATTTGCTAATTTCAAAATTTCCCACTTTGTTAATCTATCACGAAACAAAAAAACTCTGTCTATTTGGATATTTAACAAATGTTGTTGATTTAATATTTAATCCTTTAGGTTCTTGTGACTAAGCCAGATTTTTACAATGAAGAGACACGGAACAACCTTTTCTGTACATTATCCGAATTAATTAGTTTAAATATTGTCCCTATTATTAATACAAACGATGCTGTTTCACCACCCATGTTTATTGTGGATGACGATCTACCCGCTGGCTCCAAGAAGGTAAGTTCATAGCTTTGTAAGGGGTGCATTGAAGTGAACATTGCAACCCCAAAAAGTTCTAAATTGGTCCTTAATTGCTTTTGCAATTTTATTTTCTCCTTGTTCTGTAGGGAATTGCTATTAAGGATAACGATAGCTTGGCAGCCATGTTGGCTGCGGAAGTTCAAGCTGATTTACTAATTCTTATGTCTGATGTGGACGGTATTTATAATAAGCCACCGTGGGAGGACGGAGCTAAACTAATGCACACGTATACATCAAACGACAGACGCATCATTGAGTTCGGAAAAAAGTCGAAAGTAAGTAAGCAACAATAGCACGTTAAGTAATTGTAATTTACATACAACCGTGTCTGGGTATAGTGAATACCAGATATAGTAAACACCTCCACATAGTGAACCACTATCCCTTTCCAACTTATGAGATGTTAGATACATCGAAAGCTTCGGTTGTTTTGCTTTGAGTAGTACTACCAGTTGTACCAAAACAACTTGCATATGTATTGGTTAGGCCTATCGACAAGTCCCCGAAACTCTAAAGCCAAAATCAGTAAATGTCACATATGAATTAGTTAATACTAACATATAAATTTTCTTTTAACAGTTAAAATTTCATTTAAGAATAATATTCAAAATTAAACATTTAAAAATTACTTTAATTTTTAATATATTTTCGTCTTCAACATTAAATAACATTTTTTAATATTTTTTTTAAAAAAATAAGAGCATTTCAATCAATATGCATTTAAAATAAAATAAGCCTAAATTTATATGTTGGTACATACATATAACAAAAAAAATTGTCTCTCAACTTACTCGTATTTGTTGCGGTTTTCTTGTGCTTTTTCGTAGCATTTCCGTTTCTTTAGTCCATTATGTGCTAGGTCGACAGCCTTTATGATGTCTTTCTCAAAATGATAGCGACCATCCAACTTGAAACCGTCTAAATAACCGAAAAGAAAAAGAGATATTACCAGCCAAAAATAAAATCTGTTCATTTTTATAACAAAATTTTATCAACAAGCTTCATTCTAGTTTTTTAATCAGCACATAATTTCATTTGACATTAAAATCAATTTTCCTATTATATTATTTCCTATTTCCTTATTTCCTGATCATTACTTCTTTACTAATATTATAAAGGAAGGTGTATTTCTTTATTTATTTATTTTCGTTTGTACTGTTTTCACGCTTAAACGGCTGAACCGATTTACTTCAAACTTGAAACATATATTGAGATGGGTCTGGAAGGAATGATAGGATATATGAAATCTGCCACGCCCACATATTACGCCCACAAGTAGTCAAATTAAGTCATCAAAATCTATTATATCGCTAATACTATTCCGAAATATCTCAAATTTGAAAATAGAGTTGGTATAGTCACTGTCTACAACTCAACCAAAAGTGGGCATGGTTGGATCAATATAACGCCCACCGCTATACTTCAGGAACGCGATGCTCTACGAAGATAAACGTTTGTATAAAGGTGTATGGTGACTAAATCTACCATTTTACAAAATGTGGGCGTGGTCGAGTCAATTGAGCGCTCATCGTTGTAGATCAGAAACGTCATACTGTACGATGATTAACTTTAGTGTGAAGGTGTTTGGGAACTATATCTACCATTCCACCAAAACTGGGGTCTATTTATCACCTACAGCCATAGCTCAGGAACGTGATGCACTACTGTGAAGATATTTGGTTCATAGTAACTAAATCTGACCGGAAAGTGCTATTACAATTTTAGTTACATACAAATGCGAATACCGGGGAGGTTAACTGCAACAGTTGCGAAACTCAGTTTAGAGGTACATGGTGACAATATTTACAAACACACAACGGGGAGTAACGGGAAGTTCTGCATACAAATTTGGTATGAAATTACCAAATTAACCAGATATTCATCCAAATAAAATGGTGGCGAGGCTAGAAAGTTTATTAATCTTAATTAACAAATAAACTAAGACTTGATTCTATTAAACAAGAAAACGGGCACCGCCGGGTAATTGAAGCTAGTTATCTATATATATAAAAATGACTTCTTTTTTCTTTCTTTGTACCAAATAGGCGCCTAAACCATTCATCCGATTGTCATGAAAATTTGGGAAGTTGCTATGCTCACGCCAACTTAGGTTTTGGGTAAAGAAAATTTTGCGACGCCCACCTATTACGCCCACAATTTGTAAAACTAAGTTAAAATATTCGGTTATTTCGCTAAAATTGCTCCTAAAAATCTGAATTTTGGTATCTGAGTTTGTATTGGCACTATCGATAACTTTCTCAAAAATGGGAGTGGTTGGTACAATTTAACGCCCACTTTCAAAACAAAGGGTGGATCATTTTTACGCCTACCACCATTGCTCAGAAACTTGATGTGCTATATAGAAAACATGTAACGGGATGCACCGGGAAGAATAACAGGATATACAAAATTGTCCACGCCCACTTATTACGCCCACAATTTGATTAATTACGTGATAATATACGAATACATTGCTAATATTGCTCCTAAAAATTTGGGATTTTGTTTCTGAGTTTGTATGCCGATAATTTTACAGCCGTAACTCAGAATCTCTACAACGGTGAGTACTGAGAAGTTCCGCTAACTCACGGGAGTACCGGGATGTTCCGTTACTAACGGGAGTACCAGGAAGCTCTGCTACACATTTTTTTAAGTGGCATTGCAACGCATGTAAAACAACAAAATTAAACCAAAAATATTCGTTTTTGTATAAAAATAATTTTTTTGTATCTTTTTTGCTTTTTGTAGGCGTAAGATATAAGCGTGGTAAAATTTATGCTCCGTTTAACGATTTCGAAGCATCAACATATCATTCGGTATATTTTTCATCAAAATCGGTCCAATAGTTCAGAAGTTTACCCTACGCACATAAAGTAACGTAACAAATAGAAGAAACAATTCAATATATCCTTCGGTATGTGTTCACGCGTGGTGAAGGGTATAAAATAACTTTTATAACTTCCTTTTATTAATCAATTCACAAACGAATTTTGATATTTTTCAATAATTAATATTTTTTTTTAACTATGAGGTAAAATTATAAATTCATTAGGACCGACTGTAATTTCATAATTTTTGAATTATACCATTGTTTGCATCTTGCAGGTTGGTACTGGTGGCATGGACTCTAAAGTGAAGGCAGCTACATGGGCGCTAGATCGTGGTGTCAGTGTAGTAATTTGCAATGGTATGCAGGAGAAAGCTATTAAAACTATAATTGGCGGTAGGAAAGTAGGAACGTTCTTCACAGAGTCAACGGAATTCTCGACACCAGTGGAAGTGCTGGCGGAGAATGGTAAGTGATTAGATGAATGAGTGTATAACAAAAATAATAAGAGGATTATCTTCGGCTATACCACATTTCATAAAATATTCTGAAAATAAGTTTATAAATATTTTCTTTGGTTTGTTTAAATGCTATTTGTTAAAGTGTTTCGCAAATGCACGATCAAGAGAATAAATGTATAGCTTGGTAAAGATAAACTTTCTGGATATAAGAGCCATGTCCAAAAAACTTAATCCAGGGAAATATGAAATTCCCGAATATCAGTTTTGGGGCTTATATAAAAAAAACGCTAAATGAAACAATCGTCGGCATACATAACGTACTCGTATTATTATAACAATTTTTGTATTTATAACTTTTTAATAAATAGATATATGTATATACAATAATTTCGTCATATTCAATATATTTTACATATTTACTATATAATAAACAAAAAATAAAGGTATTTAAACATAAATAAATTTATATAAAAAACGAAACCAAAAATAATGTAAGGAACAAGTGAGATCTTAAAGAATATTGTATGAACACATTTGTTTGCAGTACATCTTTTTTATGTACATGACCAGATCAGTTTGTTAAAAAATAGTTTTGTTTAATCATCACAATGCTACCAACTTTTTATACTGGACACGTGCAAGCACGTAACAAAGGGTATATTAAGTTTGCTCATATATATGTTTATATATACGAGGGATGACCGATAAGTACTTAGCCTCACCGCCCGATGGAGGCCTACTTTGCAGACCTCGAAAAAACGTATTTTTCAGACAGGTTAAAGAAGTTGGAGTATCGCATTGTCAAGTGCATCGAACTAAAAGGAGACTACGTTCTTTTGTAGGCTAAGTACTTATCGGACCACCATTATATAAATACTAGCGAATGCCCGGCATGCGTTGCAATGCCACTTAATAAAAATGTTTGCAGATTTTCCCGGTACTCCCGTTAGTATATTTAGTATTGTATATTTGCACTTAATTAAATAAATTGAGGGCGTAATAAGTGGGCGTGGCAAATTTTGTATTTCCTGTTATTCTTCCCGGTGCATCCGTTACATGTTTTCTATATAGCGCTTCAAGTTTCTGAGCAATGATGGTAGGCGTGAAATTGATCCACCCTTTTTTTGAAAGTAGGCGTTAAATTGATCCAACTACGCCCATTTTTAGGGAAGTGTCTATACAAACTCAGATACCAAATTTCAGATTGGAGCAATTTTAGCGAAATAATCGAATATTTTAACTTAGTTTTACAAATTGTGGGCGTAATAGGTGGGCGTGGCAAAATTTTCTTTGCCCTAATCCTAAATTGGCGTGAGCACAGCAACTCCCCAAATTTTCATCAAAATCGGATGAATGGTTTAGACGCCCATTTGGTACAAAGATAGAAAGATAGAAAGAAGAATTAATTTTTATATATATAGATCAGCGTCGATTAAACGACAGTTTAAGAGATATCGACCTGAAATTATCGAAGTAAACGTTAAGTTCTAAGATAATACAAACTACCATTTTTATAAGAAAACTGGTAAGATAAATATCTTCGACTATGCCGAAGCTCATATACTCTCCGCCATTTCAGTGAAACCAAAAAATCTGCTTCTTTAAGCACATAAGTGCTACATAGCTCTATTATAAGTGGGCGTTGTTCTTATCGGATCACGCCTATTAATTGTCAGTAGTTTTGTGTTACTACTTAAGTGCTAAGTATTGAATTTGAACTGGATACTGCACTGTAACTATTTTAATTAATTTATTTTCTTATAAAAAGGGGTGATTTGTATGGGCGTGTTGTGGGCGTGGTTTTTATCCGATCACGCACATTTTCTATGAGCAGTTTTATGTTACATACAAATACAAATACTACTAAAGTGCTAATTAACGAATTTAAACTGGATATCTGCACTAGAACTATTTTAAATAATTTTTTTTTTCGTATGGAAAGGGGTGGTTTGTATGGGAGGGGGTAGTAGTTTTGGTCTGATCTTGCCCATCTTCGAACTTAGCTCCGCTTGGACAATAGTAGCTCACATACCAAATTTCAGCTCGATAGCTCATAAACACGGCTGTAATCACTAGTACAGACAGGCAGACAGACGAACGAACATCGTTAAATCAACTCAGAATCCGACGCTGATCATTTATATACATACTTTGTCATACCTACCACGCCCCCTTCTGGGCGTTACAAACTAAAAAACAAACTCAATATACCAATCGGGACGTGCAAAATTAAAATAGTTCTGGTATAGACATTCGGTATTAATCTTTAAAGTAGTGTCACGATAAATGGGCGTCATCGAATCAAATCTACTCCCCCTCCCATACAAATACCACCTTTATATAAAAAAAAATAATAATTTAATTTAAATAGTTGTAGTAAGTATATCCCGTCAAATTGCGAATTTAACACACATATTTATATATGTGCTAAAAAAACACAAATGGCGGAGGTAATCGAGCTTCGGCCTAGCGAATAAAAATAATCTTACTAGTTTTTAAATACTTTTAACATAATACAAACTTTTAACGACCATACTTACGAGTATGCCAGTTTAACTGCATTATCCTGTTTAATATGGCATAGTGTATTAAGTGTTTGTAACAAGATTTTTTATGTTATTTCAGCTCGTACTGGCAGTCGACAAATGCAGACGCTTACAGCGGAGCAACGTGCAAGTGCTGTTAACACTTTAGCTGATTTATTAGTGAGCAGGGAAAAATTTATAATGGAAGCCAACGAAAAGGACCTGGAAGAAGCAAAACGCACCGGATTGGCAAAGCCTTTGTTATCGAGACTATCGCTTAACGCTGGGAAATTGAAGAACTTGTCAATTGGACTGAAGCAGATTGCAGACTCGAGCCTAAATGTAAGCGTTGAGAGGACGCTAAAATTATATTTTAAATTTGTACATTACATTTTAACATTAACATTTCAATTTAAGTACTTATTGAAATTTGTATACCCTTCGCTAAGTGCAAGTGCACTTGCCAGAGTAGGATTCTTAGTCGATTTTACGATGTCCGTCCGTCTGTCTGTCCCAGCGTTTACAGCCGTAGTTTAAAAGCTATCGAACCACGCCCACCTTCCAAACAAATTTACCATTTTTTAGGATACAAAATTATTAAAAATAGTTACAATGAAAATAGCCGGTATTTAATACTTTGGTAGTAACATAAAACTACTAACCAAAAAGGGGTGTGATTCGATAAGAACAACGCCCACTTATAATAAAGACATATATACTTATGTGTTAAAAGAAGCACAAATGTTGGTGTCACTGAAATGGAAAAGTGAATTTCCACAGTTTTTTTATTTATTTTTCCAACTTATTTATTTATATTTGAGCACACGCATTAAAAAAATAACAATATTCCTTCAAAATAAACCACTCAGTGAAAAAAAAAATATTTATATTAACGGTTTAATAATTTACTAAAAACTTCGAGGCAAAGTAACTCTTAGCGAACATTCAATTGACGCTTGATAAAAGTGTCCTAACCTTATTTGTTGTCATCTGAGTGTTCTTAATTTCGTTATTGCCTTATTTCCCCAAGGGTGTGTTGTTAAATATTTTGTTTGAAAGTTTCGTAAGCTGGCACGCTTGCAGGATTTATAAAAATACAAATATTGTGTAACTTTGTTAACTCAATGTCCACATTTTTTGTCAATCGCTATTCTCCTAACAAGATTCACACGATAAAATAGTAATAATATAAAAGCATAAATCTATCTATCTATCTATCTATCTATCTATATATATATATATATATATATATATATATATATATATATATATATATATATATATATATATATATATATATATATATATATATATATATATATATATATATATATATATATATATATATATATATATATATATATATATATATATATATATATATATATATATATATATATATATATATATATATATATATATATATATATATATATATATATATATATATATATATATATATATATATATATATATATATATATATATATATATATATATATATATATAACCCATAACGGTGAGTAACGGGAAGTTCTGCACTTTTTCGAATAATTTGGTGTGCAATTACTTAATTAATTACAAAATCACACAAATATAATTCCAGAAAAACGAAACTAATAAACTTGGACATAACTAAACTAAAAAATTAAAATATCGTCGGGAACTTTAAATTGGTCATATTTTAAAAACCAATGTGCAAAATATTAACGAAGAAATTAAACAAATATTTTTTATCCTTTGGTTAAATTCAATTTTTAAATTATTTTTATAGAATGTTGGACGAGTTCTGCGTCGTACAAAATTAGCTGAAAACTTGGAGCTAAAGCAAGTCACAGTACCTATTGGAGTTTTACTTGTTATATTCGAATCGCGTCCAGACTCATTACCACAGGTAGCGGCGCTGGCGATGGCCTCAGCTAATGGTTTACTGCTAAAGGGTGGTAAAGAAGCCGCCTACAGCAACAAGGCGCTAATGGAGTTGGTAAAGGAGTCGTTAGATACAGTCGGTGCTGTTAATGCCGTTTCATTGGTAAGTTCTCACGGATATCAAGATACTATAGAAACAAATGTGTATTTTTTGACAACCTACTCATGTAAAAACAAATTTATCTTACTTTCTGGCATGGCAACTGTGGTGATTGTTAGTTTATTTATCATTGTCAAATTGATATTAACTCTCAAAACAATTATCAACAGATATACTTTTTTTTGTTGATAAATAAAATTTGTTCTCGGCGTGAAGACAAGAACGAGGAGATCATTTTATCTCATTTTTAAACATAAATTGTTGCAAGCCAGAAAAGAGTTATTGAACTTGTGCATGCAAGTACTTGTATATTTGGTCTAAAATTGCGCTAATTCAGCGATGACCATTCAAGTATTATTATAATTACAGGTTTCTACTCGCGAAGAAATCAGTGATCTGCTGTCTATGGAAAACCACATAGATTTGATTATTCCACGCGGTTCAACGGAATTAGTGAGAAGCATTCAGCAACAGTCTGTACATATTCCAGTTTTGGGTCATGCAGAGGGTGTTTGCCATGTTTACATCGACAGGGATGCTGATTTAAAGAAAGCACTAAAGATTGCAAGAGATTCAAAGTGCGATTACCCTGCAGGTATGTTCCTATTTATGTTGTATACTTGTTTGTTTGGACACAAATCAGTGGCGTTTAAGTTTAAATTGCCCCTCGGTATTGCTGTTTGGAAATATTTGTAAGGCAATTTCTTCACATCTCTATACAAAACATCTGGGTAGTTTCCATGTTTGTAATAATAATAAACCGATTTTATTCAAACTGCTTTTATTAAAGTATTTGTCACATATTTTTTTTTTTATAAATTCTTTTATTTATTGAATCTTCTTGGCTTAAGAACTAACAATAAGTTTTATAAATCTTAAAACTAAACGATACATTACACATCTAAAGTAACTGTAGTTGATAAAAAATTGAAAATTTCATAAAATTATTACAAATTCAGAATAAAACATAAATTACATATATATATATATATATTTGCATAGGCAGCGAACATCGTGGTCAATGCCATACAGTGCATCATGGGACCTTAAATCATGTGAAGATTTGTAAAAATTTATATTCGAAGAAAGCCAATGCGACCTGGCGGATCATGGGACTTTACTTGTACTTGTTGGTATTTCTGGAGAGGGCCAATGCGACCTAGCGCATCATGGGGCCTTAAGTGAATGAGTTAACATTTTCGAAGAAAGCCAATGCGACCTATCACATCATAGGGCCTTAGGTGGATGAGTTAAAATTTTCGGAGAAGGCCAATGCGACCTAGCGTATCTTATTGCCTTGTATAGTTAAATGCTATTTATGTACAGACCAATGCGACCTAGCGCATCATGGGGTCTTAGCATAATATACAAGTGCATACAATTGTATGGTGCATCATGTGGATGCAGATTACATGGTTGGGAGATCGTTTCTTCGGAGACGGGATGTCTGAATTGTATTTACCAATGATCGTGCCAACGGGTTGGGGTGAATTGTCAGTTTCTGCAGGTAGCTCTGCTTTATGCGCATGGCTTCATCTTTAACCATAGGCAAATTAAGATCTTTATGAATATTTTCATTTCTTAAATACCATGGTGCTCCAGTGATCGTTCTAAGTATTTTGGACTGAGCCCTCTGTATTAGTTCGAGATTAGTTTTGCTTGTGTTACACCACAGCTGGATGCCATAAGTCCATATTGGCTTTAGAATGCTACTATACAGGAGCACTTTGTACTCCAAGCTTAGTGTAGATCGATGGTTAATAAGCCAGTGCAGGCTATTTGCTTTTAGTCTTAAGTGTGTCCTTTTAGCTTCAATGTGCTTCCGCCATGTTAGTCGTCTGTCTAAATGAATACCAAGGTAAGTGACTTCATTTGATTGCGGAATTATAGTATTATTAAGAGTAACTGCCGGACATGTACCCATTCTTAATGTAAATGTGACATGTTTACACTTTTGCTCATTTACTTTTATTCTCCATTTCGACAGCCACGTTTCTACATGTTTCAAGTGTTCACCTAAATCTCTGGATGCTTTCATTCGGCATTTATTGCTGCAAAGGATAGCAGTATCATCAGCAAATGTTGACGTAGTTAAACCAGGATTCGTTGGCATGTCTGTGGTAAACAGGACATAAAGAATGGGCCCAAGAACGCTTCCTTGAGGAACACCCGCTTCAATTACATTGTCTTTCGTTATAAATTCTTTGACCCTTACCCTGAATGTTCGATTTTTTAGGTATGATTCTAGTATCTTATGAAAGCTAGGAGGGAGCAAACACTTTAATTTGTACACAAGACCTTCATGCCATACTCTATCAAATGCCTGAGCAACATCAAGAAAAATTGCTGAACAGTATTCTCTGTCATATATTTGGCATTTATATTTTTATAATGGACTTGATGCTACATTTAATTTTTTCGACAGACATCGGTCAACTCTCGTTACAACGATATAAAATATATTATATATATATTTTTGTTTTAGTAAATTATATATACTCGTATTTAAGTAAATAAGCATAAGAGATCTAACAAAACAAGTTTTAAAATTTTTTTAAAGTTGATAATATTTAAACATTCCATGACAAAAGTTCTAAAATGATTCAATATTTCATTAACTGCAGAAAAACCTAAATATGTGCTACAAACGCAAAGCTCATCACACCACCTCGCAACTCATTCAATATGTCGAATTCATTGTTTGGTTTTTTCTTGTCATTTATTTCAGCTTGCAACGCCATGGAAACACTACTCATTCATGAGGACTTAATGAGCGGCGAAGTTTTCAACGATGTCTGCAATATGCTGAAACGCGAAGGGGTCAAAATATATTCGGGACCAAAACTCAATCAGTTGCTTACCTTTGGGCCACCCGCTGCAAAGAGCCTAAAGCACGAGTACGGAGCGCTGGAATGCTGCATCGAGATTGTTAAGGATCTCGACGATGCCATTAGTCACATACATACATTTGGCAGTGGACATACAGACGTCATCGTGACTGAAAACGGTATGTAATTTCCCGAGTAAGAAAACAAATTAAAAATTCATCAATTTTACTGCGGCAGTCGTTTAGTTGGAAAAATAGATTAGATAAAAGGATAAATCGACTTTAGAAATAAAAATTCGAGAAATGAATGAAATGACAATAAAAAAAAACTTGGCATTCACTTAATTTAAATTTAAACCTTCAATTCAAACAAAAGATTAATGTGCACACTCGAAGTTGCACGTTTTTAATCCAAATATGTGTAGATTTGATAGATAGATAGATAAGTAGATAAATAGATAGCTAGATAGATAGATAGATAGATAGATAGATAGATAGATAGATAGATAGATAGATAGATATATAGATAGATAGATAGATAGATAGATAGATAGATAGATAGATAGATAGATAGATAGATAGATATATAGATAGATAGATAGATAGATAGATAGATAGATAGATAGATAGATAGATAGATAGATAGGAAGATAGATAGATAGATAGATAGATAGATAGATAGATAGATAGATAGATAGATAGATAGATAGATAGATAGATAGATAGATAGATAGATAGATAGATAGATAGATAGATAGATAGATAGTGTATTATGTCGGAAAATGTTTTTTTCCTACATTAATTTTCGGATTAGAAAATTGTTTTTTATAAATGTAAAATTGTAATATTTTTTGAACATAAAAACAAAATTATTTTCCAAGGAAAATAAATGGAATATTATAAGAAAAATCTTTAAACGTTTAATAGTAGAGAAAACAATTTAATTTTTACAGATTCCGCCGCGGAACGCTTCTTGTCTTCAGTGGACAGCGCTTGTGTTTTTCACAACTCAAGTTCCCGCTTTGCAGATGGCTTCCGGTTTGGTCTGGGAGCAGAAGTGGGAATTTCTACAGCTAGAATTCATGCCAGGGGACCGGTCGGCGTTGAAGGTCTTCTGACAACAAAGTGGATTTTAAAAGGACAGAATCATGCAGCAGCAGACTTTGCCGAAGGCGGAAGCGGTGTTTGGTTGCATGAATCGCTGCCGCTCTGAATTGTATATGTTTTGTTATGTGCTATTTTTAATGCACATTTTTATTTTTTGTTTCTTTTTAGTACTTAAATAAAATTCAGTGACAAACTTATAAGATACTAAAAAATTGTGATTAGACAATAAACTTTTAACAAAGGTCCAATCTGACGAAGTCGATATCATTCTAACATCCTTTGAAAGGTTTATCAAATTTTTATAAAAGCGCTCTGAAATTCGATCGATTTTACACAAGTTCGAAATTAATTTCGGCACAGCTGACTGTCTATTGTGAGCAAAAATTCGTAAAAGTTGGTAAATATTGAAACAAAAAAAACACAAAAAGTTGAAAATATCAAAAAAAGTGTCTTAAGGATAATTCTGACCTATAATATTGTATATCCGAATCAATATAATCGAATAATTGGATCAAAAGTGATACTTTTAAAATTTTTTTTTGGGTTTATCTTTGTTTCTGATACTTTTTTAATTTTGAGTACAAACATAAACACCCAGAAGAAAAAAACCCAAAATAAGAAATATCCACCTTAAATCGAAGTAAAATATCTATGAAGTTGCAAATGTTTATAACAACTATTACGAGCAATCTTATTTCAAATATTTTATATGTTCAAGATGAATGTGTTTTAAAAATGAGCCAACAGTCGTGTCAGGATATAGGGAACTAGTTATTGCAAGGACTGTTCACTATATCCGGGTTTTTCACTCTTTCAAGATTGGCATTTGTAGTTCTTGTGTTCAGAAATTGACTTTTGGACCATTTTTTCACCTAGACTTCGCAGTGCTAGTATACCAGCATCATTAGTAGTACAAATTTGGGTGTTCACTATACCCAGACACGAATATATTTCCAAAACGACAAATTGATTATTAATTCATACTTCATTCAAAAATGAATATTCAATATAAATATATTCCATCCTTAAATTAAATTTGGCCCTGTAATTCCCGTTCCAGCACAGCGATCTTCCAATTTGGACCCATAAGTATACCATGCCTGTGAGCCCTGTTGAGGGATTATTTTGTTGTTTCTCCACGCTAAGCGGTCACTAATAACCACTTCTGAAAAACGAAAGTTTTCTGTTTATCCTATCGGAGACCACAAGACACGGAAAATTTCGGAAGATGTCCAGAATCTTTGCGTGACCCGTTTGTTTGCCTTCCGTAAAATTATCTAGATTAGGTAGCCTTATGGCCGAGCTGGTTGCCGTCCTCTTTACTGTGATGTGCAGAGGAGTGAGTCCAGTGATCATCCCTATGGCTGTTGTGGGGCACTTTCTCATTGCTCGCGTAACACTCAAACATTCTATTCGATGTATCTTGTTTAGAGTCATCTGAGCCTTAGTCTGATCTACCTTTGGCCACCATACTAAAGATGCGTAGGTAATATTACTGTTTTGTAAGACCACGCCATCATTTTAGATCGTAGTCCCCACTTTTTACCTTACAGCCTTTGGCAAGCAAATCTTGTTCTTAAGGCTTTATTTATTATGTATTGGAAGTGGTTTTTCCAGTTCAGAGTTTTGTCTAGGATTACTCCTAGATATTTAATTTCCTCGGATAGTTTGAGGTCCGTGTCCCCTAACCTTAAGGTTCCTAGAAATACTAAGTTTCCTTCTGGTGAAGAGTACCACGTTAGTTTTAATAGGGTTAATCGAAAGTCCTTTCTCCTGACACCAATTCTAATGTCAAAAGCTAGTTACTTGCGGTCGGTTATGGTGGAGTTAAACTTACCTCTAATCATGCATCATCAGCAAAGCCCTGAACTTCGAACCCTTGGTCATCCAGAGTTTGTATAAGCTCATCAATGACCATAAGCCAGAGAAGTTGCGATAAGACGCCTCCATGGGGGCAGCCCTTAGTTTACCTGATAGTTAACCTGTCTGCCCCTATTTCACAAATTATTGCCCAGCATATTGAGAACCCAAAATATATCCAGTCTTCGTATTTCTTTCCTGGCCATCCTCAATTGATCTGAAAGTAGCATTGTCAAAGGCCCCTGTAATATCAATAGATGTACACCATGAGATGTTTCTAGAACGTTTCTTCACTACAAGTTTGCAACTGTTTTCAAAAGCTTGTATTATTATATTTTCTAAATAAACTTCCAGATTTAGTTCATGAGGGTTAGTTATTTTTTCCCTTAGGTGTCATATGTTTTGTCCTAGGTAGAAATTGTACAGTGATCATTTTAATATTTCAGAAGTTTCTTCAACTTCCCCTTTCAGATCAAAGCTAATGTATCGATGATCTGATAAGGAGACTTCATCCAACACCTTCCAATTTGAGATGTTATTTGATTTAAAAGCACAGTAAGATCTTATACCTCCCCCCTTCTCGCATTTATAAAAGTTGACTTGTTGCCTCTATTAACTACTACAATATTGCTAGTCGTAATAAAATCAAGAAGAGATTCAACTCGTGTATTTACATTCGTGCTTCCCCATACCGTGTGATATGCATTTGCGCCACAGCACACGACTCATAAGTCTTGCAGTATTCCACGAGCTGCAGCAACTTACGTGATACTGCTTCCTCGGAGTCGAAAGGGAGATATAAGGATGCCAGGACTATTTTTCTTCTCCCTTTGCCACTAGGCACTTCTGCCTGTATCGCCACCAGCTCTGAAATTGGAAGAAATCTTGATCGTCAGCGCCGACCTAGATCGGTCGGCATTGCCGTCGTAACCCAACTTACAAGTTTTTGTCTGAAGACCATTTATTCGTCTATAGTTCTTAGATGGCCCACCAGGGCACTGAGCCTATAGGAGGCTGCGATTGCTCGGTGGAGATTTATCTGGAGACAGTTAAGTCGTCTCCAAATTGGCGGGTTTTGTGGTGTAGCCTGGGACATTATTTCCCACACCGGCCCCTCCGGACCTTACCACCCTTCGTGCTTCGCAAAACCGCAGCCTCCGGGTCTTTCCTTTCACATTTCCTTAGCCGACCAGACAGAGCAGAGAGTTTGGCATTTCTTTTGCCTTTCTCTGCACTCGGTACAGGCTTTACGGTAATGGGTCCCGTTTTCGGCTTCTGGCTATTTGCGTGTGCACGAGCCGCTTCATCGTTGCCCTCAGCAGCGATGAAGCACCCGCCATTCCTTGACGCGAATGCCCGAATTTTAAAAATAATTATTTTTTATGCGAGTTTTATATATTTAGAAGAAAATGAGAAAAATAAAAAGAAAAAAATCGCCGCATTCTAAGAGACCATTCTAACAAATTGGAGATGTCGGAAATAGCTTAAGCATTTTTTAATAACTATGTAAAACAATTTTTTTTTGCAGGTTTGTTGCTGTTTATCGTAGTAATAAGAAGACATTTAAAATAGTTTTTATTAAAGGAATTTATATTAAACTTTAAGCTTTATTTTGAGGTCCCGTAAACTTAAACTCTTAAATTTGAAGTAACTTTATTCTTAATCTCAACTTTGGCTTTCGTATGCTTTTCCATATTCATATATTCACTTTGATACTCTTCGTATTGTTCCTGTATTTTTACAACACCTTTGTGTCACTTTCAATAGTCGCATATATGCTTTTTAAATTACTTACTTCCTTTGTCATGTTTGCAAGTAAATGTTATTGAATGAAATCCACACGCACTTCTTTGTTGGGGAATCAATAGAAGTGAATGTCGGTTCATCCACTTTGGACAAATTTTCATCCACAAAATCTACTCTCACCTCCTCTTCTGGCATTTTCAACGCTTTGTGTATGGCACACATTACCGCGATTGACTCTGGAACTTAGAACAAAATGATTGAACCCACCTCCTCCTGTACGTGGGGTTTTCGTTTGTTCCGTGCAAATTTTTTTTCCATTCTGACCAAATCTGGAAACAAAACAACATTCGCTTTGCAATTCAAGCCCATACATACATATACATACATATGTATGTAATACATTGACACTAACCAATTTGCTCGAAGTGAACAATTTTAAAATCAAATGGAAAATTGTTCATTTGTTTTTGAACACGTGTAACAAGGCTCACTTAATAAGGTTGTATCACTACGACAACAACAAAAACTCTACAAAAAAACACATGAATTTTGTTCTTGTGTTTCGTCTCTAGATTGTTAAATTCATTTGATAGTATATTTTAGAGTGACAGATTTTCAATTTATTTTTCAAAAGTATTGGTTGATTTCCACAATTTTAAAATTTTACGAAGTGACCAAATTCAAATCAGCTGGTCTTACTATATACATACCTATAACCTTATTGAGTGAGCCCCGACGTATACATTTGTAAACTATCTGGCAAATATTGTATTAGCTCATGGTAGAAGATTGGAAGATGCAGTAATAAATCTGTATAAAAATACAATCTTTAAACACTCCAATAAAGACAAATCTGAGTCAGAATGACACCGAGATATTTGACTTCATAAAAATATGGACTTGTAGACGTTTCTTTAGTAAAACATATGGTTTATCACTGGGAGCCGGGTTTAACACTCGCATATTTACTGCAATTGGCACTTGGCTCACTGTCTTCCAAGCGGAGATACATGCTATTGAGTGTTGTGCACTCCACCTATTGGAAAAAGTCGAACAGGTAGCAGCATTCTTAATTGCTCAGACATCCAATGGCAATATAGCATTGTCCCAACTTCACATCCTTCTTGGTTGATTGATATAAATAAAACGAAAATTTAATTTTTGTTCGAACTGCTCCCCGTTCCTTTAAAAAAAACATCAGAAAATTATTGCCCAAAATATAATAAAATATCGATATGTTTCCTTTTCATGTTGGAAGCAGGTCTACATTCTCTCTCACTTTCAGAAAATCAAAAAAGAACTAAACCCGTCTTAAGTTCTCGGTGGCAACAGGGAAAGGAGGGAAAAGCAAAAATCTTAACATTAACATTTGGAATTTTTCCTGTGTTTACAATAACTGTAAACTATTTTTAATCAAATGTTGCAATTTTAATGTTCGCATTTCTGCGCTGAGGTAGAAAAGCAATTTTATACACTAGGAACGACAAACTTTGGACATAAGATTTCGTACACAAAGCGTCATGTGGAGAATTTATTAATACAAAAAAAAAATCTTATGAAATTTATATTATCATGATGAAAAAGTTCCCGGAAGCTGTGCAAATTCTGTCAGTACTGTAAACAATCTAATTAGTCAAGTAGTTGCAAGTTGCAAAACAGTTGCCGCTTAAATCCTTTTCAACTATGAGAGGTAAAAGGAATCAAATGGAAAAAGAAAATTTTACAGAAGTTTAAACATTTATAACAATTAATTAATGAAACATACATAATAATTAATTAGCTAGAGAATAATCTTAAATCGAAGCAAAAATATCCTACATCATTTTTAATTTTATAATATTTTATCGAAATGAAATTGGGGTCCAATCATGACTTAAATTTTTTTTTTATATTTGCCCCACGCAAGCTCGTACCGAAAGGTTTGTTCATAAATGTACGACAAGGGTGGTTTTAGGCAAACAAAAATTGTCAATCCCAACTATTAGAACCACAAATTATAAAACTAAGTAAAAAATTTTATTATTTTGGTATTATTGCTCCAAAAATTTGAAATTCGATATCTGAGAATAAACGGCCTTTACGAAATTTAAAGCAGCATCGATTTGCACACTATTTCTTATAATAAAAATGATTTCACATCATTTGATTCTATGATTATAGTCACTTTCCTAACATAAAATAACAATAACAAGTACGAAATTATAATCGGTCATACCGACTATTACAAATGTACCACATTGTTAAATATTTCAATCAATTTAGGATGGTTAATGGTGATATTAAAAAAATCCTGAACTACCCTAATATTATAAATTATGAACAACCCTAATTATATTACTCTACTTGTTTAATGTCGTTTGTGTACCAAAGTAACTCAGTAAAGCTTTAAGGGCTTATTACTAATATTATAAAGGAAGGTGTATTTCTTTATTTATTTATTTTTCTTTTGTACCGTTTTCCCGCTTAAACGGCTGAACCGATTTACTTCAAATTTGGAACATATATCGAGATGGGTCTGGAAGGAATGATAGGCTATATGAAATCTGCCACGACCACATATTACGCCCACAATTAATAAAATTAAGTCACTAAAATCGATTTTTTCTATTCCAAAAAATCTCAAATTTGGAATTTGATTTGGTATGGTCACTGTCGACAACTCCACCAAAAGTGGGCGTGGTTGGATCAATTTAACGCCCACTGCCGTAACTACGGAACGCGATGGTCTACAATAATAAAACTTGGTATGTAGGTGTACCATCTTACAAAAAGTGGGCGTGGTCGTGTCAATTGAACGCTCATCGTTGTAGCTCAGAAACGTCATACTGTACGATGATTAACTTTAGTGTGAAGGTGTTTGGGAACTGTATCTACCATCTCACCAAAACTGGGGACTATTTAACACCCACCACCTTAGCTCAGATACGTGATACACTACTGTGAAGATATTTGGTTCATAGTAACTAAATCTGACCGGAAAGTGCTATTACAATTTTAGTTACATACAAATGCGAATACCGGGGAGGTTAACTGCAACAGTTGCGAAACTCAGTTTAGAGGTACATGGTGACAATATTTACAAACACACAACGGGGAGTAACGGGAAGTTCTGCATACAAATTTGGTATAAAATTACCAAATTAACCAGATATTCATACAAATATAATTCCAAAAATGGTGGGCGAGGCTGGAAAGTATATTTATCTTAATTAACAAACAAACTAAAACTTGACTTTATTAACAAGAACAAGAAGAAATGACAAACATAGAGCACCCTAATCGTTTCCAAAATTAAATAAGTTGTTCTCAAGTATAATAGAAAATTGTGTAAAAAGTTCCAAGAAATGATGACAAACGGACAGACGGACATCGCTAAATCGACTCAGTATTTGATCCTGATCAAGAATAGATATATATGCCTATACCTATCTTGAGTATTTCTTTACGTTACAAACATTGGACCAAGACCAATATACACCACGGAGTGTTGTATAAAAAATTTATAATTGGCGGGTATTTATTTCCATCGCCACGTGCAAGTGCACATACCGAATGGTATATTGAATTTGTTCTTCCGTTTGTAACGCTCAGAAGAGGGTGTGGTAGGTATGACAAAGTATATATATAAATGATCAGCGTCGGTTTCTGAGGCGATTAAACGATTACCGTCTATATGTATGTCTGTCTGTCCGTCTGTCCCAGCGATTACAGCCGTAGCCTAAAAGCTATCGAGCAGAAATTTGGTATGTGAGCTACTATTCTACAAGTAGAGACTAAGTTCGAAGATGGCCAGATCGGACCAAAACTATTACCCCCTCCCATACAGAATTTTATTCAAACAAATTTTCTCCTGCGCAACTTAACTACAGTACTTATAATCGCGAGGTGCATGCCATATACACATGTATCAAGTATTTCTACTTCCTCGAAGGAAGGCAATTCCAAATTTTAATGGATCATAAGCCTCTGATATACAATTTCAACAAAATCTCAATAAAGCATCTCCTTGTTAGTGTCGTCAACTGGATTTCCTCGTCAATTTTCAACGGATATCAACCTCATCTCGGATTCCGAAAACGTTGTAGCAGACGCTCTGTCGAGAGTGAAGTAAATAGGATTCAAATCAAAAGATGTCCCAGGCTCAAAGAGATGACGACGAATTACACAAACTGAGGGAATCTGAATGTAATTAAGATCTCAAATTGATTAATTTTCCGAACAGTGATAATAAAATTTACTGCGATGTACCGAACGGAGTAGTTCCAAAAATTGTTCGGAAGACAGTTTTCAACGAGCAACGCAAAGACTGGCAGCAAGACATTTTTTTTTGGTCATCTATGAATAATGATGTCGTAAATTGAACTTGATGCTGTATTCCTTGTCAATGGTCGAAAGTGAGTTGACATGCAATCACTCCGTGTGCAAAATTTTCAGTCAGCAGTGGACAGGAGGTACACTTCGACCTAATAGGTCCCTTACCGCTTTCGGAGGGATGTTCCTATTTGATACTTGTGTGGATCGCTTTGGTCACTGTCCAGAGGCTTTTCCTATTTCTGATAACAAAGCGGAAACCGTTCGTAATACTTTTTTCAACGTTTGGGTATGTAGATACGGATGTCCAGACATTCTCATTTCTGACAGAAGTCGACAATATACCTCCAGTCTTGTTGGAAATCTAACCAAATTTCTTGGAAGTGCGCATCATTTCATTACGGCGTCCCATGCACAGTCAAACGGAATGGTGGAGCGTTTCCATCGAACCCTTAAAGCTGAATTAACTTGTCAAGAAAACCAACAATGGACAGCTTTAATTTATCCAGTGCTACTTGGAATTCACACTTCGTTTAAGAAGGACACAAAGGCATCTGCAGCTGAAATGGTATTACAGCTTTCTGGATATAGCAACCATTGAAGATCCTTCGTCATTAGCTACACCGTTGAGGAAAGCAATGAAAGAAATAATCATGTTGGGATACGAGTAGAAGGTGGAAGATAGAAAAGTAATTCGAAATTCTTCGTAGAGATAAAATTGAAAACATATCGTTAGATGTGAATAAGTATTTTACATCAATCAATTCAAAAAAAAATCTGAAATTCAAAAGGATTTTGCAAAAGGAGCTATGTAATGATTTACGTTTTTTACTTGTAAATTTCTATTTGTTACAAATCTAAATTTTTGTTATTTTTCGAAAAATTATTTTCATTCGCTTTCAAATATTGAATAAAAAATTTAAATTGATTTTTTTATGTAAAATCTAGTTTCTCCAATTCTGAGTTCAGATAAAAACTATGCAAAAAGCGAAAAGTATAGTTTGATACATTTCCGAACCCTGCCAGACATCATGAGCGAACTATGAGTGGAGCGGCTTCTTTACAATCGTGTCCAAAATAAATGCACGGATATAAATACATACATACTTTGTATTTTGCATTAGTATTATGGACGCGAAAATCTTTTTGAATTTTTTAGGCTCTTTTTCGGCTAATAACTCAATACGCACTTACTTACAAATACACATCCAACAATTTTACCAAAAATATGCAAGGTTGGATCAATGTAACGTCCATTTTTTAAAATAGGTTGGATTAATTTTACGCCCACCAGAAAAATCTCTAATGATCAAACGATTTCGCGATTGTTAAATATTGTATAAAATATTTTTTGTTTGTAGTTTTTGTAATTTGAATTTGTCTGAGTAAGATCTAATGTGACGCTAGGATCTTATGCAATAATTATGCATTAATTTGTGAACCGTTAACGAAAGTCTTTAGTGTATTAGTTTCCGCCAATAGAATTTCAGGTATTTAATGGTTGATTTTATTGCTCTTATTTTGCACGTCGACATTAATTAGTAGTGACCGGTATAGGGCTACTGCTTCGACCACTTTAATGTCATGATCAATTACCGTGGAGATAGCGATCGTAAATGGCAACTTTCCTAAAATCCACAACGACGGTTAAAGGGAAAGTATTATTTATATGCTTTATGATTTTTCACGATAATTTGTTACTCTTAGAAGATTAACTAAATGCATGCTGAGACTGCGGTCGTCGCACATAAAAATTTTTTTTCTGATCTGAATAATAACTGTTTCCGTATTCTTACGTCTTATGAGGGTCAAACCAACTCACTAACCATCACACTGTCACCATATTTACACAAAATTCTAAAAAAAGTGTACGAAAAAAACTTACACTTGGTATAAGTTGATATCTTGTAAATTGTAAAAATATTATTTTCGTATTCCTGTGTTAAAAAAAATCCGGGTTTTTAAGATTGATTGCCTAAATAAAAATGTTTTAAACTGTATTTTAGTTTGAATTTTGTTCCCTGAAGTACATATAATACGAGTATGTGTATATCATTTGTATTTATTTAAAATGTGAAAGGAGTTTCATTAATGATTTACATATCTCAGCAGCTTAACAAAAAAAGTTGACAATATTAAAATGGCAGCGGAGAGCGGCATTGCTGATGGACTGACAGGAACAGCGCATGCCTCAAATAAATTTCTCTTTGCCGAAGTAAAATATATACTTTCGCTTCAACGAAACTTTGCTATCAGTAACGCGACCCAAGGATTTTTAGTTAAGGATTGAACTTCTACAGTGGCGGACTTGTCATTTGTAGAATTAAGCCGTCACGTCGTCTGCCTGTCGCATAAAAAAGCAAATAATTAGATAGACAAACAGGCAAAGTCTTCACGTCTGTCGTGTGAGTACTTGTACCTCTTCATCGCAGTTTGGTCGAAATTACCGATTTGTCAAAATGACTTTATTCCGGTGGAAGTGCGCGACGCGGCGTTGTGTCTATCAAGTGCTGTGATTCTAATTTCACGATTTCTATTGTGATTGCGTGCAACCTCTATAATCCAAAATTAATACGCGGAATGCATTTGATTGTGTCAACAACAAGGACGCGTTTGCTACATCAGTGTCCAGTGCACTTTTAAACTAAATTTTCTACGTTTTTCAAAACCAAACTATTTAATTTTTTGGAGAAGTTGTTTCTTATTGTTGGCATTCACTGTTCAATAAAAGAATCGTTACTTATATAAAAAAAAACATTTTAGAAAAATAAATTTCAATTAAGTTGAATCCAAAACAAAAACCAATCCAATTTAATATTCACACATATTACTAACTTTTAGTACCTGACGTTGCTCGGACTTTATGAATATTTTTAATTGAACCAATTGATCAAAGTTATTGAACTGTACTATATGTACATTCTCGCCTACGTTTTCTTGAGTTATGTATAAATCGGAGGGTTTTAAATAGATCAAAAAAATTTGGTCGTAATATATTGTACAACCACATCAAATTTTATCATCGCAGCATATATACTACATAAGTAGAGTTTCTGATCTTTGGCGATGGCCTTAAATTAATCCAGCAACAGCATCTTTTTTAAATATAGCCATTATGCAACTCCACACCAAATTTAAGTATTGAAGTGTATCTTGTTTCTAACCCACTTAATTAAATTACCGACAAATTGATCCCACCATACAATCTCAAATACCAAATTTTAGATTTTCAGGAAATAAAGCGAATATTTTCACTTAATTTTACATATTGTGGCGTGCCAGATTTTGTCTAGCCCTTTATTTTTCCCGGAGCATCCTTTATATGTTTTCTATACTAAATAGCGCATCATTATCCTGAGCTATGGTGATGGGGATAAAATTAATATGCCCTACTTCTAAAAGTGAGCGTTAAATAGATTCAACCACACTCAGTTTTAGTGAAGTTGTTGACGGTGGCAATATTAGCGAAATAATCGAATATATTTACTGAGTTTTACATATAAGTGGTCGTGGAAGATTTATTTTACCCCTAAAACCGACGTGTTCACAGTAAATTTTATAGCAATAAATAAATGGTTTAGACGCGCACGAGGTACAATGAAAGAAAGATACAAAAATATAAAGAAACTTTAATTTTTATATTAGACTATCGAAAAAACTAAAATGTTAGCAGAACTTCCTAGTACTCACCGTTGTAGCGATTCTAAATTACGGCGGTGAAATTATCGGCAGTAAACATACAAACTCTGAAACAAAATTTTAAATTTGTAGGAGCAATCTTAGCAATTTTGCAGTATGTTTTCACGTAATTAAACAAATTGTGGGCGTAATAAGTGGGCGTTGCAGATTTTGAATATCCTGTTATTCTTCCCGGTGCATCCCGTTACATGTTTTTTATATAGCGCATTAGGTTCCAGAGCAATGGTGGTATTCGTAAAATTGATCCACCCTTTTTTTAATTTAGCGTTAAATTGATCCAACCACGCCCATTTTTGGTGAAACTGTCGACAAAACCGATATAAACTCAGATAGAAATTTTAAGAATCAATATTGTCATTGTTATTATATATTTTCCCTTTTTTTAACTGGGCGTTAAATTGTTCAAACAACGCCCACTTTTGTTGATATTATCGACAGTAACTATACAAACTCAGATATAAAATTTAAATTTTTATGAGCAATAACAGCTAAAAAATATTTTCTTTTTTCTTAAGTGGGCGTTATATTAATCCAACTACGCCCATTTTTAGGAAAGTTGTCGATAGTGCCTATACAAACTCAGATACCAAATTTCAGATTTTTATTAGTAATATTAGCAAAATAATCGGATATTTTTACTTAATTTTTAAATTATGGGCTAATAGGTTGGCGTGACCATCCTTGGCGTGAGAACAGCAACTCCCCAAAATTTAATAGCAATCGAATGAATGGTTTACGCGCATAAGGTACAATGATAAAAATAAAAAAACGAAAGAAAGATATGTTCATTTTAATTCAATTATTGTAGACTTAATAAGGTGTGGCATATTTCATACAACCTATCAATCCTTCTAGGCTCAAACATATACATGTTCCAAGCCATTTTGGGTAGGTAGGAAAATAAACAGAAATAAATAATAAAAGAAGACTATTAATAAAAAAAAATCTGGACCCGGCCGCTCCCATTATTATAAGAGGTTAATAATTCACAATGCTTGTGAACTATTTCGCTCAAAGATAAAAAAGGCGAAGAGTATAATAAGTATTTAGATACTCAGCTACGTATTTTTTCATTAAAAATGTCTAATGATTTTTACATATATTGCCTTAATTTTTAGTATTCTATTGTAAATAAAATATGTTTGACTAGGTAAATTCTACCAAAAGTCGTTTAATGATTTACGTAAACGTTTAAACTAAAAGATATAACAAATATTATATGCATATATGCCTAAATAAATACATATGTGCATTTTCAAAGATACAACTTTATTAAATTGATTGGCCCGGAAACGGAAATGAATAGGATCCGCACTGTGTAATAAAAGTCACGCGATGTTTATTTTATCGCTCTACATGTGTTTTCGAAAATGTGAGTGAACACGCACACCCACACACACTTCTCACAGATTACTAATATCTATACAAAAAAACAATAATTCATTTAATGAAAATTGGTGGTTAAGTAATATTGTGGCTATAACTATTTCATGCTACTTACTTAAATTGCAGCGATTGTACAAACCTCAGAAATAACAACAAATTAAAATTGCATGCAAAAAATAAGAGCTTAAAATTCTGTGTTTTGCAAATCTTTTAAAGAATTATTCAATAAATGCAAATTTTTTATACATATGAGTATAACATGCACATTGAAATTGTGCAGTCTGCTCCGCATATAGGATAAGCGACTTGCGACACACACCAGGTCGGCTGTACAGGTGAGAAATTGTTTTTGTTCTGCTGTACGAAGTATGAAACAAAGGATTAATTATACCCTCCGCCAAGTGCAATTGCACTTACCGAAGGGTACATTGAGTTTGTTCTTTTATTTGTAACGCCCAGAAGGGGGCGTGGTAAGTTCTAAGATAGGTAAATTCGGATCAAAACTACTACTAGATATCCGATTATATATATATATAAATATATATATATATATATATATATATATATATATATATATATATATATATATATATATATATATATATATATATATATATATATATATATATATATATATATTCAACATTCAATGGATATTTTGGTGCACAAATTAAAATCTAAAAAAAGTATAGTAATCTAATTAGAGTAATTGATTATTTATAAAATTAGAGTTATTATCAAGATTAAAAAAAATTTTATATTATTTTTTTTCATAAAATATTATTTTAAAAAATGTGTAATAAAATTTATTAAATCAAGAACCGCCCTAATTTGATTTTGATATATAAATATGGTACATATTTATTAGTCGGTATGACCGACTATAATTTTTTTTTTATTTTTATTTTTTTAATTTCAGCTCTGAAGCCATCTTTAAGAGCATATGGCTTTTAATTTTAATTTTCTGTCAAATTGTGTTTATTGCACTTTTTTACAGAATCAAATGCAAATCATCCTTAAACTGACGCCAAAATGCTGAGCGCGGTAACGATACGACACTTTTAGGTTCTGGGCAATGCTCTATCTTAACGTTCAACTATTTTATTGGTCGTTGATGAACGGCATGTGGCCGATCTCCCACTGTTCCGTGCTGAACAAAATACGACATCAACGACGAATAATGTTGTCAGACTGTACCTGTAGGCCATGACATTTTCGGCAATATGCACGTTGCTCTCACACAACTGAGCGACTATTTTCCATGTGTGTACAGAGTCACAATTTCGGCTCGATGTTTCGATGAATTGACGTTTTAAAAATAATGCGCAGTCCATCTGAGAAATTTTAGAGTTATTCAATGTGTACATACCGACAGAGGGCGGTGCACCCTGTATACATATATATTATTTTAATCCTTAAAAAAATTATGTGCTACGATTTTTATTCAACATTTAAAGACTAAAAAATCAACTATATTAATGCATAAAATCGAAATATGCTTAATTGAAAGAGGACGTAGATGTATGTAGGCGTGGGCGTTTAGTAGTGGCTGATCTTAACAGCAAAGAGTTAAAATCCGCTGCTGATGATTTCACCAAACTTTGTGTTAATGTGTTGAAGAATACAATTGTTGTAACGGACGTGTTTTTCTCACAAAAGTACAGTCGTGCTGTAGTATAGATGCAAATGAAAGGTCAAAAACAAGTAAATCTTCGAACGCAGTACCACCCGCTGCTTGTCGTCTATTCTCTAATCTCTTATAATGTTTCAAATTTAAATAGCAATCTTAATTATAATAACTTTTTTTCGTATATAAATAAATTTGACATATTTTTTTTATTTGAAACTCATGTCGTATTATCGATAAATTTTGTAATTTTTACATTTTTGTTTAAAGATTATGTGCTCTATTGGGAAGATGAGAAAAAAGTTATTAAAGCAGGTGGTGCTAGTGTAGGGGCCTCTTCAGCTACAACAAAAGTATTCAACCACTGAAATGTTACTCTTTCTATTAAGTTAGATAGGGTGTGTTGATATCTTGTATCGCGTTATTTAAATTGTAAAAATTAGGCTAGCGCCTTCGAAAAATTCGTAGAATTTATTATGGACCTTAATTTATACATGTTTTGTTTTATTGGTTACTTAAATGCGCGCATGTCAGGCTGTCAATCACTTGACAAAAATTTCGCTAATTATTACCTACTCATAAAACATGAAAGAATTTCTGAAGTCTTAGATATTGACAACAAAGGTAAAAAATTCTTAAGTCTTTTGGAAAATATTGGAGGCTTTACCTTTCGTGGTGGTGCGGGTAATTCAATATAAACTATTATTATAGATTATTAATAATAATTATTATTCGAGCTCAAGGTCATTTTAACAAAAAATGTTTTTTGTTAATTTTTAGGCAACAAAACAATACAGAAATAGCAGCCCAAACTGTGTGACAAATTAAAGAGTGATCTCTTTATTAAACATATGTTATAATTTTAGATCCTTTACAAAGTTGGATAGATGTCAACATTATTTAAATAAGTATCAAGCCGGTTATCGTAAAGGTTTTAACCTTATAACCTATTGATAAACTTCTTAATTTAACCAGTACTGTCCAAATAAACAACAAATTTAATGAGCAACATTTCCAACATACTGCGAATGCGAGAAACTCTCAATATCACGATTTGTATCCTCTACTACTCTACGATACTGAATCATATTTTCTGAAACTTAAATCAGCCTTTGTTTTTAAAGTAAGGTGTGGACTGCTTGACATCAATGCTAGAGCTTTGAGAACTGTGTCACTAGGTCCTTGCTCAGTTTGCAATTTACGTAAAATAGAAAACACATATAATCTAATAGGAGTTTGGGCCATCTTTATAGAAGTGTGTGATTTGCTAAATGGTCCAAATATCTGGTCACTTTATGAATTTTTAACACACTCTTTAAAATATAGAATTTTAATATACGAAACTTTCCCAAGTTAATCCTTCTAGAATTCCTAAAAATAATAATTGTAAATTTCTTAATCTTATACAAAACGAAAAGCTTATATAGGAGGGGGAAGTAGTTTTTATCCGCTCAAGCCAAGTGAGCAGTTTTGTAATTCTTCTTAATTTTTAAATACCGAATTTACTTGATTATCTATACTGGAACTATTTGAATTATTTTGTTCCTTATGAAAAGGGGAAATTTGAAAAAGAGGGGGTGGTTTTGGTCCGATCTTGCTTTTCTTTGAACTTACCTAAGCTGATTTCTTTTAACTACGGCTGTAAACGCTAGGACAGACGGACAGACAAATTTACAGACAACGGAGTCAATATAATGAACCAAAGTAGGTAGGTAGACATATCGAAAAATATTCTAATAAGACGCTCTAATATGCATTACATTTTTATCTACTACTTATAACATTAAATGCTTATTGGCGACATAGTTTTGTTTTAGAGTGTTTTTGGTTAAAGTGTAATTGATTGCCGTTTTGATTCTTGTATAAACAAATATCATAAGGGTCAGACTGGCTTCCGCCAGTACAAGAACTTGAATAAATATTCCAAAAAGGTTGGCGTTTAAATGTCGTACGCATTCAGACATCCACATGTAGTGAAACAGACAATCAATCAATAAATCAATCAATCAGTTTAGTCTTCAGCATGAGCCATAACAACAAAATGAACAATAATAACAGCAGAAACTTAATCTTGGCGCCGAAAATTTACAATAGGATGGAAACGTTACACAATGGGACATAATGAGTTTTTGCGACAATGAATTCACAACGTTTTTATACCCCTTGAACCGAAGAGTATATTCAGTTAGTTCTTCCATTTGTAACGTCCATAAATAGGCGTTGTAACTAGATATGACATTACATTAATTTGACGTATTTCTAAACTCCCATAGTAAAGTTTGACATGCTTAGAACGTTTTGGCATGCGCACGCTATTTATGTTGTGTACAGTAACTTCACAAATTAATGCCCCCAAAAAATGGAAATATATCATGAATATTTTCGTGCGATAATTTTTTACAACTTTCGACATGGATTAACTCAACAACAGTGCATCGATGAACTTAATTCGATTTTAAACTATGAAGATCCATCAAAGACCAGGTTTATATATATATATATATATATATATATATATATATATATATATATATATATATATATATATATATATATATATATATATATACACATATATATATATATATATATATATATATATATATATATATATATATATATATATATATATATATATATATATATATATATATATATATATATATTAATATTTTTAATAAAATACTCTTTTATAAATTTCAAAATTTCAAAAATTCTTGTGAGTAGGGACTGTAGCCGTTTCGACGGATTATCAAAAACGTCATTTATTTAACCGGTATTTTCGGTTTCTTTCGTTTTTATGAAAGGAATTAAATTTTTTAAAAGGTCAAGGAATAATTGTAATTTTCTGCCATTTACTTATAAAGATTATTATGTTTTTTTTTCTGCTGGAATAATCGCTATTCTCGACGCTGTTTTTTTCACCTGAAGTAATCGATATTTTCGGCGTAATTTAAAGCATAATCATATTCTACACTATTCATAACGAGTACGAGTATAATAAAAATGACTTTATATCATTTGATTCTATCATTTTATGCATGGCGTATAAATATTTATAATGTATGGAGAGTAGAAAATAGTCCCTATTCACCTCTAAAATATTTCACTCTTTGAAAATTTAATTTTTGTGCAGTTGCCAATGTTGCTACAAAACCAACAATGTATTTTGTTGTATAATATCAAAAAGCAAATTTAAAAATAAGGCAGAAATCGAGGTTCGTTCAATCAATTCGCGTTCTCATTTTACTTTCCTAACCTTTTCATTTAACCATGATTTTATGTAATCACTTATGCAACACAAAACGACAATAAAACTTGATAATTGAGATGTTTGAAATTACGAAAAGTTCGTTTATTTCGGTTGAAATAAATTAACGACCAAAAGTAACGATTGTTCCAGTCGAAAAAAGAAACGGCAGAAAATACCGATTATTTCGCCTGGATAAAAATAAATGGCCTTGTCGTTTTAAAAAAATCAATAATTTTAATTTTATGTTCTTTTAATAAAGACAAGGATATAAGAATCGTAATGGTATATTCAACATCTTCCTAAGTCAATTCATTCACTGTGCATTGTTGATCTAAATACATCAGAATAACCATTATTTTAGTTCCCACTTTTGATCATGGTTTTTCATGGAAATGTGGTGATCAGTCCATACTTGGCCCGGTTGATGTATTTGCGTAAACAGAACACGCTATACCATAATATTGATTTCAACCATTCCAATAATGTTTGATGATATTAACCGCCTATGGAGTTAATTTTCATTGGTTGTCTATAATATTGGTTGCTTTTTTAACGTTACAATTGTTTATGGCCAAAGCTACTGCAGGAAAATTGCGTGATCTGTCACGTGTTATATATTAATTTTATTTTCAAGAAAAATTTTTATTATATTTGTTACTGCTATGTAGCGGTATTATTCAAATATATAAATACAAATACAAATATTTGCTAATTACAGCTATAAAACCACAAGGTAATCTCTTAAAACGCGAAAACTGAAAAACTCGAAAAGTTGTGAAAATTGTTAGCTGTGAAATAGAACTGTTTTATTGTTGCAATGCCACCAACAAAAAATGTTAGCAGAACTTCCCGGTACTCACCGGTGTAGCGATTCTTAGTTACGCCGGTGAAATTATCAACCTTTCTATCTTTGTACCAAATGGGCGTCTAAACCTTTCATCCGATTGTGATTAAGTTGCTGTGCTAACGCCAACTTAGGTTTTTATCATAGAAACATTTACCACGCCCACATATTACGCCCACAATTTGTGAAACTAAGTAAAAATATTCGATTATTTCGCTAATATTGCTCCTAAAAATCTGAAATTTGGTATATGAGTTTGTATAACCACTGTCGACAACTTCACTAAAAATGGGCGTGGTTGGATCAATTTAACGCCCACTTTCAAAAAAAGGGTGGATCAATTTTGCGCCAGCCACTTGAACTTGATGCGATGTATAGAAAACATGTAACGGTATGCACCGGGAAGAATAACAGGATATACAACATCTACCACGCCCACTTATTACGCCTACAATTTGTTTAATTACGTGAAAAATTAGGAAGATGACATTGCTAAAATTTTTAGGAGCGATACTAAAAATTTGAGATTTTGTTCCTGAGTTTGTATGGTTACTGCCGATAATTTCACTCAGAATCGCTACACCGGTGAGTACCGGGAAGTTCTGCTAACATTTTTTTAAGTGACATTGCAACGTATGCCGGGCACACGCTAGTATATAGATAAAAGTAAATATTTCTTCAAAAAATGAAATCGCTAACCTTATGTACAGATGTTATAATATCTGGTGATTTTAGCTGAAATTTACTAAAAGAAAATCAATAAATCTGAACGTGATTTACTTTTTATTTTTCTTTTGATTTACATTTACGAGACATGGATTATATTGACTTGAAAACCCCATAATTTGTCAAGGGATGTCTTAATTCTTCGTTTTTGCTCTTTGTTTGGGCTCCGTGTATTGATGTGGCATTTTCAGATAAAGTCAAAATATATAAAAATCTTCCAATTTACACTAAATGTTGAATTGTGTTTTTGTTTTCTGTTTTTTTAATCTGAAAATTTTAAATCATATGTTGAACTTAAATATTTCAGAAATTTAAATTTAAGAACACAAGACGAAGGGTAAACTAATCGTGACTTTAGTGAAATTCTCATTTCCAATGAGCTGGAAAATAGCCAATCTTACCACTATCCCAAAATATTTTAACGATCACTTCAAAGCATTTGACACGGTAAACCACAATATTTTATGCGATAAAGATTTACATAGCATCTTAAAGTCATGTAATATTCAAATGTATGCAAACGTCAAAGATGTAAAGAATGACACGAGCACTTAATATAAAAAATATTCACATCCTTCATAAACTTTGCCTTTAGGATACCCCAGTTCACCTGCCATAACGTTCGCTCCATCGGTTGCCAGCCCAATAACATTTTGTAAAAAAATTTAATTTTTAGACAAAAAATTTGTGTTATATAGTATTTATAAAGTGATTCAGCATCTATTTTGGCTACTTCAACCAAACTTAAAAAACTACCACATACATTACAAGCAGATTTTTCGCACCTAACGTAAGTAGTTTCGTCGAAAATACAAGAAAATTCGGTTTCTTTAAGTGCAGCCACGAGGTGTTTGCTGAATCTGGGCAGCACCCAGTCATCAACCGAAGCAAAAAATTCAGCAGCAAATTGTGTTGTATACCTAACATAGTCAGCATCAACTTAGTTATATATGCTAGTCTGCTATAGTTGGAGTTGTTCGTATTAAGACATTTGTCGATTTGCTCCTGATATTTCTTTTTGTTGACATTTCGCTTATATTTGATTAAAGATGCATGACTTTTTAAATTAGAAACAGTTTGATTTCGCACGCGACACAATTACACTCACAGTTTCTGTCCTGCAAACAACAAAATTGTGTGAGACATTCCTGTCGAATTTCTACTTTAGTTTCAGGTGATTTTTCACTGTCGGCAAATAAACAAAAACAAAATACGATAAAGTGAATTAAACCAAAACTCTATAAATCCGCAAATCTGCTCTGGCTGTCGTGCACTACTTTTACTCCACTCTGCACTTTTCGAACAAAAAATCTAAGAGTCAACATTTAAGTATTATTAAATTATAAATAATGCAATTTAATAATATTCTTACCAATTCATTTTTCTTTTTGCTCAATCTCAACCATTTCCGTTTAGTTTAAAAACGGAAGAAAGTAATGAAAAACAAAATAAGTTAATATTGCAAAATTTTTAAAGTGTTTCGAACTCAGTTAAATAGAAGAAAGCATGGGAAACAGATCTTGCCTGAAGCGTTCGGAAAAAATTTAAAAAAGTAAGCTTGCAACGAAACATAAATAGTAACTTATCACGTAAATATATTTTTTTATTACTTTAAAAATAAAATCTTCCATTCGTCCAAATCCAACATTCAAGCGATGTCCGTCCATCCGTCTGTCTGTCTGTCTGTCCCAGCGATTACAGCCATAGTTTAAGAGTTATCAAGTTTAGTATGTGAGCTCCTATTCTTCAAGCGGAGGCAAGATGGACAAGATCGGACCAAAACTACTACCCCTACCCACACAACCACCCCTTTCCATACGAAAAAAAAATAATTTGATTAGATCCAGTAGAGATATCCAGTTCAAATTTAATATTTAGCACTTTAGTATCAACACAAAATGTCTCTTATCGGATCACGCCCCTTTTTGGTTAGTAGTTTTGTGTTCCTACCAAAGTGTTAGATATTGAATTCAAACTGGTTATTTGCACTGTAACAACTTTCAATAATTTTTTTCCGCATAGAAAAGGATGGTATGTAAGGGAGGTTATGTTTCTTTTCCGATCACGCCCATTTTGTGAGCAGTTTTATGTTACTCCTAAAGTACTAAATATTGAATTTGAACTGGATATCTGCACTGAAACTATTTTAGTAAATTTTTTTACATAGAAATGCACTTGGCGATATATATACACATATATTTTTTTAGCAAAAGCGTTTCCCTTATCAACTGTCAGCTTGAGCTTTCTGAACCGCTGTGAGATAGCATTTTCTTCAGAGGACGAATTAAACACCTAAAGTAAAATATCATCACAAATGACAAATTTGCACCACCGATGAGAATAGAGAATTAAAAAAAAATCGAAATAATCCATTTTGAAAAAAAAAAAATTTTTTGATTTGTTAGTTAAGTTAAAACCTAATAAACCAAAAATCTGTTGTTTCCAAGCATAACAGTTCTTATATCTCAGTATTTTTTTGTAATAATGGGCGTGGTCATGTGCGTATTGGCTCCAAAATCTATTCAGACACACAGTTCGACAAGCTAAGATAATAAAATTGTATGTGTGTATAATTTTGTATGTACGAGTATAATTAAACATAACATATTCACATAAATATGTTGATACGATTTTAAACTTATTATTTATTATTGAAAAGACGAATCCGAATTGATTCGTATACCTATCGAAAAATCTACACCAGAACTTATTAAACAAAAGATGTGGTTATTAAAAACTTCTGCATTTAATTCCCAAAAAAAGAATGAAAGTTTAAAAATCGTCCCTCTTTAAATTTATTAAGTGATCAACGATAGTCTAAAATATTAACTATTTCTTAAAAATGGCTGCAAAAATATCAAATAACGAATTTAAAATGATTTGTTCTAATTGCTATTAAACTTATTAAACGTTAGCAAAAACAAAATAAGTTGTGTAATTTGTTTCGGCAATTTGTAAACCTTTTCGTCACATAAATTCAATATTTAAACAGAGACCGCAGAGTTCGCAGTTATTGAAAGCAAAAAGATATTTATGGATTTTCAGTAAAATTAGTTTACACAAACACATCTAATTATACACATTCGTATATTCTGCGTATTCAAAAAAATATTGCAGTAGCCGAATACCACAACAACAAAATTGGAAAAGTGAAATTCTATAGATACCTTAGTGTGTATCGTTAAGATCTTATCGTAAGCGAGAATTTCAGTACATACAAGTATTTACAATTAGTTTTATACCGTAATGTACTTGATTAGTACGCAGCACGAACTGTTCGCGGTGGAGTGTAAATTAAAATATTTAAAACATTAAAAGACAAAATGTAAGATGTATTGAAGAAAAAATCGGCATCGCAATTCTCACAACAGAATTTACTGAAAAAGTGTTCGAGCATCAGTTTTTGTTTTAAATGATAAAAGTGACCTGAGCTGACTTGTCTGACTATTAAACTGTTGATTATTTTAAACAATAATAAGGAAAGTTCGATTCCATTTTAGAGAGACCTATTAAGAGAATTGTCTTCGGCTAAGCCGGAGCTTAAATAGCTTATATTAGAAATAAATTTTATTAAGGGTATTCATCCAATCGTGTAAGTTAACTATTTACTGTACATAAGTAAATAGGTTAATTTACTCAATGTGATCCATGAACACACCTTGGTAAGATATGTTCGATTGAAAGTTGTTGTGTAATTGAAAAATGTCAAACCTTAAAAAAATAATTCTTGCACTCCCTGTTCCCTTAGATTTCTGTATTTAAATAAAACACAAGTTTATTTCATTTTTCACAACATTTACGAATCGTTTGTTTCATCTTACGCCATTTCCATTTTGATTACTGATATGAGCATAAAAAGTAAATGTAATAATCGATATTCACAACGATGTATTTTGAAGCAAACAATTTTCAATTTCTTCGAAAGAAAACGATCTTATAGATCTTATTAAAACTGTCAATATCAAATAAAATTAAATAAAGTAAATTGTCACCAAAAAAATATTTGGTGAATTGTTGAGAATTTGAAAAATTCGATTATTCAAATTTGTATATAGATCGATTATATCTTCATCAAAAAGACGAAATACAGAAAAAAATATTCAATTAAACAGCGTAAGTTGACTCGACCAAACCGTAGTTTTCGTAAAATATTCTTCTTAAGATTTTTGACAGTTTGTTTACGCTTATTACGAGAATTGTACGCATTTGTATGAATAACCCACCTATTTTACCGTACGGGATTGCGTGAATATATTCAGTTTGTTATTTTATTTGAAACACCCAAAAAGAGGCGTTATCAGCGTCTAAGTCGATGTAACGATGTTCGTCAGTCCCAGTGGTTTCAGCAGCAAAATGCAGATTTGGGCCTTCTTATTTTTGGCCGAAACCGAAACTAGGTCGAAAATCTGATATTCAGCCGTAACCAGGTCGAACACTTAAAATAAAGAATTAAATTAAATAAAAATATGTTTTTCTATTATTACACACTACACTTTGCGAACAGTCCATAGAAAAGGTATATTCAGTTAAATAAATTCTTAATATTAACAAGTAAGAGATTTATCTTCGGCTATGCCGAAGTTCTCCGCCATTTCAGTGAAATAATAAGTGCTTCTTTTAGCACATAAGTACTACATATCTCTATTATAAGTGGGCGTTGTTCTTATCGGATTACCCCTCTTTTTGGTTAGTAGATTCGTGTTCCTACCAAAGTGTTAAATACCGATTTTGAACTGGTTATTTACGCTGTAGCTATTTTTCATAAATGATCCACCCTGATAGATAGATAGATAGATAGATAGATAGATAGATAGATAGATAGATAGATAGATAGATAGATAGATAGATAGATAGATAGATAGATAGATAGATAGATAGATAGATAGATATGTAAATTGTGCTAGAGGGCGTGGCAGTTGTCCAATCCCGTCCACTTTGCGTGAAGCAGTAATTTTTCGTTAACGAAACCTGTAAGCCAAAATTTATCATTACACATTTTACAGAAGATATAACTAGTATTATATTGTATGTAAAGTGTGTGGCAGTCGTCCATTTCTGTCCACTTCATGTGTAACATTAAAATTCGTACCCCAAAATGTATACATTAAAAACTTCTAAATACCAGTTTTTTAAACATTTTAGCTTTTTGTGGGCGTAAGTTAAGATTCAAGAACCGTGAAACTATTTCAAGGCACCAAATGGAATCGTCTGAAATATTTTCTCAAATAAAATTTATACAATTATACACCTTTAAAAATTAAATATAAAGTAGTCCCTAAAGGTTTTAAAAAGTGGAGAACCTAGTAATAACAGTTTACAAATAAAAAACAAAAGAACATGATTGGATAAGAACACAGTAATAACGACATGTAAAACGTATTATTTGTGTCTTCACATGATAATAAGATAATTCTCTTACTCGTTTACTGGCTTGTCATACAAATAAAATAAAAGAGGGTGGTGTCTCCTACTGAAATTAAATCTGCCTAATGGGGCAGCAACATTTTCTATTCAAATACTTGTATACAAAAAGATTACTTGTGAAAAAAAATTGCCCGGTGACGTCATCAGTATTATTCCATCTTCCTAAAGGTGAAGGTATTATGTGTTTTTAATTAATATTGTTGACACCTGATTATTGAAAGCAGCAAACAAAGAGATAATTTATAATTATGAAGTGGTTTTTCTTCCCTTTAGCTGCCTATCAAAGTCAAGCACACAGCTAAAACGTTCAGCCGGCAATTTGAACGTAGCTTTGTTGTTTGTTGACATCCAACCAATTTTAGAAGCAGGTGTCTGTCGGTTTTTTTGATTCTGTGCAATTTTTGTCGGTAGTGTTTGTAATAATACTGAGTTTAAACTGGATATTAATACTTTAATCACTTGGACAAACAGATATTGTTCAATACTAAAAAGTGCAAAAAAAATGTACATACACGAGTATAAAAGTTTCCGGGTGCATATCAATAACATTCATATCCAAAAGTCATCCGAAAATCTTATCATCTCAATAAGAATCAAATCATGTGGATTAGAATCATGTCATGTCCTAAAGTATTTTTATTAGAAATGTAAACTAGACATTATTTCTTTTTTTATTAAAAAAAAAACACTTAACCTCCCGTTAAACCCCGTTCGAATATTTTGACTTAGTTTTACAAATTGTAGGCGTAATAGGTGGGCGTGGCAAATCCTTTCAGTCCAAAACCACCCACGCCGCGAACACAGCAAATTTCCAAAATTGCATGGGAATCGGATGAATGGTTTAGACGCGCAAAGGGTACAACGAAATATACAATAAATTATATACATATAGATTAAAATAACCACTTTAGTAGTTTATAACTCTAAACTCAACCGATTTTGTTGTAAATTTTTTTAGCAAAATGTGATTTTAAAAATTCACAGTTTGTTATGGGTTAAAAAAATTCACAATTTTCTTTATTAACATCATATAATTTATTATAAGAATATTGAAATAAGTCCGGCAAAAATTAAAACAAGTTGTGAAGTTTAGTGAAGCTTTTATCCTTAAAGCATAAGTTTTGTATTTCCTGTACTTCTTGCGTATGTTTTTGCTTATTGGTATATACTCGTAGATTAACATTTTTCGATTATTACGTTATATACTTTAATAATTTTTTTTATTAGCTGCATAAAAAAAAAAATTTATTTTGTATAGTTTCATTTAACCTTACTCCCATGCATTAGTTTTTTCATTTTGTTATAATAAACGGACTGAAATGTTATACACAATGTTAAGATCCAATGCAACATTGTGATGAATATTCAAAAATTCAAACGTAAATAAACTTCAAACATTGTGATAGCAATTTAAATCCTAACATGCGCGGTCCTTTATGCCGGTTCGCCTCAAACATGCTTAAACACCGTGTCCTCCGGAACCGATCACAAAGAGAGCTATGCTCCCATTGATCTGGTTTACGAGCGCTCGCTTAATAAATGCTGGCGCACGCCACACCGAAACATTCATAAGTGAGAGAGCACTGATTGGATAGCTTGTGCTCTCACATAATTAAGTAAATTTGATTTAAGTAAGCTTAAGACCAAATTTACTGAATAATGAAAATCATATTCTATAATATGCTCTGGTCGCTAAAATAACTTGAAACATTGACATATTTTAAATACTTAACTTTTAATTATATGTTCTCCACTTTGTTATCATTTTCCTATTTTTGTACTCAGCTCCACAAAATAGATGCAGGCATAATCATTATTAGTAGACAATGTCTAGTATGATCATGGAAGTCAAATAAGTTGAAGTATATCGTTAGTGAGAATAAATATGTACATGTACAAACGATTCATTATAATTATAAAATACGACAATCATTTCATGAATCATAATTTTTATTCAAAATAATATTCATAATACAAAATTAATATTCATTACAAAAATCATTGAAATACTATAAAAAATGCAAAAACAGAGAGACGAAAATACAATTAAAATTTGTTTTGTTTAATTCTTCTTGTATCGTTGCAGATATTGATGAATGAACCGAGAATTAATCGTTAATTAAGACACAATTCGCGTACTGTACAAAAGAAATTGAATTAAAAACATCCGCCCAAAATGCAAAATGGTATCAGCAGATCAAATAATATTCCTCAATGTCACCCCCGACAGCACCGTCGTCAGCGCAAATGCCAAAGGCACAGTCACATCTTTTGCGAATATATCTGTTTCACTGAGCACAGCAGCAGACGACTTAAGAGTAACTCTATCTGTAAAAGAACAGAACGAATGCAGTGCGACGGGTAAAGATCTTCATCCAAGCTATTTCGGTTTTGACCTCGCAGTCCCAGAGTGGGAGGCATTCCTTACAGCAGTTGTGTTGTCGGTTATTATTGTAGCGACGATAGTCGGCAACATTCTTGTTATTCTTAGCGTATTTACATATAAGCCACTGCGGATTGTTCAGAACTTTTTTATTGTCTCGTTGGCAGTGGCTGATCTCACAGTTGCCCTACTTGTGCTGCCGTTTAACGTGGCCTACTCGATCTTGGGAAGATGGGAGTTTGGCATTCATCTATGTAAGATGTGGCTCACGTGCGACGTTATGTGCTGCACTTCATCCATATTGAATCTTTGCGCCATCGCACTAGACCGATACTGGGCTATAACCGATCCCATTAACTACGCTCAGAAGCGTACTGTAGGTCGTGTCCTTTTACTTATAGCAGGCGTGTGGATCTTGTCGTTGTTAATCAGTTCACCTCCGCTGGTCGGTTGGAATGATTGGCCCGAGGAATTCACAAGCGCTACACCTTGTGAATTAACATCAAATCGCGGATATGTGATATACTCTTCCCTGGGCTCATTTTTTATTCCCTTGGTTATTATGACAATTGTTTACATCGAAATTTATGTTGCCACAAGAAGACGACTACGTGAACGTGCCCAGGCATCCAAAATTAATACCATTCCGCTTAAAGCAAACGACGCCGAGGCAGCTGCAGAAAGTGTAATCACCGACAGCGGAGGACATGTGTTATGCAACTTTTGTGCCATCATATTTTGCTGCGGTAGATATTCAACCCACTCCACGACATCTATTATACAGAACGACCAGGATTCAATTAGCAGCGAGACACATATCAACAACGATGCAGAGACCCATCATGTTGAACATCGGGTGGTCGTAATTGCTCATCGTAAGAAGTCTCGTCGCGCCAAAATCAAAGATTCAATCAAACACGGCAAAACTCGCGGCCGCAATAATCTTCAATTGATGGAACCACAGCACAATCATCCACAAGTTATGGACACTGCTGCGACTGAACGACCGCTGTTATTATCAATTCCTGACAATAAGTATACAAAAATCATTGGAAATTCTAAGGAAAGCGGCAGTGACCAAAAAGATGACATTCAAATATTTAAGTGTGCAGCTGCGGGAATTGATAACTATGAATCTCCAAAAATGTCACCACCACAGTCATCAACTGGTGGCATATCGTCGTCAGCAATGCCGTTGCAGAAAAAAACATCTGGAGTTTACCAATTCATAGAAGAAAAGCAAAAGATTTCACTATCCAAAGAAAGACGTGCTGCCCGAACTCTTGGTATCATAATGGGTGTATTTGTAATTTGCTGGTTGCCATTCTTCCTCATGTACGTTATTTTACCGTTTTGCGACTCGTGTTGCCCAACAAATAAGTTTAAAAACTTTATAACGTGGTTGGGATATATAAACTCCGGCTTAAATCCAATTATTTATACGATATTTAATATAGACTACAGGCGAGCATTTAAAAGACTTTTGGGCATAAAATAGGCTTTAAGACAATTTTGATTCGATTGTTACAAATAAATAAACATCAAATAAATCACACTGGCACTTAGTTTGTATCTTGTTTTTATAACAATTCAAAATTTTAGACAACTCACCAGCATTGACAATATGTATAATAATCTTTTAAGTGAACTGTTCAACATGTTATTTGTATATAATGTCATCTTCAAACAAATATTAACCTTTTGAATAAGGCTTCTTATAAACAACATAATATTAATATTTTTGTTGTTAAAATTGATGACATTACCGTTAAAAAATTTTTTTTTTTAATTTTATAGTACATCAATTTAAAATATTTAAATATTACCATGAGACGATATTTGAAATTCATATAGCAATAATAATAATTGCAACTTACGATATTTGAAAATTATTGTTCCAACCAAAAAAATATTTCATATTATTAAGTATATTTTCAATTAAATTATTTCTTTGTTTGATTAAAATTTTAACATTATAACAAATAATGATTTTATGTTTTGTTAATATTTATGATTAATTTTGTCTTCGCTATTTAGTTTAGAATTATTTAGTAGCTCATCGCCACAGTATCTTATATCGCAGTTAAATTATTTAAAAATATATATTTTTTTTAATATCACCTATAATAACCTAATTTCATAAATAATGAACAATCCTAATTTGATTGTGATACTCTTGGTTAGAAAGTTTGTGTACCAAAATAACCAAATAAAGTTATAAACACTTTATTTTGACATATAAACAAATACGATTCACCATAATATTTGGTTTCGAAAATTTAATCCGTTGTTCTGAATCATGACAGAAGGGTTGGGCAGAAATGATTACATTTTGTTAATCATTAGAAAAAATTACAATTGGCTACTGTAATCGATCAATCAATTGTAATGAATGCCAAAATATTCCAAAGCAATAAAAAACTAGTAAGAGAATTATCTTCGGCTAAGCCGAAGTTCATATACCCTCCGCCAATTTGCCATTTGCTTCTTTTAGCACATAAGTGCTAAAAGTTGGGCGTCGTTCTAATCGGATCACGTCCCTTTTTGGTGAGTAATTTTGTGTTCCCACCAAAGTGTTAAATACAGAATTTAAAATGGTTATTCACGCTGTAGCTATTTTTAATAATTTTTTTCCGCATGGAAATTTAGTTATTGCAATGGTTGAAGATAGTTGGTAAAGGCCGCACCTTTTTTCCGCAACACTTCTGGCTTAAATTCAGTTTGCCAGCCGAATTAGAGGTTCTGATATTACGGGTTCATTTTAATATTTTTAGCAACTCGCGAGTGGAAAAGTTTGACGATTTGGGGGGTGCGAGCTTTCCTCCTGAACTGCTTTTGAAAACTTCGGGTGATGTTGATAAGGCTTCTTTTTCCAGTGTGATTCTGCCATTCACGGTGTATTTGGCTTTTATTTTTTAATATTCCTATATGTTCATAATAGATCCTCTATGCTCATTAGTGTGCATTTGTATAGGGTAAACTATTTGTGAATAACCCGGGAGTTGCTGCGACAGGTGTTTGGGTAAGCAGAAAAGTAAGATTTATTGCGTCTTTCGTTATAAGTTACATATATTGTATATTAGAAAATGTTTTAGATTAACCTCAAAACTTGATATATACTTAGTGGTAATAATAGTAGGAGTATGGTCTGACAATAGATCTAGAGAAGATTCAGCAGTTAATTGGCTCCTTTTCAAAGTTTTAAAGACTGCATAGTCGATGACATTGAGAGTATTGTCCAGTATGTTAGAATGCCAGAATAAACTACGTCGAACCCGTGTATTTGGCGTTTTAATCACCAGCAGTGAGAAACTTTTATTCAAGAGAGTTGAAAAAAGTTATTTTGTGTCTGGACAATAGATGGGCAATAGATAGCATTTCATGTTAGGCGTTTTCATAGAGTCTAGAGTCTATATCCCGTAATGTTGAAATAATTTTTTCAAAAAAATTGGTTTTAGAAATCAGCATTACAACTTGACTCTTTCAGAAACTTGAGCAGTTTTAATTTTTGTGGACAGGGACCGTTCACAGTTTAATATATTATTACTTAACCGTTAACGGTTTGGTGCTGTTTTGATTTATAATCATATCTTGCATCATGGTTTGCATACAAGACTTAAACTGAGACATGTTTTGCTTAAACCTTTGAAGAGTTTGTTCGAGATTCGCTTTGAGGAGTAGGTTGCACGATTACGTTGACTGGATTGTCGCCTTTTAGAGCACTGTCTAACGGAACACATTGATCCATAAATTGATTTCCGTTAATTAGTGCATTGGAAAATTTAGAATGTTGAGCAACTTTTACATGACCTGAATGGAATTGGTGGGTTAAACTGTAGTCATAGCTTTGTTTTTCTAAGTCTGATAGACTGGGCAGCCACGATAGTTTGCTGTGTTATTTCCAAAGTAGTTGACGTTTTTTACATTAGCATATTCTTTTATTTTTTAGCAAGGATCGAATGAAGATATCCACAAATGCTCATACACTGGGAGTGTACAGTATGTTTTCATTTAATTGTTTTAGAGTTTCAACTCACCAACTCTGAGGTCAACTTTAAGAGCATTTATCATTCAATTCTATTTAAAAAAATTTTAAATTTTCACATATGTATAAAATTATAAAAATAAAAGAAGTAACAGTTTTACAAAATTGACCAAGAATGCAAAAATCAATAAATATAAGACAATGAGCCGAGAAGTACCTATCTCGATGCAAAACGCAAACCATTTTAGGCTCTGATGGAGCTAGAACACATTTTGTTCTAGCCCACGGGGAGGGGAGGCTGAACAGAAAAACAAGAGTAAGAGCATTATCTTCGGATATGCTGAAGCTTAAATTATACTCCGCTATTTTCAAGACACCATAAAAATGTGCTTTCTGTAGCACATATGTGCATATGTCTCTATTATAAGTGGGCGTTTTTCTTATCGGATCATGCCCATTTTTAGGAAGCAGTTTTGTGGTACTACTAAAGTTCTAAATATTGAAGTTCTAAACTAGAAATCTGCACTGAATCAATTTTAATTATTTGTTTTGCATGGAAAGGGGTGGTTTGTATGGATTAGGATAGCAGGTTTGGTCCGATCTTGCCCATTTTACTACTTAGCCTTGGCATTGTAAATATTGGCTCTAATATCACATTTATGCTTTTAAACTACGGCTGTAAACGCTGAGACAGACAGACAGACGGACGGACGGACGGACATCGTAAAATCGACTCAAAATCTGACGCTTATCATTTATACACGAAGGAGGTCCGATAAATACCTAGCCTAACCGCATCGTATAGTACATTCTCACAGACGGCTGTTGTCAACATTTTAGCTAAATTGGACCAGTAGTTTTGTTTTCACCGCGTGTGGAAGCGGGCGTGTCCCCGTATTTTAGAAAAATTTAAAGAGGGCAATATCAGTCCGTGATTCGATTCTTGTTTTTGGAACAGAGAAGAGCGCTTGGATGCTGTGTACGGTGACTCTTCTCCTTCGATAGCGATCGTTAAAAATTGGTTTAAAGAGTATCAACACGATAAGCCACGCACGAAAACACCTACAACGAAGAGTATCGAGATAAAAATCCACGATTTCGTACTGACACACTGTCGATTGAAAGTGCGCGAGATAGCTAAGACAGAAGACATTTCAAAAGACCGCGTGGGTCATATCCTGCATACAATTTTGGGAATATTTTTAGCGCAATCCGAAGGAGTTTCTGCGTCATTTTGTGACCGTCGTCGAAACATGGATTCACTGGTACACACCAGAGACCAAAGAAAAGTCGAAACAGTGGACTTCACTCGACGTACGTGCCCTGAAAAAGGGCGAAGACTGTCCTATCAGCCAGAAAGGTGATAGTCACAGTTTTCTGGGATTCACAGGGTGTAATCTACATCGACTACCTGGAGAAGGGCAGATTTGGCCCTGTGTGACTTGTTTTTGTATCCAAACTTGAAGAAGTCACTAGCCGGGCAAAACTTAGAGTCATTGCCGCCACTGAGGCCTACTTTGCAGACCTAGAGAAACGTGTTTTTCAGATGGGTTAAAGAAGTTGGAGCACCGCTGAGTCAAGTGAACCGAGCTAAAAGAAGACTATATTGAGAAATAAATATCCTCTTTTGTAGGCTAAGTACTTATCGGACCGCCCTTGTATGAGTATATACCTCGTTGCCATACCTACCACGACCCCTTATGGGCGTTGCAAATGGAAGAACAAACTCAATGCACTTGAACTTAAATTAAATTACACTTAAAAATTAACTATAAAATAAATTAATAATAGATATAAGAAAACAACAATTTAATGTTACAAATGTTTAATTACTGGAAATAATTTAAATGTTTTAAAAGTGTTGGTTTAATCCTTAGATGAGGTTCCTAAATGTCAAATATATAGAATCTATTAAAGTCATTACAAATGCATCGAAAGGGATCTAAAAAAACAGAATTGGTTTTGAAAAATTTAATATTGATTCGCATTTCCAATAAATAATAATTCACTGAATCTCCAATAAACAAAAGGCAAATTAAAATCTCCAAAAACATTTAAAGAATCAAAATACTTTATTTTTGATAAAACACTTTTTGTAAGAAATAAACATTTATCAAAAATGTCAAGGTCTAAGTTAGAAGGAATATAAGAATACGTGATAAATAAATTAACATTTACGAATGTCTCTTGATATTTCTCTTCAGTAAGGTTTGCCATTTCATCATGGAAAGATATACGAGCCAACAACGAGTCGAAATTATTAAAATTTACTACCAAAATTCGGAGTCAGTGGCCTCAACTTTAAGAGCGCTACGTCCAATTAATGGTCGTCATAATCGTCCTACCAGATCAACAATTGAGCGTCTAGTGGAAAAATTTGAATCCACAGGCACAGTACAAAATGTTCCCGTGCCAATGAGACGAAGAAGTGCCCGTAGTGTCGAGAATATTGCTGCCGCTGAAGCTTTAGTTCAAGAAAGCCCAAATGTCTCTAACACGTCGTTCTCAAGCGTTGGGCATCTCTGTGACGTCATTGTGGCGAATTTTGCGAAAAGATCTTGGCCTACATCCTTATAAGATCAAATTGACGCAAGAACTGAAGCCGCTTGACCACCAGAAACGTCGTATGTTTGTGAATTGGGCTGAGCAACAACTTGAAAATTATTCGGATTTTCATCGAAAAATCATCTTCAGCGATTTTTGGCTGAATGGCTTCGTCAATAAGCAAAATATGCGTTATTGGTCATACTCCATGAGTCATCATTGCATCCCGTAAAAATTACGGTTTGGTGCGGTTAATGGGCCGGCGGCGTCATTGAGCCGTACTTCTTACGTGATGATCAAGACCGGCACGTTACTGTGAATGGGAATCGCTACCGTTCAATGATAACCGAATATTTTTGGCCCCAATTTGATGATATGGATTTGGGGGACATGTGGTTATAACAGGACGGCGCCACAAGCCACACAGCGAATGTCACAATGAATTTATTGAAAACCATGTTTGGTGGACGTGTACAATGGTGACGCAGGTTGCTTCCTCTGAATTCAACCCAAAAACTACAGACTTTATAATGTCGAAGTTGTCCGCATAATATTGTATATGGCTGCTTCCAACCATGTCCCCCATCGAGTAGTGCAAGGACGTTGTTAGCCTGGACACATTTTAAGGAATATAAGAATACGTGATAAATAAATTAACATTTACGAATGTCTCTTGATATTTCTCTTCAGTAAGGTTTGCCATTTCATCATGGAAAGATATACGAGCCAACAACGAGTCGAAATTATTAAAATTTACTACCAAAATTCGGAGTCAGTGGCCTCAACTTTAAGAGCGCTACGTCCAATTAATGGTCGTCATAATCGTCCTACCAGATCAACAATTGAGCGTCTAGTGGAAAAATTTGAATCCACAGGCACAGTACAAAATGTTCCCGTGCCAATGAGACGAAGAAGTGCCCGTAGTGTCGAGAATATTGCTGCCGCTGAAGCTTTAGTTCAAGAAAGCCCAAATGTCTCTAACACGTCGTTCTCAAGCGTTGGGCATCTCTGTGACGTCATTGTGGCGAATTTTGCGAAAAGATCTTGGCCTACATCCTTATAAGATCAAATTGACGCAAGAACTGAAGCCGCTTGACCACCAGAAACGTCGTATGTTTGTGAATTGGGCTGAGCAACAACTTGAAAATTATTCGGATTTTCATCGAAAAATCATCTTCAGCGATTTTTGGCTGAATGGCTTCGTCAATAAGCAAAATATGCGTTATTGGTCATACTCCATGAGTCATCATTGCATCCCGTAAAAATTACGGTTTGGTGCGGTTAATGGGCCGGCGGCGTCATTGAGCCGTACTTCTTACGTGATGATCAAGACCGGCACGTTACTGTGAATGGGAATCGCTACCGTTCAATGATAACCGAATATTTTTGGCCCCAATTTGATGATATGGATTTGGGGGACATGTGGTTATAACAGGACGGCGCCACAAGCCACACAGCGAATGTCACAATGAATTTATTGAAAACCATGTTTGGTGGACGTGTACAATGGTGACGCAGGTTGCTTCCTCTGAATTCAACCCAAAAACTACAGACTTTATAATGTCGAAGTTGTCCGCATAATATTGTATATGGCTGCTTCCAACCATGTCCCCCATCGAGTAGTGCAAGGACGTTGTTAGCCTGGACACATTTTATGGTGCATAAAAAAAATTTAAATGTTTAAATAAACATTTATAACAAATGCCTTAATTTATCTATGCTGGTATGTACTTACATACTTTTAAAAATATCCGCAATATTCTCGTAATATCGCAAAAAAAATTCAAGTTGACTTTATTTTGGTTTCGGCATTTTTTTACAACAGTAAAAACAGAAAAACGTTAAAATAATTTATTTTGAAAGTCAACTGTTTATGAACAGGGCTGCAAACTTCAGTAAAATGAATAACTGCTCTCATATTGTTGTTAGCAACTTTGATGAAAGGGATAATTATGCACGATTGTGCTTATAATATGCATTAAAGGTGCAATTATGCAAAAAGCAAATGCTTAGGATTTTCCTCTCTGGTAATAGCTCTTTTTTGATTTATGAAAAGAATGGATCATTATCCTATAATTTACCTCACTGTATATTTTAATTCAAGTTTTACGAATTTCTCCTTTGCGGATTAAATGAAAATTATTTAAACCAATATTTTGTGCAAGTAGATCGAAAAAAAGAGTTTAGATTTTGTTTTGTAGTTTAGAATTTTGTTCACGTAGAAACTCGACTTCAGCTTGCGATTGATATTTATATGATAGACGATTGATTACCAATGTTCCAGCTGCACAATAGTATTCTAAGCTGTGTTATTTTGTTTTGTTTGCTTTTTGTTTTTGCATAACAGTTCTAAAAATTATTTTGCTCGCACAAAATGGTTGTAGGTAGAGTTTAAACAGAAAAATTTATATTCGCGAAAAGCAAACCAGAGACAAACCTAAATTAGTTTTGATTTTTGACGAATTTTTTCACACTTCGAGAAAATAAATGAGAATTTTTTAATGTCGTATTTGGCGAGACGGAAACCGCTAAGTGGTTTAAAAACATTTCTCAAAATCTTAATGAACTTAAGTTTTTAACAATATTTTTATCATTCAACATGAAATTGCATTATCTTTAACATGCTTTCCGATTTTTTAGCACAACGAAAATATTTTAGAAATAAAGCCGGAGAATATTTCCGATATGAACTTTACTTCATCCCACATTATTAAAATTAAAAAAAAATTGTAATGCAGTTTTGTGGACGTTAATTAAATATATTAAGATAGCATTGACCAGATTCGACGCTGCTGTGAGCAGTATGCTGCAAAAGTTCGCATTGGTCTCAAGACGCTTAAGGTAGCACTGTGCAAAACCGGCACAAGGTGCGCTTTAACAGCCTTCAAAAAACTACTTGCGCTCGTATGGACCACCGTGATTCGCGCCCATGCTAAATTTTCGTCGTTTCTATGGATTTAGTATTTAAGTATGTACTTGAAATATTTTTAAGTATTAAACTTACTCTTTAAAAATAAATTTAAAATTTTTACTGCTGCTTCTCCAGTATTGTGTGTTCATAAAGTATATAGTTTGTTTAAAGTTTTTAAATTTATTATTAGACTTTATTTTAAACAAATAAATAACTTATAACAATGAACAAATTTAATGATTTATTATAGATTTCTTTGTGTGCTTTTTGGTTGCATAGATTTTTATAAAAATACTTTAAAATACATTTTCTTAAAATGAATAACACAAAATGACAAAAAATATTATAAATTTATACTAAATGGTAAAAACTACAACTTTTTATTTGAACAATCAAAAATTACAGAGGAAAAAACTTAAACGATAAAATTCGAAAGTCATTATCAACAAAGCAAATCCAAATTCCTGATTTTTGCGTACGGCGAACGGTAGCATACAAAGTTAGTTTGTTTTTAAATAGAGATAGTAAATCAATTTACATTATATACCTATTTAATGTAAAAGGATTTTGAATGTATTAACTGTAAACATTTAAAACTTGACATTTAACAAAAGCGATTAAGAAAAATTTTATGTAATTAAAAATTACATCATAAACGAAATCCTGAATTAAAAAAAAAACTTATTTGTAAATATTTTTAGTCGTTGATAAACATAGAAATGTTTGTTCGTTAAAATTAATATTTCGCTTCGTAGTGCTCACTTCAGACACGATTTTTATATAAAGCAACTAAATTAATGTTAGAATGAAAAATCATATTTATACATATATTTAAATTAGTTTCATTATAGACCTATACTATCGCAGAACATACATAAGTTTAACGTAAAATATTTGCATAGATTTGTTGTATTTTATTTTTTTTATATACACAAACGTCGGTGTACGTGGAGAATCTCATTTGCATTAAGGCCTATAAAACCCGTCTGCATGGTTGCTGGCGAGGGCCATATTCTCAAAAAGTGCGTCAGTGCGTCGTGGAGATGCAGGTCCGCGAGAAAGAGGCGAGTGATTTTCCTTTCCTGTGTTCAGTCGGTTTAACGTCACTTTTTCGAGAATGTTAACGCGACCAACATTTTTTCTCCGCTGGTTGCACCGCTCTCGAGGGGGAGTGCTTAGAAATATTCCTTCGAAGATAGTCTCCAAGCTATTAGATCTGGTTATAGCTTCTTCGCGGTCATCACTGGGCGGACTAATTTGAGCATTTATGTCATGCAAAGCAACGAAATCGGGGTTATCCTTTATAGGACTAGGAGCAAAGTATTCAAAAGAGTTTCGCGTTGGAGTTGCCATGTCGATTCCTTTAACCTCCTCGAGGTCGATGGGTGAAGGCGTACGGCCTAGTGGCGATATTAGTCGAATTTCAAATGCTGGCAGTTCATCGACACCGATAAGACGAGACGCATTATCCAATTCGCGATCATTTGAAAGAGAAAAAGAAAGATCGCACTCGCTTGACAGTGATGAACTGTTGGAAGATTGCAAAAGGTGGGAATTGTTCATATCGGCAACAGTAATATTGTCCATTTTGCAAATTTCATTCCATTTTCCTTTTTCGCTGTGATTCACTGTTGTAGGTAAAGATGTTTTTCTACTCATATTCCTTAAATTATTGTGCCGAACGGATAAAAAACTAGTTAAGAAAAAATTTAACACTTAATCTTGATGTATGGGCCTGAGCGGCAAATAAAATCAAAATAAATCGTACAAAAAATGTAATAAAATCCAATGTTGCCATAAAAGTTATAAAAAAAATTTTCTACACAATAAGATCCTAACTATTTTTTCCATATAGGTTGTGTGCAACTAAGTAAAATTTAAAGGCCATATGGTTGAAGTGGTTAGGACACTGTGACGTTGTTGTCAACCGCCAATACAAAACCCTTCTTATATATAATATACAATAGGTGTATATCGATAATACTATTCCGAAATACAATCATAAATATTCATCAATTTAGATTAAAAAAATACATACATGTAAAAAGGTGCGAAAGAGTGAACTACGTTCTCAGTTTTATCTCTGGTCCCAATCATATTTTTAGACATCTAATAATGCCGTCACATTTGTACTAACTTTTATTTTTTCAAGTGAGATTAAATTTATACAAAGATATATTTGTAAAATAAGTATTTATTTTGTATTTATTAACTATCTTATAGTATCCGTCGTGGCGTGTTTGTTTAAAAACTAACTCACATAAGCAATTGTCAAAACAATCGAATGGCGTTTAAAAAATAAATTTTTTAAAAAAGTAATAAAAAAAATTGAATTTTAGTACTTAATATCTTCAAATGCACGCGTTTGTAAATAGCGATTTACTTACGCGTGCAAAATGACTTCGCTCTCTTTTTTTTCTATATGTCGACCCAAAACACTTTTTTTTTATTTTTTCTCAAAAACAATTTCATTATTGATAATGATTTTATTGCCGCCACTGAAATTTTTATATGTTCTATTGTCATTCAAAGTTCATTTATTTATCGGTTTTCTCGCTCATAAACAATATATCTGTACTGTAATGTTGCGACAATTTACCTTAAGCACAGTAGCAATATAGTATTACATATATGAGTGAAGGCAATTAAAACATTGTAGAAATTTTATTTTTTTGTAATAAAAAAAATTGATTGAAGAAAATTTAAATCAAATTAAAATAAATCTGAAATATTATTTAGAAAAAAATTTTTATTCCAAGGGGAAAGCACAAAAACTCTACGCAGGATGCAAAACTCTTAAACTTCATGGAGGAGCACCAGAAATATTCGTATATTTGTATGTATTTTTTTTTATTAAAATATATTAAATAAATTAAATTTATCTACCAATTTGATTTTCCAGAATTTCTGGTATGCCGTTTATTATTTCTGTCACAGTAATTTAATCAATGTCACTGTCTTTTCCTACAGCTTTTTGAAATCCACTTTCTGCCAGTAAACTTAAAGTAGCATCCTATTAGACATGCGCTGGAAAAGATGATGGTTTCAGGTGCGGTATTATAACATTGAACAGCATTTGAGAGGCACTTATGTTGATTGGGTAGTGCGCTATAAAACCAAAGAAATATTCTAATTAAAATCTTGTTTTATTTCATACATTTCAGTGACTTACACAAATTTTACCATTTTCAGAAGCTTAGATAATATAATTTTTTTTTTGTGAATACTTACTTTTATTGGCATATATGCAATTAATGTACTCATATTAAAATTATTTTTTTCGTTTTTCCTCGTGCAATAACAATAGCAATCAGCTGTTTAGAAAAATGACGAGTAGAAGGGGTTATAACGATTTGAATAGGAATATGTAAAATTTGGAATCGATCGTTTCTGGAACACCTAAAAAAATTATCTTGGTTTTTAAATCGATTATTTTTTCACTTCCGCAACGGTTTCTGGAACCTACCTGTATATTACTTTATACAGTTGTATTGTTGATATATTATGTGTTGAGAGCAGAACTTGGTTGTAATTAGCAACAATAAATTAAACCAAATCATACCGGAAAAACCGTACAGTGAGAACGGAATAATAATAATTAACTATAAATTTGATTATGTCGTAATGGAATCCATTGACATCTAAAATCAGATAACTATTAAAATTTCGGCTACTACGCGGTAAATATTTTTTACTCCGAACGACTGTCAGAGTAGTCAATTTGTAAAATGTAGGAAGTTTAGTATAATAACATTTGCATTTACAACGAGATATTAAAAATAGTTACTCTGTTTTGCTTTCAGTGTAGACAACCAATCGTATTTTAACAGAATGAGCCAACAACGGCATTACAATTTTATGACTATTATGACTTGATAATAAAACCAGAAAAAACTTTTATATTTAAATTTTTTAGTACTTACTGGAGTTTGTAACAATTGTAACACTTAACAATTTGTAACAATTAACATTTGGTTAATCATCAAACAAAAATTTAATTCTAATATATACGAAAAAGTTTAAACAGTAAATATGTTTTAGTGTAGTACATTATTTTACAGAGTTCCAGTTTTTGGTATTAGTAACGCTAAATTAAAACATGAAAGGCATAAATTGATGCTTCCATAAATTACATAGTTGCTGATCTGTTATATAAATACGTATGTAGAATCTTGTGGTATATATAAAATACAGGATGCATTTTCAAGCTTTACTTTCTGCCGATTCATATGTCATGGTCGATGCCCGCAGTGTTGCAGATTATAGAGGTCTCACGCTTTTGGATACTTTCTAAAAGATTTTTACAAGTATGATTTTAGATCGTATTCAGAGTAAATGAATACCAGGCGGGTTTTCGTAAAGAATATTTAACGTTTGATCAAATTTTAAATTTGACAAGCATAGTTCACCTAAAATATAATCAAAACTTGAAAGCGTATGCTCTTTTTTGTAGATTTTCCGTGTGCTTTTGACTCCATTCCTAGAAACTCTTTGCTTTATAAGCTCTCAATGTTTGGTTTATCCAGTAAGATTATTCAAATTGTACAATAGTTTTACACCAACACTCTCAATGTTCGGTTTATCCAGAAAGATTATTCAAATTGTACAATTGTTTTACACCAACACCTCTAGAAAAATCCTCCACTGAACCCTCCCCGAGGGTGCCGGCTGGTAATAGATACCACAATAAATCCTACTCGTTGACAGGAGGTGTCTTGCTAAGATAAGGCTGAAAAATCATTTGTTTGTTACTGTTCAATAGTACAGCACTTGATTCTACACTCTTATCATGGTCGGAGGTATAGGGCTGGATCAAGGTGTCATGCGACCCGTGCCGATGATCAGCCTGGCTGGGGCCCTGATTTTCCACAAAAATAGCCCAGTCTTTTACGTGAGCCTCACTGATACTTGACACGGCGGACCTACTTCCCCCCACACTCGTGGGATCTATATAGACAAAACAAATACAAAAATTAGCAGGAATTTATATTGCATCACAACTGGCAGATCAGGCGGAGAATTACATCCGGAATACTGACAACCAGGTATACACACCGAGAAGCCGAAAACGTATCCCGAGCGTATACTCAATCGTGAGGAACAAGGAAAAATTTAAGACGATATCATCCCATTGCATATTCACAAGCCGCGGGGTGAGAAATACACTACCGCTGTAACTCCATCGGGTGAAAACTTACCGAAAGAAGTCGTCAAAGATATAAAGGCAGCGAAAAGTGAGCAAATCAAAGAAGTCGATATACTACCTCATGAAGCGGAGACCGATTCCCAAGAAGGTATTATATTTTGTCAGAAGTTGATGTGGATGATATTCTGACAAATGAGACAGATAACCAACAATAAATTGGGTATGACCAGCACTAAGGTTGCGCAAATAAATCTTCACCATGCGAGAGCTGCCTCGGCAGTAATTGCACGGGCAACCACCAAGTTTAATATTAGAATAGTGCTGGTCCAGGAACCCTGGGTACTCAGGGGGCAGATAAAAGGTCTGGCAGTAAAGGACACGCAGGTAATTTGGGATATCAGATGTGAAAAACCAAGAACTTGCATGTTATTTACCTCTGGTTTGAAGTATTTATGTCTTTCAGAATTTCTATCTGCAGACTTAGTAGCGGTCCAAGTCTCGATGAACATCAACGGGAGTACACGCGATGTAGTGATGGCAACGGCTTATTTTCCAGGAGACGATTCTTATGCACCTCCGAATTTGATCGATAAACTGGTTAAGCACTGTGACAAGAACAACCTACCTCTTATACTCGGACGTGAAGCAAATGCTCATAATGAGGCGTGGGGCAGTACGAACACCAACCAAAAAGGTGAGTACATTCTCGAATTTATCTTAAGTAATAGATTAGAATTTTTCAATATAGGCAATACTCCAACTTTTGTGACTAAAACAAGAGAGGAGGTCCTAGACCTAACTTTGGGAAATAATCTGATAAGTGGATTAGTTCAAAATTCTCAGATATCTCAGATGAGCCCTCTTTATCAGATCATAGAATATTTTAAGAAATACCAAGAAAACTGATTGGGATTTATATGTAAACATTCTGAGTAATAATAAAGCTTATTTTAAAGCTGGTAACAACATCAAGACAACCTAGAACTAGAAACAATGATAGGTGATCTTAATAGAATCATTACTAATGCTTATGAGGCAAGCTGTCCATTAAGTACAGTAAACTCATCAAAAGATGTACCATGGTGGAATAAAAACTTAGCGAAACAACGAGTAATTGTTCGTAAGCTATTCAATCGAGCCAAAAGAACCGGTGACTGGACAAGTTATAAAAGTGTTCTAACAACCTATAACTTTGAAATAAGGGAAGCAAAGCGCACGAACTTTAGGAGTTTTTGCGAGAAGATAGAGCAAACAACCGAAGCCTCAAGACTATACAAAGTGCTGTCCAAAGATAAAACCCTGTCTTCCGTCAATCTAAAAAAGGCTGATGGAAGGTTCACTGAGAATGAGGAAGAGAAGGCTCAATTACTTCTAAATACTCATTTCCCAGGATCTCTGGAATCAACAATGTATGATATAGAATCACTAACTAAATTGAACAAATACAACTGGAAGGTTGCAAAAGAAATATGCACAGAACCACGACTAAGGTGGGCTGTGGGCAACTTTAAACCACTAAATCACCTGGAGTGGATGAAATTTTTTCGGCACTACTTCAAAAGGGAATGGAGATCCTCCTAAGCCCTTTATTGAAAATTACCAGAGCAAGTATCGCCTTGGGATATATACCAAAAGCATGGAGGCGAGCAAAAGTGGTCTTTATTCCGAAGGCGGGAAAGAAAGATCCTTTCCACCCGAAGTTCTTTAGACCAATCTGCTTAACGTCCTTCATACTAAAAACTCTGGAGAAAATTATAGACAATTTCGTCAGGACTACTGTCCTAGTAAACTTCCCATTACATCCATGTCAACATGCATACAGAGCAGGTAGATCAACGGAAACTGCCCTGTATCAACTGACAAATGTTCTACAAGACAGTTTAGAAACGAAAGAGACAGCGCTATGCGCTTTTCTTGACATCGAAGGTGCTTTTGATAATACTTCGCATGAGGCAATAAGAGAAGCTCTTGTCCGCAGAGGCGTTGACAATACTCTTGCACTATGGATGGGAAACATGTTAAGAACCAGGGCAATAGATATACCTAGCGGTACCGAAACACTTACAGCAAACACAACAAGGAGATGTCCACAAGAAGGAGTACTATCTCCACTCATGTGGAGCATTGTAGTAGATGAATTGCTTGAAGAATTGGCGAAAACTGGACTCACATTCCAGGGGTATGCCGATGACATAGTCATAATGTGTAGGGGAAAATTTGAGAGTACTCTATGCGAAAGAATACAACTGGGCTTAAAGGTGACTAAAAAGTGGTGTACGAAAGTGGGGCTGAATGTTAATTCAGAAAAAACCACCATTGTGCCATTTACAAGGAAATACAAACTTGAACACTTAAAGCCCATCCGATTAGATGGATTAGAAATAAAACTACAAACTGAAGTCAAATTTCTGGGGATCACTCTAGACCAGAAATTGTTATGGAAAAAGCATGTTGAGAACACAACAAAAAAAGCCAAAAGGGCACTTATGATTTGCAGATCCATCGCTGGTAAGAGTTGGGGATGTACACCAAAGATACTACGTTGGATGTATACTGCAATTGTAAGGCCGACGCTCACATATGGAGCGTTGATATGGGCAGACAGAACAACACAAAAGACAGTCATCAATGAATTGAAAAAAATTTATGAATTTTATTTGTGAAACCTATAAGATGCAACAACAAATGATAACCTGGTATACAGACGGGTCACTTACTGATGAAGGTACAGGAGTAGGTACATCGCGATACTAACCGACAGTCAAGCGGCTATCAAAGCATTAAAAGCACATCAGGTGAACTCCAAACTGGTGTGGGAATGTCTTGAGAGTTTAAATAGGCTTGGGTCACTGAATCGGGTTTGGATTCTATGGGTTCCGGGTCACACAGGAATAACAGGCAATGAAATAGCAGACGAGCTAGCAAAAAAAGGGGCGAAAACTCCTTTTGTCGGTCCAGAACCATTCTGTGGAATGGGAAAAGGATCCTACTCCGCAATAATCAGGAAAGAAGAAGAAAAACTCAGGGAAACATACTGGGCCACTCAACCAGGTTTAAGGCAGTCGAAAATACTAATAGGGAGCTACAACCTAAAACGTTTTAAAGATTGTATGGAGCTAACAAAAAACAACATCAGAATAATAGCAGGCATTCTAACAGGACACTGTAAATTAAATTACCACCTAACAACAATGAAAATATTGTCAAAGGACTTATGTAGATTTTGCGATGAACAGGTAGAAACTTCAATACACATTTTAGGACAATGCCCTCAACTCACGCAAAACAGGAAGAAACATCTGGGTGACTATCTAATACCAGATGAAAAGTTGAAATCTCTAGAGGTAGGCTTAATACTAAAATTCTTAGCAGAGATAGGACTAACAGAATTGCTGTAAGTCCTAGGCGGGGCACAATAGATAATAATAATAACACCTCTAGTCAAGTCTAGGATGGAGTCTTCTTATCTGAGTCTTTTGCTGTTGACCAAGGTGTAAAACTCGGTTGTTTGCTTAGTCCTATCATATTTGCTTTGTATTTGAATGACCTTCACGATTCGCTTACAGGTGGCATTGATGTAACAGGTATGAAAATCAAGACACTCATGTACGCTTGATAAATAGTTTATTAAATATTGTAAGATATGGGGTCTTATAACCTCTTAACCTCTATAAATCAAAAGTTTTGGTTTTTAGAAAAGGTGCTAAACTCATTAGCGTTGTCTTTTGGCGATCAATGTATTGAGATTTTTTTTAGGAGCTTTGGGGCTTTAGCCAATACCACCAGGTCTAAAAGTTATTTCGCTTTTTCATTTAAAACACTTTTACTTTTGCCCAAAAATACACCAAACTATATGATGTATTTGGAAAGAGGGTTGCAAACGCAGTTTGATTCTACTTTAAAACTACAGTTTATCTACATTAATAAAGTTGTCAATCTGCCAATAGATAAACTTTCTTATATTTTAGCAAAGGAAACTCTAAAAGATAACATCTATTGGGCAGAGAAGTGGAAAAAAGTTAATTTTGAGCTAGGTATCGAAATGCGTATAAATTTAAAATCTTTGAGAAACCATATACATAAATAATACACTACAGTTAATAATGATGAAACCACAGCAACAGTGAAAAAACTCACAACATTATGACTTGTACGCGCAGCTTCAATTCGAAGGATTCAATTATTTCACTGAATATATGTCGGTACATTTAGTAAACTTAGTTTTCAAAGCAAGGGGTGGTTTGCTTGACTTATATTCGAGAGCTTCCAGAAATGATTCCCGAGGACCATGCTCAATCTGTAATCTAAATGTCATTAAAAACACATTGAACTTTATAGGGATTTGTCCAATTTTCAAAAAAATAAAACAAACATTTTTTGGTAAAACATAACTTTTATTACAATAAGTCTTAAATATTTTAAATGGTATTAACATTCAAGCGCTTTATGGGTATTTAGTACGCTCCTTAAAATATAGAAACCTCTTATTAAATAAATTTCAGTAAATAACATACAGGCTGGTTCCAGAAACCGTTGCGGAAATGAAAAGTAATCGATTTGAAAACGTGGGGAATTATTTTTGATGTTCTAGAAAACGTTCGTTTTAAAATTTTGCATTTTCCAATTTTTTCTTATTGAACTCGTTATAACCTTTCTACTCGTCATTTTCTGATCAGCTGGTTGCTTTTGCACAAAGAAAAACGAGAAAAATAATATGTAAATTTTTTAAAAAGAGTGCATTAATTGCATTTTCCGTGGGCAATAATGACAATAAAAATATATATTCACAGGAAAAAATCAAGAGAAGAATTTTGCGCGATCACATAACCTTCTAGAAATGCTAAAATTTGTGTAAGTCACTGAAATGCATGAAATAAAACAAGATTTTAATTACACAATTTCTTTAGTTTTATAGCATACTACCTAATCAACAAAAATTCTTCTCAAATGCTGTTCAATGTTGTAATACCGCGCTTGAAGCCACCTTCTATTCCAGCGTATGTTCAACTGGCTGCTACTTTAAATTTTCTGGCTGAAAGTGGATTCCAAAAAGCTGTGTGAAAAGACAGCAACATTGGATCAACGCGAAACACTGTGACAGAAATAATAAACAGCATGGAAATCCTGCAAAAACAAATTTGCGTGCTGTGGATAAATTTAATTTATTTAATATATGTTGGTAAATATTCATACAAATATACAAATGTTCCTGATACTCTTACATAAAGTTTAGGAATATTGCATCCTGCGTTTTTGTGCTTTTCCCTTGAAATAAATATTTTTTTCTTATTAATATTACACATTCTTTTAATTTTATTTAATTTTTCTTCAATTTAAATACATTTTTATGAAGTATTTATATTTTCGACCACTGCTGCAGATGCGAATTCAAACTGGTTTTTTTTCATACGGAATCGATTTCTGGAACCTGCACATTTTTGCGAAATTGGTTTTGAAAACGGTAAAAAAGTAAAGAGTAGCGAAAGCAGAACGTAGAACACCAAAAAAACCAATGATGCAAACTAATTTCGATTTTTGCGGAAGTGAAATGTAGAACCTGCCTGATAATTAGAACCGTAATGAAATCTATATCTGTATATCTATCTATCTATCTATCTATCTATCTATCTATCTATCTATCTATCTATCTATCTATCTATCTATCTATCTATCTATCTATCTATCTATATATCTATCTATCTATCTATCTATCTATCTATCTATCTATCTATCTATCTATCTATCTATCTATCTATCTATCTATCTATCAAATAATTCTTAAAAATGTTTAATTACGTACATTTTAAAATTCCATTCAATATTTATTTTTCAACGGAAATTTTCTTTATAATATAACACTAGCAGACAAACTTCTAAAAAGGTCTGATCTGAATAATTTGATATAAAATTCTGTCACACCGTTTAGGAGATATCGCCAGAAACAATCACTTTGAATGAATTCCACGCAGCAGCCTCTTCTCCGAATAATTTGTTTTCAAACGCACTGTCGGTGAGGATTTTTATAATTTGTGGGCCAACAAATATACCTTCTTTGATCTTGGCATCGTACAAGTTTGGAAAAATAATTTGTAAATGTTTAATTGCCTCTCTTTCTTTATCCAACGCCTTAACAAAATTCTTCATTAATCCCAACTTAATATGCAATGGTGGATGAATTAAATTTACCATTTTTGTTACCCTATTATATCCTAAGAGAAATGAAATGCAGAAGGACCCTTCAATATATAATAATATTGGAAAGACCTATATGCACGCGCAGACAGAGATTATGGTCACCGGGCAGTACTTGGTAGCGTCGACTTGGACTGGTTTTGTTTTTTACCTTGTCTGCGCGTGCATATGGGTCTTTTCAATATTATTGTATATATTGAAGGAGTCTTCTGCATTTAATTTTTCTTAGGATATGCTAGGGTAACAAAGAACATCTAAATATGGAATACTGTCTAAAATTCGCAAAAATTTTACGTTCAATTCCGAGGAAATAATATACTTGTCAAAATAAAAATTAATAAAAAGGAAAAAAAAAATTAAAAATCTCTCTTGCAATTTTTGCATCTAAGTCTATCCGAATTTTTGTACCGATTTTTGTATATGATACGTCGTTTTGTTCGCAATAAAAATATAAAACCTGGAAGACTGTAAATTTTGTTTAATTTAGTTAAATACGTCTAAGATATTGGTCTGACAAAAAAATATTATTACCAATGATGATAGACTCTAAAATAGATTATTACCTTTAATTTAAACTATCATTCATTAAAATCAACCAACTCTAACGTGTTATATGTGCAGTTACGTGACACCACCTTTTCGAAATTCAAAAAAACATGAAATGGGCGTTATCTCCTAAACGGTGTGACCGAATTTTGGCTATAATTTTCGAAATCTGCGCCCCTTTTTGCATAGGCAATAGATATTGGTTAACCCAGATTATTTTGGCTGTCGGGTAGTTTAATTAAAACGGATCAACATTTATTTTTGGTCGTTTTTATTTTTGTGTAAAAACAACCGTTCTTATTGAATTCATAAAATTTTATATTTAAAAATAAAAAAATTCAAACACAATAATCACAAACAATATATTTTAAAGAAAACCAACAACCCTTTCAAGAAGATCTTGAAGACAGTTATTGTAGAAACCCTACAATAAAAACAAAATTTTCCCGCACATATATTTTATTGTTGATTATAAGCCGACAAAACGGTCAGCCAAAAATTATATTGCGAAACCATCAATATTACTTTGATGATTTTGAACTTTTAATCGCATGAATCTATATTTTATGTATATCGAAATGTTTTCTTCGTTACCATCTTGAGGATATATATACTTTGATGCAAAGTGAAATATAATATCATTGCAATTTAGTATTAAGTAAAACTAGTAAAAGAATTATCTTCGGCTAAGCCGAAGCTTATGTTACATGTCTGCATTATGAGTAGGGGTTGTTCTTATTGGATCACGACCATTTATGATTTGTAGTTTTGTGTTACTCTTAGGTGTACAAATAAGTTTCCGCCGTTTTGAGAAAGATGGCGTGGCACGAAGTTTACGTTGGAATTCGCAGATGGTAACCTACTTGAAAATTAGTTTGTTTATTCCAGAACAACATAACCTTATCATGTTATTAAGTTCGCATCAGCATCATATATTTTTCTTCATCTAAAAATGTCTCAATTTGAGCCAACTAAGTGTCATATGCGGGAACTTTTAATTTATTTTTTTAATTTAAAAAAATTTGCTGCTGGGTCGCTTCGATTGCTCGTAGAAGCATATAATGAGGATGCTTTGAGTGAGAGAACATGTCGTGAGTGGTTTCAAAAATTTAAAAAATGTGATTTTGACATAAAAGACAAAGATCCAGTGGAAGGCCGAAAATTTACGAGGATGCAGATTTGGAGAAATTATTGGGTGAAGATTCGTCTCAAACACAAAAGGAACTTGCACTTAGTTTAGAAGTCACTCAGCAAGCAGTCTCACATCGTTTAAAATCGTTTAAATATTATTTTATTAACAAAAAACGGCGGAAACTTATTTGTACACCTAATATAAATATGTAAAATACCGAATTTGAACTGGTTGTTTACACTGTAAATATTTTTAATAATTTCTTATCCACAAAAAAGGGGGAGTTTGTATTGGTGGTGGGCGATCTTTCGGTACGATCTTGCCCATTTAAGAACTTAGCCTCCGCTTGGAAAATAAGAGTTTACTTACCAACAAATCTAAAATGTGGTATTTGAGTTGACACGACCAACTCCCACCGCTATAACTCTGAAACTTGATGCGTGGTGCATAATATTATATAATTTGGTGCATAGAACTACATCTGACCAGAAAGTGCTACTACAATGTGAGTTAAATATAAATAATAATAATAAATAATAACAAAAATAAACAAAAGAAATAATTTTTTTATAAAGCTCAAATAATAATCACATTTCTAAAATATTTAATAACTCAACTCCAAATAACTTCAATATGAACATTTAAATATTTATGGTATAAAAGTAAATATTTATTTTATATTGCAATTTATAATGCAATCTTTAAAGAATGTCTTAGAGTAAAAATAGGAATTCAAAAATTAGATATTAAAACTAGCAACCCACCATGCACGTTCTTGAAAACGTTTGTTTTTATAAATCGAATTCCGTTAAACATCAAATGTTCTTTGAATGCTTCGATGCTGAAAAAATTTTAACTTTTAACAAGCCAGGATTTACTTCATTCCACCTGAAAGAGATTAAAAAATTAAATTGTTTATTCAAAATTATTTAAATGCTAATCTAACTACTGAGGTATAAAGAAGTTACATATGCGCTTATACGCGAATATATATATATATATGTGTAAACAATTTTATTGAAATCCGCTCAGCGTATCTTGAAGTTAAACTGGAATAACAGACAGACGTTGGATTATATATATATATAGTAATATGATGTGATTGTTATATACGCTTCCTTATGGACATTAAAAAATTCAAGAAAAAACTGAATATTACCTTTTTTCATGTCAGTTTTTTGTTATGCCTATATCAACTCAGGAACCAAATTTCAGATTTTTAGGCCCAATATCACTAATTGTGGAAGTTATAGGTGAGAGAGGCCTATACTAAGACCTGGTCTCTAAAGACTAAATTTGAATGAAATCGAGTTTACCGGGAGCAACTGACAGACAGACATTGTATTATATATAATTGGACACATTGGTTGTCGGGTTAACAAAAACAGTATTCCTACTGAGTGGTGCATAATAAGCAGAAACAGTTAATTTACTTATCACATGGAAATAACATATCCCTACTTAAAATACGGATAGCATGACGCCTGTTTGATGCAAAAACCTATTATTGTTTTTACCTTAAATTACGTTCCTTTAATCGACTTTTGACCTTATTTTTAATTGTAGAAATGCCACCGACACTGTGTAGACCGCGACCAGTTATAATAAAAACGTGCTTGTAGGTCCGCGTCGCTGTACGCAGCGCCGTTATATGGCGATCAAGGAAAAGGTCTAAACAACATGCGGCTTCTAGCACATACAGATAGTGTAGATCAAGCAGGTCGGGATTGTTTTGCGTATACTTGTGAACATCCATGATGCAACTTGCAGCACGGTGATTAAACATGTCGATCTTTCGCTTGTGCAAATTTGCAATTTGAGAGTAGTACACGGCGACCCCGCTATTGCCTTTCTGGATTGCTTCCTTTGCTTTCTGATAGCACTCGGCCTTCAGTTGGCAGTGATGTGCCGCCAAATTGCGCATCTCCTCAAAATCGTGCAACGCTAGACGATTCGCTTCATCTGGCTGCACCAAAGACGCCTTTGAATTACGTTCGCCACCACCGCTCCCATCACTAGAATGCGAAGCGGTATCGTTTTTTTGCTGCCGCATCTCGGTTTGGTGGGCAAGCTGTAAAAAGAAATATCTTATCAGTATAATGATTTCAAAATAACAAACCAAGTTTTTGTTACTAGTTCGTTTTCACGCAGTGCACATTCTAGAAGTTGATCTCGCCTCAATTCAACTCTCGGTAGTTGAGTATCGTCATTTTCTTCATCGCCGTCTCGGTCCATGGTTTTATGCAGCACTTCCACAGTGTCGTTAAATTTGTTACCGTTCGCAATCAGTACATCAAAGAGCGTTTCGCGTGGAATGTCTGGAAATATTTCACTAAGCTTCATTAGCGTAAGATGCGTGGCAAGATCAGCTGGCCGGGCAATGTGTGCAAACTCTTGTTTAGGCTGATTGTTATATTCGCGTTCATTATTATAGAGCATCCAAGCCATCTCCATGTCTAACAACTCGCGAATGTTACTTGGCGACTGCTTAAAATGCTCGTATTTAGGAATTTTTAGTAGTCTCGCAAAGGACTCGTCCTCACGAAGCGTCTTCTGGCGCTGTTCCTCGATTTGATTATATGCTGACTCCACCCATAACATGTACAGCTCCTTGGCCAGGGAACGTGGCATGAAAACATTTATGTTAGATTGCGGCTGTAAGTGATCACCAAGCAGCGACGTCTCCGTTTTGAAAATATCGCTTAACTGTTGAACGAGCTGTTCGCCTAGCGCTACCTCAAGAATTTCGTCATTTATATCATTTTCTTGTTCATATTCGAATTCGGTCTGAGTTTCAATATTAACGTTATTCTTTGATGCTGCAGAACATTCGTCAGGAAGACCATTGCGCCCATCTCGTACCTTACGCACATGCTTCGAATAATGTTCGTCACCCAAAATTACACTGTTTTCGATGGTCTCTCTCATAGTATCGCGAATTTCAATGTTTGAGCGCTGATTTGAACGAAATGCACGCCCTCGTTGGCGCTGTGGCTTCACCCCGCTAAGAGTATGAACTGTCGTAAAAATTTGTGGTGTCGTAGCAGACGGAAGTAAAGAGTCTTCAATTGCATTTTTTTTGACATCACAATCGCAGCGGAGCACATCTGTTGCGTATTGATTGACGTCGACGCCAAAAGATAAATCGTCCTCCTTCAGCAAAATGTCTACCGCCCAATCAATGTCACCGTTGCATTTTACGAAGAGATCCCACAAGCCAGAGACCGGCTTATTAGGATATATTTGTCGCAGCGATGTGAAGGACTTATTCTCGTTATTGCAACCGACGTTGTGACACTGAAATATGGTCGTCTGCTGTGGCGTGATAGATACCTTATTGTCAACCGTCTTCGATTCTAATGACGTCTTTGCATCTATAACGCCTTCCTTGAGTAATTCAAGAAGGGACCGTTCAGCAGGCACACTGCTTGTGCACAGTGAAGTTAAGTTTACTGTTTTTGGTGTCTTGCTTTTATTCGGTTTTCTACCTTCCCAGAAATTTATGGCCTCCTTTTCATACGGCTGCCATACATTTAAGAGCGGTTGTAAATTGAGACAGTTGTCTTCAGGAAATTTAATAGAAATGTTTTCCTCTTTTGATATGGAAACTTCAGATCGCTTCGGACTAGTCTTTTCTTGTTTGGTTATATATGCTTTAGAAGCTGAGGTTGTTTTTTTTTCAGTTTCGACGTCCTGCTGTGGCAAAATTATCGGTGGATGTATTCGCATTTGTGGTAATGGCACAGTATATTTTGTATTTTTTAACATCTATAAAATGAATAGTTTGTTTTAGACGGTAAAAACAATTAAGTAGTTTTCTTAAAAAATAAAGTTATAAATTGTATAAGACAAATTTACAAATTACAATTATTTTATGCACTCTGTTTAAGCATGAACAAATCGTCAAACAAAAAAACAACAGCAGCATACAAGTAAAAAAAATCACATAAAAACAAAAAGGGTAGGTTACTTAAAAAATCGATTTAGGGCACCAATTGATTCCCCATTCACCTTATTCGCCTCAAAAGATGGTTTATCAATAAAAAAATTACATTACGCGAGGAGATCATAAACGCCGCGAAGAAGTATTTTGCAGACCTTCCGAAAAATTTATTTTCAGACGTATTTAATCTGAATTGACTATAAGGCGCCATAATCTTTTTTGCGATTGCAGCGCATTTTTCGGTCAAGGACTTTACTTATCACACCACCTAGTATACAACAGTCAACGCTTCAAGAACTGCAGGCAATAGCAAATGCTACCGTTCTGTTTCTTTTCATAATAGTCTGTAATCCATACAAACATTATGAAAATGTTGTTTAAGTATCAGGGGTGAATCGACTAATTCGATAGTGGACTATCGTTATACTCTATTTTTAAAACGATGTCGTTGGCTCGACTTGGTATCGAACAAAACCACTGAACATACCTACGACGATTGTGAATATACATCTGTTGAATCAAAAAAAACTTAACTTTGTGCTGTTCAATTATTGAATGACTTTATTTAAATTGTTTTTTTATAATTAAAAATTGAATTTCATAATTCTAAATAAAATGCTGATTTGTAAAATTAGCCAATTCAAAGCAACAACAATATCAAATTCCAATTGCTATAATTGTGAAAACGTAGAAGCAATGTCGCTCCCACTATCATAATATCAATGCAGCGCATTGTAGCACATACGAACGCTGCTTGCGTCGCTGCTATCTTTGTTGCTGTCTTGAATGCAATTTGGAAGTTTAGTAAAATATACAAGGTGGCGCAACAGAAATCACCCTATTGAAAGATGCTCTCATTTTTGCAATGGCCGCCAATGTCAAATCTGTTTTGACATTTGTGGACTAGACAGATACAGAATACAAGTGAATAAGTCATGGAGCGATACACTCCCCAAGAACGCGGAATAATTGTGTCTATTTTTTTGCGTAACAATTCGTCTGTGGTGTTGGCGCAGCGCGAATTCCGTCGCCGATTTCCCGGCCGTCCGACACCGACTGCGCAAACACTGCGCCGTTTAACCACTAACCTTGAAGAGTATGGGACCACACGAGACGTTGCCAATAGTGGCCGGCCCCGGAGCGCCCGTTCTGCCGAGAATATCGTCGCTGTAGCCGAGGACGTCGAAGTGAGGCCCGAAACATCGACCAGACGACGTGCCACGCAATTGGGCCTCAGCCGGCGGTCCCTGCAACGAATTTTGGTGAAAGATTTGAACATGTTCCCCTACAAAGTTCAGTCCGTGCATCAGCTGCTGCCTGCCGACCGCCAAACGCGCGTAGCTTATGCCCAAGCTATCCTCAATCTCGACACCGAAGTGGACGATTTTTCGACAAAAATCATAATGAGCGATGAGGCTCATTTTCACCTCAGCGGGTACGTGAACAAGCAAAATTATCGCTTCTGGGGAACCGAAAATCCGCGAGTGATGCACGAGAAACCATTACACCCGCTCAAAGTGACAGCGTGGTGCGCTGTTCACGCTGGAGGAGTCATCGGGCCATTTTTTTTCGAGAACGCCGCGGGTCAAACGACAACAGTGGACGGTGCGCGCTATAGGGCAATGTTGACCGAGTTTTTTCTGCCCAAACTGGACGAATTAGGACTGGTGAACATGTGGTTCCAACAGGACGGAGCAACAGCACACACTGCACGAGCCACAACCGACATTCTGAAGGCCGGATGACTTCTTTTGCGCCACCTTGTATATAAATACTTATTTATAGATATAAATATCCTCCAAAGCGTTGAACGATTTCGATTAACCTTCATGTTGGTACACGGTTATACGTAATAGATCTAGTCCTTGCGGCGAGTTGATCTGGATTTCGTCATTGGTTTGTTCGAGCTGGTGTGTCTTATGAGCCGTGCGATGTCTCCAATGCACAATGATAGCAATGCAGATTGTGGTTGCCAGGCAGACGTACCCGAGAATAAAGTGACGAATGTCATGCGGCCGAAGTTGATTTGGAAGATCAACTTGCAATATTGATAGCTGTTCCTTTATCGTCTGCAGTTCTTTTTGTTTTGAGACATATGTTGCTTAAAATGATTTGGATGGTATGATGAAATCGCTTAGAGTTTTGCAGTCTTGAATTTTAAGCTGAAGCTGCCTTATGACGCAACTTTTAACTTTTTAATTTTAAGCTCTTCGAAATTAGTTCCACATACCGCATTGATAGTTAGTTCATCAGCAAGGGTCGTGAAGTTGTCCTTAAGTCCTGGTCTGATTGCTTCAATTGTGCATTTGCCAGTTGTAGTTTTGTGGTGGATTAGGTTCACTTCACAAGCGCTCGCATTTGATCCTAATTTGTACAGTGCATTTTTTAGCTGGGATATGTCTTTATATTATATTTTGTCACCATACAGTTTCTAAGTTCGACTTCGCTGAGCGGATAGAACTTGTCGCGATGTAGAATAATCATCAGAAAAGGATAGTCTGGTCATATTTTGTAGAATGTACCACTAAATAACCATGGTGTTGCAGTGAGTCGTAAGTCGTTTACCGCGAATTTTAAAATGCGTCTATAATGGACCGAAGAAATCAACATCGGAGATTATAAATGGCCTAGCTAGCTGCATATATATATATTTGTATAGGCAGCGAACATCGTGGTCAATGCCATACAGTGCATCATGGGACTTTAAATCAATGCAAATACCGAGGTAAGTGACTTCATTTGATTGCGGAATGATAGTATTGCCGGACATGTATCCATATAGGAAAAATGGTCACTTAAGGGAGGAATTTGATTTTAAAACCTGGCTCAAGTGAATATCAAATGCTTTTGCTTTTTCTTCCACGCTAAGTACCCAGTTACCGTCTTGAGTTCTAATTGGCGATTTGTAAATTTATCTTCTTATTTGCCTTCCAGAGTAAGAACTTTGTTGTACACATAAGTGATAATCTTTTTACTAAGTTACTTTGGTCTCTATCCTCTTTCATCTTTAGGGCCTCCTTAAGTTTTATCGTAGCATCAGTGAGCCTTTGCTTTGCAGAAGGGGATCTATATGCTTGCCATTCTCTTCTCAGTCGACGCTGATCTGTCACGAGTTTTTCTATGTAGCTGTTATTTAATGGGGCCATTTTTGTAACAGTAAAATTCCAAGACTCAAATATAAGGCTTGTATGGATATGACTGCTGATATACTTTTTATATGTAACCCAATTTGTTTAATAGGTAGTTAGTCAGGAGAGAAACTCTTCTAGTATTGGCTTCTTTAGTACGCAGAAAGTTACAGGGGAGTGATCATATGATAGAACGAATTAGATTTCTGCTCAAATTTTTTATGAAAGCGAAGTCTATAAGGTCTGGGATTTTCTTATTATCTGTCGGCCAGAAGGTAGGTTTACCTGGTGATACGAAATCGTTTCTATTTTGTCGGTTAATGATGGTATTGTACAGCTGTCTACCTTCAGACGAGAACCCCAATGCGTATGTTTTTTAGCATTATATATATATGCCTAATAGGGTGTCAAAGAAATCTGTAAATTGTTTCTTAGTTACAGTAAATCGTGGTGGACAGTAGACTGCAGAAAGTGTTAAAGTTTCTCCGTTGCATTTTACGCATATTGAGGTAGCGTGCAGATAGCTCTTCGAATATGTTTCTAAGGCAGATGTTTTATTCAGATTCTTATAAGAACTGCAGTTCCTCCATGAGCCTTACCATCAGAGTGATTTGTCTTATATAATGTGTATCCTGTTTTGCCGAATATATATTTATAAGATGGGTTTCAGCAAGAAGCATAACATAAATTTCTAGATTTATTAAGAAATTTGTGATTTCGTGTTTACTAACGCCGTTTGCATTCCATAAACAAATCTTTAGAGAACTCATTTTTGAGCCAATACAACTTGCAACATTTGATTTTGCGTTCTTATCTTGCCTTGAAGCATACTTTGCATTGTAGACATAAATTGTGTCATACCTTGCGTTAAGTTTAGAATCATGGGCTCCAGCCCACCATGTGATTGGGGTATGATTTGAAGAACTTGTTCTGTTCCTGATTTTAAAGCACTTGCATAATATATATTTTGAGTTACTTGGTAAGGTGCAATTGGTGTGAAATTTTTGGGTAAAATTTCAGGTTGCGTTTATTTAATCTCTTTAACAAGTCTTTGCACACTGGACAGCCTCAATATTTCGCCGGTTGATTTCCTCCACAATTATTGCATTTTTTCGAATTTGATTCATTCATGTTGCTGGTACACTAGGAGGTGTGATAGAGATCCAATGTACGCAGTGTGCAGCAGGACTTCGTGTTTCCGTATTCCTGACAATTTGCAAATTGTACCGGACTACTGGTTCCTCTACTGAAATTCTTCGGTGTAGTAAGTATTTCAACTCATATATAGGATGAGTTACGTTTTTTTAACTTGATTGGGTTAGGGTCTAATTCAATTTTATTATGTTCATAACAACCTTTACACAGAATCCTTTTTCTTTCAATGCTTCTTTGATTTCATTAGAATCTACACTGGATCCTATGCCTTTAATTACACTACTAGGCCTTTACTATTTTTGAGCTGATACGTATAGTAGTTTTTTTTTCGTTTAAGAATTGAGAAATAATACGATAATTACACTCAGTGTAGATTTGTAATTTCGTTTATGTTCCCTTTAGTAAAGAGGAATATATGAAAATTATTACTTCTAATAAGTTTTGTAAGCTGGAAACCAACTCATTTGAGCTACGCCCGCGCAAGTAAATTAGTGGCGGTTTGGTGCTTTTAGCACTAGGAACAGTCTCCGTATCGATATTTAGTGTAACTGTTTTTTTCACTTAATGGGGCAAACCTATTATCTTTTAAGGGGTTAGGTTGTTCATTGGAATTTATTTTGGTTATTTAAGCAGCATTACCTTTGTTATCATTTTGTGGACTTAACTTTAGTTTTACAAGTTTGTAGCGATCCATACTAGTCTGCACTGCCGGACCTTTTGATTTGCTTACCAATTTATTTCGCTCACTTATCGACATACTTAAAGGTGGCATCGTGGCGGGTTGTTCCTTTCCCGGAGGTAGTTCTCTAATCTGTTGTTGGCGTTGCGACTGGTGTTGGAATTGCTGCTGTTTTGACTGCTGGATACATTCTTGCTGCTGATATCCAATTTGTTACTTGTCGTTTTGCGAGCCATGTCCCCAAAAACATTTAGGAATTTTGTCCTTTCGGGGTTATGTCACGGCACCCTTGCGTTGTTTAGATAGCGGGAGAAACACATTGCGCGCTCCACGACTTGGGACTCGCGTCTCTCAATTGTTTGTTTATCAGTAGCCAAGGTCGTTATGCTAACTGCTGATTTTTTCGCGGGATAAGTATTTTTTGCCTTTAATGTTCGAACTGGTGAAGTTATTAGAAGTGCCTTAGAGTCACGTCTCTCCCGCGTTGGAGATCTCTCCACTGGCATTGTTGGAGTTTATGTAATTTGTTTTGATATATTTATTTGTTTTGTGTCGTTGGCAACTTCCTTAAACTCGCTAAAACGACCACAATGATATGTGCGTCTATCACGCTATTTTCTGTTTTTTTTTATTATCACTGTAAACAGTTAGAAATATTGCTCAGATTATCTTCTGTGCACCGAAAAAGAATGGTCTGATGACCGGATCATTGTCTGGTCAGAAGACTATAGCATATCGCGTCACATATCGGTTCAGAAATAAATAGTTTTTTCAATTATTGTAGATTTAAACGAACGATGGCGTGGATCTTGCGCTTCAAAACAATTATGTTGAGAGGGATCAACAGCGAGACTGTGATACGATGCAAGTCTTCTGATAAACTGAGCAACGTTAAAATCTACCTGGCCAAGTATTCTTTGACGAGTACGATCAATGAAAATGAGTTCATTAAGAGACCATAAAGTCATTCAACAATTTCTACACGACGTCAAATAAACCCATTGACCAATAATTGCCGCGCTTAATAATCAACTGGTATCATTGTATGCTACGATACATCACGTTCTTAGGTTCTGGAGAAATCCCAATGGAAATGAATCCCCAAAGAACTTATAGATTTTTTAAAATTTTATTTCTAATGATCAATCAACCAGATTATAAAAAGGATCAAATTTTGACTTATTGTTCTTATTTTATATGATAAGAATTAATTTTCGACCATGTCCACTTTTTTATCCACTTTGCATATTTTTCCGAGGTGGCAATCTTATTATGGTACCAAATAACGGCAAACTGGCAAGTTTCATCAAAATCGTTAGAGCCATTTTCAAGATAATATACACAATCAACAAAATCTTGTTTGTTTAAAAAACTGTTTGACTGACAAGTTTCAGTCACGCCCACAAAAGTATTTTTACAAAATTTTTGATTATTATAGACCACTAGCAAAAACCGCATTCAAAAAAAATAGTTTTTGACCATGCCTCGATTTTGCCCATTTAACGGCTTTTATCAAGGATGAAACACGTTGAGTACCACCAAACTGCAAAATTTCAGCAAAATTGTTAAAGCCGATCTTGAGATACTGGAGACAATTTTAAATATATAAATACTAGCTGACCCGGCAAACTTAGTGCCGCCCAAAATTGATTTTTGGATTGAAATCATTTCGAGTATTTACACGAAAAGTCTATATACAATATAAAGAGGTTAGGGGAATGACAATGTCAATAAAGTAATGTAAAGCTTTTTGGTAGACTACATTCTTGTCTAGCGCGTAAATAAACAAAGTTGAAGGCTTTCCAACACGCGAACATGGCACATATAATTGACCATGCGAGATTGATTCCACAAACTTCCAAAAATTGAATTTGCGACTTGTTGATGTTCATGGCGAATGCAAGGCGAATCGGAAATTGAATTCGCTTAAACTCAAAAGGTAAATCGGTTGGAATTAGTGGAATTCTTGGAATTAGAACTTCCTCCCCCTCGAATTTGCCTTTCAATATTGTTGCTTGTATTAAATTTTTTTAGTTGCTTCACGACTAATCTTATGCCGAATTGATATCATATGACTTCATCTAAAATCCCAGTGCTGTAGGGCAAATAGTTTCAGAGATAGCGAGCAAACAAAAATACTGTGAAGTGAACTGTTAATATGTTTCGTAGCAAAGTTTGTTCATCGTGTCTTTAATTTTCGTTTTTTAGTTGAAAGTAAGAAATTTAAATATTCTTATTATAAAAATATATTGAATGTTTAAGTGTTCTTTTGTTCATATAATAATTTGTTTTATTAAATTATTGTTATTAAAGTGTTTTACTTAAAAAACTTTTTTATTTTTATAAGTAACTACAATTTACCACACATTTGTGTATCTAGTTACTGCCATTCTTTCGTGTTGTTGATTGACGTCCTATATTTGACAACTGTAAACAAAGTAAGTACTTTCCAATCTCTTGTAATCCAGTTATATTCAAACTTTTTAACTTTTTCACACTTTCGTTTTTTTTTTTAAATTTTAATTTACTCTGTGTGTTATATTTAATCATCCATTTCATAATACTAATTTATTTAATTATATTTTTTATTAAAATGAATTGTTCGCAAAATTATTGTGTTATTTCTAGTGAAAATGAACCCACAAGTTAATTGCAGGTTATGTTACAACCATGTTCATTTAAAACGTGCAGAATTAAATGGTGGAATTTTTGTTGCTTTTAATGATAGTAGTAAAGGTTTACGTTGGTCATGCATTAATTGCAGAAAGACCGAAATAGATTTTTACAAACTTTTTAAAGCAAAAAGAAAGGGTTTTGTTGATATTGGCAAGCAAATTTCCGCTCTGGGTGATAAATTCAAATACTTTGAATCACAATTTAATGATTTTAAGTGTTGGGATGAGCCGTCTTCACCAAAAAGGAAAAAGACTGTTATGCACCTGAGGCAAAAGAAAAAAATTAGCAATAAAGCATCTTTTAAAATAAAAGTTCCTGAAGATTTATTTTCAACAATAATAGACACAGAATTAATGTAGCTAAACTTATAAACAATTACACTAAGCTTAAAAAAATTCAACTTCTTTATCAAAATGTTAGAGTTTTAAACACAAAACTACCTAATTTATATATAAACAGTTTTGATATTGAATATGACATTATTGCTTTAACAGAAACCTGGTTCCATACTAATATCCACAATTCTGAAGTACTTTGCAAAAACTATTAAATTTTCCGAAGAGACCGTAGCAATGAAATTGGTAGAGGTGTATCATCCACAGAAGTAAAAATAAATAATTCATATTTACTTGAGATTATTTGCGTTGCAGTTGTCTTTACTAATAAAAAAATATTTATAACATGTTCATATATTCCACCAAATTCTGATATATCAACCTATATTAACCATTTTATTGCAATAAAATTAATTTATCGTTTGCTGAAACTAAATGATTCATTCTTTGCGCTTGGTGATTTTAACTTGCCGCACGTTACATGGAATTCAACGGCTGACTCTTCTTATCTTACTTCTTCAACATCTCATGCATGGATAAATGACTGTTTAGATATGTTATCGGACATATGCCTTCAACAGATTAATGATGTTTTAAATAAAAAAAATAAGTCTCGTGACTTGGTGTTTGTAGACGATTCATCTAATTCAATAATTAATCGTTGTGATCCAATAGTTTTTCAAGAAGGCATTTGATTGTGTGAATCATAATCTTATTATTGAAAAACTGCGATTTATAGGCTTTCCCACTAAAATAATAGTTTGGATTTGTTCATATTTAACATGAAGAAAACCAAGATTACTAATTAATAATTCCCTTTCAAAACAGATAAATGTATCATCCGGTGTTCCTCAAGGAAGTCATTTGGGGCGTATAATGTTTTTGCTGTATATAAACGATCTACCATCTACTAAGTTCTCTCAAATTTATATGTATGCTGACGATGTTAAATTGTGCTATTCATTTAATACCTTTGACCAGCATACATGTTTACAATCAGATCTTGATAAAATGGTAATTTGGTGCAAATTTAATTTAATGGATCTTAATTTTAAAAAATGTAAATGTAAATTTGTTGATCTTGGAGTGACAATGGATCCAAAACTACGCTTCAATCAACACATTAATATAATTTCAAATAAAGCAAAAGGAGTTCTTCGATTTATTAAACGTTAGGCAAAGGAGTTTAATGACCCGTACACCACATATTATTATACACTTCTTTAGCTAGACCTATATTAGAATACGCATCTGTTGTATGGAACCCTCAATATAATGTTTATACTGATATGTTGGAATCAGTACAGAAACAATTCCTGCTATTTGCACTAAAAATTTTTCGATTGAATCCACAAACAAATTTACCATCATATAAAAATCGTCTTAAATTAATTCACCTTCCCACGCTCAAAAGTAGGAGAACAATGTTGAATATCACATTTTTACATAAATTAATTAATGGTGAAATTAAATCAGAATTATTATTGTCTATGTTATAATTCAATGTGCCCAGACGAGACTCAAGACATTATATTCTTTTAATGTTATCTTTTTGCCGAACAAACTACGCATTACATGACCCATTTCGGTGTATCTGTAATGACTTTAAAATCCATTACAATTTAATTACACTTTCTGAGTCAGTTACACATATTAAACGGAACCTAATAATATCTTTAAATTGTTCTCCTACAAAATAGTTTTCGCCTAAATTAAGTATAACTACTTTATGTTTGGTATTACATGTTGCAAGTTTGTTTATGTTTAAATTCAATTTTATGTTTTATGTTACATGTCGTTTTGTTTACAGTTGTAATTTTTGTATTTTGTATTTGTGCACTGCTGTATAGCCTAATTAGGCTTAGCTGTGCTTTTATGTAGATAGTAGTAGTTGTCCCATCAATACGGGCATAGAACTTGGTCTACGCTCCACCTGAGCGTTTCTCGTGTTTACGTTAACTGAGATACATGTGATATCTGTTACTTGCGGACCCATACAGAGATGAACCTACTCTAAAATAAAAAAATAAAAAAATTTGGGTTGGATGGGAGGTACCCCACTCTTTGTGGATCCCGCTGATTTTTATACAGTTATGCCGAAATGATATCATATGACTTCATCTTAAATCCCAGTGCTGTAGGGCAAATACAATAGTTTCAGAGATAGAGAGCAAACAAAATTAGGGTTGTATGGGAGGTACCCCGCCCCTTTCTTTGATCCTCGCCATGTAGTCAGACGGCTTTGGTTATATATGACTAAATACCAAATTTCAATATTGTAGTGCAACAATTTTGCAAGATGTTGTGTTTTAAAGGGAAAACTTTGCTACGCTCACTTTTTGAATTAACCAATTTTTAATACTCCCTATGTTCATCCTTGGCCGCAAACTAACACAACAAAATAAAATAATTCAAATCGGACGATCCGTTCTAAAGTGATGCGTGTTCATAGGTATGCAAATTTGTTTTATATATACATACTAGCGAATGCCCGGCATACGTTCCAATGCCACTTAAAAAAAAGGTTCCCGGTACTCTCGTTAGTAAGCGGAACTTCCCGGTACTCACCAGTGTAGCGATTCTGAGTTATGGCGGTGAAATTAATGGTTGTAGGCGTAAAATTGATCCACCGTTTTTTTGAAGGTAGGCGTTAAATTGATCCAAACATGCCCATTTTTAATGAAGGTTTAGATAGTGACTATACAAACTTGGATACCAAATTACAGAATTTTAGGAGCATTATTAGTGAAATGATCGAATATTTTTAATTAGTTTTACAAATTGTGGGCGTAATAGGTGGGCGTGTCATATTTTTTTTTGCCGAAAACCTAAGTTGGCGTGAGCAGAGCAACTCCCCAAAATTTTATCGCAATCGGATGCATGGTTTAGACGCCCATTTAGTACAAAGATAGAAAGAAAGATAGAAAGAAAGAAAGAAAGAAAGAAAGAAAGAAAGAAAGAAAGAAAGAAAGAAGAATTCATTTTTATATATATAGATATAGATAGAAGATATACAAACTTAGCTCGTTTAATATAATAAGATTAGTAGATTTAAAAAATAAATACATTTATTCAGAAGTATTATTTAAAAACATACATAAAGAATGATCACTATTACTTCGTACAGTCACTTAAACTCATGGTTAAAATTTTGTTACGTCCCCTTTTGCCTTTTTTTACCTCATCAATTCTTAAAGGCTGTGTTTTTGTTAAATATAGGCACTCATTTGGAGTGATAGAATCCCAGATTTCTTTAATTTTGTTCTTTAAGCCATCAACAGTCCTATGAGGATCATTGCAGAGTCTTCTTTTCATAAGTGCCCATTAGTATTCAATGGGATTAAGGTCCGTACTGGAAGATGGTCAATATAAAACATTTATGTTTTTATGTTGAAACTAATTTTTTGTCATTTTGGCAGTATTGGGGGGTGTTGAAATATGAACTCATCTGCTTCAGTTAGATGAGACAAAGATGGAATCAAATTATTTTCTAAAATATTGATGTAGTTGTGGGCTTTAACAGTGCCATTTATGAAATGTAGATTTCCTTTGCCTTTTGAAGATATGCCAATACGAAACTTAATACAATATTTTATAGAATTATTACATTAATGTAATGCACACCATGATTTATTTTGCATTTAACCAAGTTTTTTCTTCTATTTTTGTATGTTTTTAATACTTCTGAATAAATGTATTTATTTTTTAAATTTTCTAGTCTTTTGTTTTATAAATATTTATTGGTAGCTGACACTAAAAGCTTCTCAAAAGCGTAAACCATTTAAAAAAAATCAATAGGTGATCCAAGAAAATTCAATTTTGAACTGAAACAAAAAGTGTATATTAAATATGTCTAAGTTTTGTAATACAAGTGGCACGTATGCCATTAGATTATCAAAATGAGAGGATGTTATCGTTTAAAACGATATAAAAAAAAGTGACCATATCCACGTAAAAAGTGTTTCACTGCCATTGTTAGGTACTATTTAATTGCCAAAGAACTTATTCTATAAAAAAAATCAATTAGATGTTTTTTTCTTTTGGTTAAAACCACCCTTCACCATATCTGGAAAATAATGTCTAAATATTCTTCCTTGAGGTCATACAAAGCGATTAATATCCATAATTACTAGGAAAAACACACTATTGTGTTGGTCAAACAAAATGACTATATCTCTGCAAAACATATTTCAGAATTGTTGTTAGGTTCTTAGTAAGTAGTTGATGGCAAACCATTTTAACTCCGTATACTTGATATATCAAGATCTAGTAGAGAAGAAGAAAAATTTTGTGAATAATTTTGTGAAATTTTAGCATACATGAAAAATCTAAAAGAATTGGTAAGCTCAGTCCTTCTTATGTGTTTTATATGTTGTCTGACTTTTTTTTGCTTGAAGGTAAGAGCTTAAACACAGATGAAACAAAATCTGATGCGGAATTCGAGGCGGAATCTTTGAATGGCTCAGTAGGTAACGAGGTAATTCACATAGAGGAAACTTGTAGCTTAAGATATTTTTAATTCTTTTTTAGGTGGCCAGAAAGCGAACGCGTCAGTTTGGAGATGCTTGGCTAAATGAACCGGAGATAAAAACCTTACTTAAGAAATCTAAAATAGGCGCGTTTTGCAAAATATGCAATTCCACTTTTAAAGCGTCTTCAGGCAAAACAGACTTATTGCGGCACAGCTCTTCGCCTATACAAACCACACCTTTCCTTGCGGAAAAATATGATTTAAAATAGCTACAGCGTAAATAACCAGTTCAAATTCGGTATTTAACACTTTTGTAATAACACAAAACGACTAACCAAAAAGGGGCGTAATCCGATAAGAAAAATGCACACTTCTAATAGAGTATGTAGCACTTATGTGCTCAAAAAAGCACATTTTTTGGTTTCACTGAATTGGCGGAGAGTAGCCGAAGATAATTCTCTTGCTAATTGTATATTGAGTTTGTGGTATATGACAAAGTATATATGTATATAAATGATGAGCGTCGGTTTCTGAGTAAATGTCCGTCAATCCGTCTATCTGTCTGTCCCAGCGATAACAACCGCAGTTTAAGAGTTATGAAATTTTGTATGCAAGCTGCCTTTCTCTAAGCGGAAGATAAGTTCTAAGATTGGAAAGATCAAACCAAAACTATTACCACCTGCCATACAAACCATCCCTTCCCATGCGAAACAAAATTAATTAAAATAGTTCCAGTGCAGATATCCAGTTCGAATATAATATTTAGCACTTTAGTAATAACACAAAACTTCTTACAAAAAAGAGGCGTGACCTAATAAGAACCACGTCCACCTCATATAGAAACCACCCCTTTCCATGCGGAAAAAAATTAAAATAGTTGTTACAGACAATCAATTCAAATTCAATATTTGCATTTTAATGGTAGCACAAAACTAGTGACAAAAAATGGGAGTCATCGGATAAGAACCACGCCCACCTCTCATACAAACCACCTTTTTCCATTCGATAAAAATTATAAAAAATAGTTACTGTGTAAATAACTAGTTCAAATTCGGTACTTAACACTTTGGTAGTAAAATGTAACCAAAGAGGGGCGTGATTCGATAAGAACAACGCCCACTTATAATAGAGACATACAGCCATATGTGCTAAAAGTAGCACATCTTTTGATATCACTGAAATGGCGAAGGGTATATGAGCTGCGACTTAGCAGAAGATAATTATTTTACTAGTTACTAGTATACTAGAAATTCGACTTCGGTAATAAAATTTAAAAAAACTTAAGTTTTTCTTCAAAACTTATTCTTCGTGAAATTTTAAGCCTTGTTGAGAACAGTACTGCTCAAACGATTCACAACAAGTATAAAGAGCTAAAAATGTACGATTTTAAAAATGTATTTGACACAGATGGGGTAATTACAGCCAAAGATTTTTGAAAACTTTGTCTTTTATAAAATATGCGAAGAATCAACTATTTCAAAATTTGTTTCCGAACTTATGTGTCTACCTAACTCATCAGCAAACGTTCAACGAATTTTTTCTAAAATTAATTAAAACAAAACTTAGAAATCGGCTAAAGGCTGAGACACTGTAGGGAATTTTATTACCTTATATTTAATAATTGTTCTTGCTACAATATTGATCTAGCATACAATGTGAATTAATAAATAAAACTGAATAGTAACATATACCAGTAAATTTATATTTGTACTATGTTATTGTACTATTGTTATTTAATGATCGCAAATGTAATTTATTAATCAAAAAATATGTGTCTATTATTTTATTTTATTATCAATTTCATAGATTTGTAATATGACAAACTGAAGCGAACTATTTGTATAATCTACTAGAGAATGCCCGGCATGAGTTGCAATGCTACTTAAAAAAAGAAAATTTTTCGGTATTCAAGTTAATTAGCGGAACTTCCCAGTACTCACCGTTGTAGCGATTCTAAATTACGGAGGTGAAATTATCGGCAGTAACCATACATACTCAGAAAAAAAATCTAAAATTTTTAGGAGCAATATTAGCAATGTCATCGAATATTTTCACTCAATTAAACAAGTAAGTGAGCGTGGCAGATCTTGTATATTCAGTTATTTTTCCCGGTGCATCTCTATAAATGTTTTCTGTATATTGCATAAAGTTCCTGAGCAATATTAGTAGGCGTAAAGTTGATCCAACCTTTTTTTAATGGGCGTTTAATTAATCCAACCACGCCCATTTTTGGTGAAAATGTCGACAACAACTATATAAACACAGAAACAAATTTTAAATTTTTAGAAGCAATATTACCGATATAATCGTATATTTTTCATTTTTTAAAAACTGGGCGATAAAAACTAATCCAACCACGCCCATTTTTCGTCAAGTTTTCGATAATGCATATACCAACTTATATAACAAATTTCAGATTTTTAAAAGCAATATTAGCATAGTAATCGAATATTTTTACTTAATTTTACAAATTATAATTTGTAAAATTGGCAAATTTTTATTTTCCCAAACCATGCTTGGCGTGAGCACAGCAACTCCCCAAAATTTCATCGTAATCGGATGAATGGTCCGACGAGCTGTTCGGACAGCTATTTCGGAAGGATGCTATTTTTGCATTGTTGTTGCTTAAAATTAACAAAGGAAATCATTTTTGTTAAAATTACTTAAAGCTCCAATAAACATTTTATGAAAACCTTACAGGTCAAAAACTCACTTTTTTAACAAGTTACAACACATTAAAAATTAAACTTTTAGTACTTACCTTCAATACATCAGTAATGCTTCCCTTTTCATATTTATCAAGCATAATTTTTATTTTGTCGCGCGGGACGTTGTGTTTATTCATCATTGATAACCTACCGGCTGAATTACGCCAAGGCGTGTTGGGCTCCAGCAGTTCTATCAAATACCCATGATGCACTGCCGTCTTAACATAGGGCATCATTTCCCAGATCATCATATTCGTGTTATCAACGATGATAGGACTCCAACCAGCTGCGGCTTTTTCACACACTCGTTTTTGATTAAAGGAATGAGCCTCTTCCAGACGTTCGACACTGTACTTGTAGCGACCCATGGAATCGTAAAAGTAGTCATCTGTACTGAGTACGTAGTCTTTAGGCGAAAACTTTCCATTAAGTGGTACATTTCCCTCAATAAGCTCATGGGCCATATGTGACTTTCCGCTGCCGGGGGCTCCACGCAAAATTACCATTACGCGCAAACCAGCGGATATTTGTTCGACTATTCTTTGCTTTTCAGGTGAGGTATTGAAAGAACGCTTCGATTTGGTGCTTTTTTGTATCTGTAAAGGGGCGCAATTGTTTTTTGGAATAGCGCCGTGTTGTATTTGAAAACTTGGTAGGTCATTTTTATTGTTAGCAATTTTGCCAATTTTCGTTTTGCTGTCTTCGCCAGCATCTATCAACTGATCAATGCAGAGTTCGACTTGTAATAAATATTAGATTGTGTTAAATTAAACAGTGATTGTGTCATTGAAAATTTATACTCACGGTTCCAATTATTTTGTTTACAAACGCATTGTAACCGGGTATTGGAAACACCGCTAAACATATCTGCTAGATGCAACAAGGTCCGTTGCTTATCTTTGTTTAATTTCATTTCCGATTCGTTAGCTTCTCTTTGCATCTCCTGTCATAGTGTCAAATAATCCCAAAATGAAAAAAAAAAAAATTAAATTGTATGTACTTTTAATAATTTTATGAAACTAATTAAACATTGAAGACAAATTTAATGTGTATATTAACTCTTTTGCAACAGTATATTTAAAACTAGTAACTTTTTATTTAAGAAGATCAAGACAAGATACAAATATTGCATTATATATAATATACTAGCGAGAGCCCGGCATGCGTCGCAATGCCACTTAAAAAAAAATGTTTGTTTTTGAAAGCCCAACATTCAAAACTGGTACAAAATTTTTTTAAAAGTATAAATATTTTTACTTCCAATTTTTTATTTATTGAGTTTTTTGCGCATTGAATTTTGTTTAAGTATTTTGTTCAAATATTTGTATTATTTGTCAACGAAACATGAGTCGAAAGAGATATTAGTGATTTACATAAATTTGGAATACAACAAAGTTTGTCTTTATTTTAATCTTTACACTTTTTCCATTTTATTTATATTTTTCAAAAATTCAGTACTGGAGAGGGTTAAAGAAACACAAAAGAGTGAAAAATATACTATATTTAAAGAATTATACAATAGATTTGTCAAGTTGGGAATAGAATGTCATTGCTACTTGGCACATTATATTATTACAATATGATTTTAAGTTATACAGAACATAATAGTAAATCAGTAAAATTAAATTTAGATATTGAACAAAGTGGCTTTAACATACTACATATACCAATGGCGATAGATACTAATTTTGTGTTCGAATAATAAACTGTAACTTATAACGTCTTAGGCTCAATTTGTGTTCTGTAAGCTCTTTAAGTTCATCGAACACATCTAAGGCGTTCACGTCACTGCTGAAGATTGAAATTTTTTAAGTACTTATCCACATATTTTCAATTTCGAATAATAAGCAACCAAATTGAAATGTCCGTTAAGGTTGTCAAAACGTTCTTCCACCGAAGTTATTGTCCCATTTAAAATTTCTAAGGAACCTTTAATTTTAATTTTGGAAATAATTTGAACTCATCTGAAGCCCAAACAAATTGCTTCCGGATTATGCAGAAAAGACGAAATCCTTATGTTCTAATCTTCTGAGTTCCACTTAAGTAAAATTGTCTTTCAAATGGCTTCTTAAACTATCCCAATAAAGTGTTGATACACTTAAGAAATTATATACACATGACAATTTTGATATATATTTCTTATTGGCATAATTCTAGGGGAACTTGCATTTGATAACGATTGCATTTGCCGATTCAGCTAAAACTTTGTGTGGGCATTTTTTCACCGTCCATCAAATAGTATAGAAAATGCTGTAAATACTGGTGCGACATATGCGGAAATAGGGATTTAGGTTCCCTCAATACATTTAATATGACACCTCTTTTATACTAATCCCTCAGCCCCCGGAAACCTAGCGCCAATAGTTTCAGTTTATTTTCGATGTCTGAATTACACACACAAAATGGCGCCATACACGCACACACACAATTAATTTTATTATATTCTCGTCAATTATTAATATTAAATAACTTGATTTTTTTTGCCTTACTTTGGAGTTTAACATTTTCTGCATTTCTTAGAATTTTAACACAATAGTAAATTTGTCCTTTTGTTAAAGACAATCTTGTTTTTTTGCTTATTATTTATCAAGTACTATTAATTATTAACTTATTAAAATACATGTAGTTTTAATTTTTAAACACGAGACGGAGTTTGTTTACTAAACTTCACAATAGAATTGATAACAGTCATTAAACAAAATAATAAAAATAATAATGCGAATTTCAATTCAAAACAATACCAGTGATGACGCATTTTGTTGGTTAATTTTTCAACAAACTGCGTCAGTAGTGTTTCTTTCAATAAACTCATTCTGCGAAATTTGCTGGGTGACTCAAATGTAAATTTATAAAATTTCATTGTCAGAAATGGAATCTACTGAATACTGATGCACACGCCATCTGTTTATCAGTTTAAACATTAATGTAAATTTAAAAAAGGTTTAAAATTGGACGTTTGGCCTAAATATTGCATTACAACAACACTGTAAAAAAAAAATATCTTACAACAAGTAATGCCTGGTTTCCACTGTGTCATTTTTATGTGTCATTTACGTGATTTATTTTTCTTTGTTTTCGTTTTTGTATATTCTTCTTTTTATTCATTTTTAATACGGTCACAATCGAATTAGGGTCCATCATGAATAACCGTAAGTAGATTATTATATTTATTTAAGATCGTTTGTGAATCAAAATAGTCCGGCATGCGTTGCAATGCCACTTAAAATTGTATACCAGAACTTCCCGGTACTCCCCGTTAGTTAGCGGAACTTCCTGGTACTCACCTTTGTAACGATTCTGAGTTACGGCGGTGAAATTTCGGCAGTTACCATACAATCTCAGAAACAAAATCTCAAATTTTTAGGAGCAATATTAGCAATGTCATCGTATATTTTCACTTAATTAAACAAATTATGGGCGTGGATGGAACCTCTCCCATTTTTGGTGAAGTTGTCGACTGTGTTTATACAAACTTAGATACCCAATTTCAGATTTTTAGGGGCAATTATAGCGAAATAGTCGAATATTTTAACTTAGTATTACAAATTGTGGGCGTAATAGGTGAGCGTGGCAAAATTTTCTTTGCCCTAAACCTAAGCTGGCGTGAACACAGCAACCCCCCAAAATTTCATCACAATCGGATGAATGGTTTAGACGCCCATTTGGTACAAAGAAAGATAGAAAGAAAGAAGAATTCATTTTTATATATATATATATATATATATATATATATATATATATATATATATATATATATATATATATATATATATATATATATATATATATATATATATATATATATATATATACATGTTTCTTATTTTATATATATATATATATATATATATATATATATATATATATATATATATATATATATATATATATATATATATATATATATATATATATATATATATATATATATATATAAATAAGAAACATGGACCACCCTAACTTTTTTTTTAAATTTGTTTCTAAGTTGAACAGAAAAATTTGTTTCAAAGTTTCAACCCAATATCTCAAGATATCGTCTTAACAAGAAATCAGTATCTTTTGTAACAGTGGGCTTGGTCTTGGGCGGATAGGCTCCAAAATCTAATCAGTTCCAATCAAGCATAATCAGTGTACAAAATTTCAGTTCAATATCTCTAACGATTCTCTCGCTATCGCGTTAAGAAAAAAATATGACAGACGGACAGACAGAGGGACATGGCTAAATCGACTCAGTTTTAGTGTTTCGCTTTGTTACAAATATTTTACCAAAGCCAATATACACCACAGTGGTGCATAACTATACTTAATCAGAAATGAGATATAGAGATTTTTAATTGAGCAGTTCCGTTACATTGTTGTCGTGTTATTGTGACGAAGAAAACTTATTTTGGTAATGTTGTCAACGAAAATTATATATAAAAAAATTGCGCGGTCTTGTAGTCAATATAAGAATACCATCCTTACTATTCTTACTTCCTTACTAATATTATAAAGGAAGGTGTATTTATTTATTTATTTTCGTTTGTACCGTTTTCACGCTTAAACGGCTGATCCGATTTACTTAAAACTTGGAACATATATCGAGATGGGTCTGGAAGGATAGGCTATATGAAACCTGCCACGCCCACAAATTACGCCCACAAGTGGTCAAATTAAGTCAACAAAAACGATTATTTCACTAATAAAATTCCAAAAAATCTCAAATTTGGAATTTGAGTTGGTATGGTCACTGTCGACAACTCCACGAAAAGTGGGCGTGGTTAGATGAATTTAACGCCCACTGCCGTAACTTCGGAACGCGATGGTCTACAATGATAAAACTTGGTAAGTATGTAGGTGTATGGTGACAAAATCCACCACCTCAGAATAAGTGGTGGGATTAATTTAACGTCCACCGCAATATCTCATGTACGTTGTGATCTTTGATGATAAAATTTGATATAGAAGTGTATGATGATGTAATCTACCATCTCAAAAAAGTGGGCGTGGTGGGATCAATTTAACGCCCACCGCTATATATCAGGAACGCGATGCTCTACGAAGATAAACGTTTGTATAAAGGTGTACGGTGACTAAATCTACCATCTTACAAAAAGTGGGCGTGGTCGGGTTAATTGAACGCTCACCGTTGCAGCTCAGAAACGTGATACTGTACGATGATTAACTTAAGTGTGAACGTGTTTGGGAACTATATCTACCATCTCAGCAAAACTGGGGTCAATTTAACACCCACCGCCATAGCTCAGGAACGTGATGCACTACTATGAAGAAATTTGGTTCTTAGTATAATAACTAAATCTGACCGGAAAGTACTATTACAATTTTAGTTACATACAAAAGCGAATACCGGGGAAGTTAACAGTTGCGAAACTCAGTTTAGAGGTACATGGTGACAATAGTTACAAACACACAACGTGGAGTAACGGGAAGTTCTGCATACAAATTTGGTATAAAATTATCAAATTAACCAAATATAATTCCAAAAATGGTGGTCTAGGCTGGAAAGTTTATTAATCTTAATTAACAAATAAGACTTGATTCTATTAAAAAAGAACCCGGGCACCGCCGGTTAATTTAAGCTAGTAGTATTATAAGGGAGGTGTATTTCTTTATATATTTATTTTTTTTTGTACCGTTTTCACGTTAAAACGGCTGAACCGATTTACTTCAAACTTGGATCATATATCGAGATGGGTCTGGAAGGAATGACAGGTTATATGAAATCAGCCACGCCCACATATTACGCCCACAATTAGTACAATTAAGTCAACAAAATCGATTTTTTCTATTCCAAAAAATCTCAAATTTGGAATTTGAGTTGGTATGGTCACTGTCGACAACTCCACCAAAAGTGGGCGTGGTTGGATCAATTTAACGCCCACTGCTGTAACTCCGGAACGCGATGGTCTACAATGATAAAAGTTGGTAAGTAGGTGTATGGTGACTAAATCTTACAAAAAGTGGGCGTGGTCGAGTCAATTGAATGATCATCGTTGTAGCTCAGAAACGTCATACTGTACGATGATTAACTTTAGTGTGAAGGTGTTTGGAAACTAGATCTACCATCTCACCAAAACTGGGGTCTATTTAACACCTACCGCCATAGCTCAGGAACGTGCTTTAGAGGTACATGGTGACAATATTTACAAACACACAATGGGGAGTAACGGGAAGTTCTGCATACAAATTTGGTATAAAATTAGCAAATTACCCAAATATTCATACAAATTTTTCATACAAGTATTTGCTTTATTTACTTAGTTACATATGGCAACTAATAAGCAAAGGTTATCACTTTAGATTGAGCAGCCGAAGTGAAAACATTTTTTTCTGACGCCATATTGAGAGCTAAAACAAAAAAAATAAAACAAAAATTAAAAAGAAAAATTAAAAAGAAAAATTAAACAAACTTGTGCAGACACTTTTCTATTTGTAAGTTAAAGATTTGCTGACATGGTTTGGCAAATGATAGCCATGACTGTCGGTGGAGCGGCTGATGCGCTTGGGATTAGAATTAACCCTCCATGTATTCGCAGCTACCGCCATTTTGCTGAAAGTTACGATATTTTCGTTCAGCCTTACCAAGACGACGTCAACTTGCCACTTATGAAAATAAGCAAATTGTTGTATTGTGAGTACGCCAATATCGATATATTCTACATTTCAAAAAAGAAATTCCGAATTAACACAACTTCTCGCGAATCTGCGAATGCTTTTGCCTCTAATAGCTCTCTAAGAAGCTTGTATAGAACTTATGTTCCTGTCGAACTTTGTGAGGTTAAGGGTGTAATTGAAATACCTGCTGGCCCCGAGTTTTCGGAGCAATTTATATTCGAAAATTTGACTATTGAACAGCTGCCAGAGTATGGTACTCTACCAGATTATGTTTGCGTGACGCCGCTTCACGAAGCTTGATCTAGAAGATAAACCAAAATATATGATCTTGATCTCGTCACTGTTTTTTTTGCAGGTAACAAACTTCCATCGCACGTTACTTTGTGCAATGGTATTTTTCCGGTTAAGGCTTACATTGAGCCGACTATTCAGTGTCGTAAATATTGTAAATTTACTCATTCTGACAAGGTTTGCAATAGAAACGTAAAATTGTGCCCACGCTGTAGCAAGCCCTATGTGTAAATTACGGCAAGTTTCATTGGGCAACTTCAAATGATTGCGAATTTAAGCGTAATATAAAAAAAGCCCGTGAATTAAACCCTGAAAAATTACATATAAGAATAAACAACGTCTGATACGATCAATTTCTTTTTTAATGAACAAGAATTTCCACCAATTACTATGCCAAAAAAGCGTCTGCGAGTTTATTTAAATTCAACCGTTAAAAAAATCTTCAAAGATCGCCGATAAGAATAAGGCAAATTCTAATAAATCTACTGAAGTACCAATAAACGAAATTCCTATTGCGGTTTCAGTAAATATTGAAAGCCGATCTTTTACTAATTCTACAGTTCACACCGATGTTGACTCTCTACCAGACTTAACCAGTGCATTTCAGCACAAATTATTACAACCCAGAGCAAAATTCTAACATTCTTAATGAAACCCAATAAAACAAAGAAATTTTAGCCAGTTATGACAAATTTAAAAATTTTCTACAACGTGTTCGGGAGAAGGTTTTAAGCTTGCCTTGCGAAACACTTTCTAATAACAATTCGGATAATGAAGATATGTCAGATTAATTGTACAAGCATTAAATCAAAAAAACCTCAACTTACAAATTTTGTCATTAATAACGATTTTGAGATTGGCTGTTTTTCAGATATATTTTTAAAACCATCCGATGTCTTTAATATTAAACATAATATTTTTCGCTTAGATAGAAATACCATGTCCTTTGGCGGTGGTGTTGCAATTTTTTTAAAACAAGGCATTCAATACAAGCAGGTAAATATTAACAACAACAATAAGTCAATTGAGGTGGTTGCTTGTGAGGTTTCTACGCAGGTTGGCTTAATATACATTTTCTCATTTTACATTCCGCCTTCTGCGGTTTTTACAGAAAATCAGTTAAGCGCGATTTTAATCCGAATTCCTGTTAATTCTAAATTTATTTTATGTGACGATTTTGATGCGCATCACGCAGCGTTTGGAAATTCCATGTCTGACAGAAAAGGTCATATAATAACGGATTTCATTGATAAAAACAATTTAGTGATTTTAAACAATGGTACGCGAACATTTTTTGGATGCACCTCTATGTCTGCAATCGATCTCACTTTTTGTTCTCCAAACTTATCATTATTAATATAATGGTCAACAATGAATGAAACCCTCGGCAGTAATCACTGCGCCATTTCAATTGACGTTAATGTTGCTCCAAAAAAAGCCCTAGGTATAGTGTTCCAAAATATATTGAAAAGAGTGTTTTAAATAAGGAGGTCTGAAAAATTCTTCAATCAGATAAATTTCGCGATTGCAAGTTTGATTTATTTAGTAAAAAATACAATGAAATATTTAAAAAGAAAGTTAAAAATTTATCTCGTCCAGACAATCCGTGGTGGAACGGCGAGTGTAACAAGGCCGCTGCTCAACAACTGAGATCCATTTCTGCATTTAAAAAAAGACACTCAAGATTAAATTTACTAAATATAGTCGAAGCTAGAAAAAAACATTACTATACTATTCGACATGAGAAGCGCTTAGGGTGGAAAAAGATTTGCGAGGAAATCAGCTGTGATTTAACTCCTTCTGAGGTGTGGGATCAGCTCAAGCAATTTCGTGGTATTAATATTAGCAAACCAAAAAAAATGTCTAATGAAAGTTTGAATAAGTTTTGCGATACCTTGTCTGGACCGTCAGGACCTATATTACATTCGTGGTGTTTCGCCTATTGAGTTAGGTAACCATGATGATGAACCATTTACTTTTAAAGAACTAGACATGGCAATAAGTCACTCAAAATTTGGGTCCTGGCTTAGACAATATAAGAAATGGACTCTTAAGATATCTCAATTCAAATGTTAAATATGCTCTACTCAAACTTTACAACTATGTTTGGGATTATGGTCAGATACCCCTTTCATGGATGAAATTCAAAGTAATGCCGCTGCTCAAACGCGGCAAGCCTCCAGATTTACCTACTTCCTACAGATCTATTGCGCTTATTTCATGTTTGAGGAAGATTTTTGAGAGAATGATAAATTACAGAATGGAACATCATTTAGTATCGAATATAAAATTCAGCAGTTGTCAAGCCGGTTTTCGCCGAAGTAAATCTACCTCAGATACCGTACTTCTAGTATGTATTTTCGCCGATATTAAAAGCGCTTTTGATGATGTTAATATAGAAATTCTAATTTCAAGACTTAATCTCATGGGTTTATCAAAACATATGTGTGATACAATTTATAACTTGATGTGTTTTAAGGACATTATAGTAGAAAATAATGCTGGACGATGTTTCAGAAGGTCATTCACTGGAACCCCTCAGGGTTCTGTTCTTAGTCCGATTTGTTTTAATGCATATATTAACGAATTTTTCACTGATTCTAGTGTTAACATGTTAGGTTATGCCGCCGACATTGCCTTTTCTGTTCTGATAAATCGGTGCTTAATTGTATTAGAAAAATTCAAGAAGCTATTAATTTAATAAACATAAAACTAGACGAAACCTCTCTTTCCCCAAGCAAGTCAAAAGCTATGATTTTTTCTTCAAAAAATCATAGAATTTGAATATTGACAATACCGCCATTGAATTTGTTGACAGTTTCACTTTTCTGGGTTTCACATTCGAAAAAAATTTAAAGTGTCAAATACATATTGACAGAGTTATGAACAACAGTTTCCATTTTACCAACATAATTCGGTCCCTTTGTGGAGTTACATGAGGTTCTGATCCACAAAATTGACTTCTTTTATACACTAGTTTGGTAAGATCAATAATTGAATATATGGCGCCACAATTGTTGGATTGCCCTGATAAACTGTTTATTAAACATGAACGTATACAATATAAGGGTATCAGAATCTCTTTGGGTGCAATGATATCAACTCACACATTAGGCCTAGAACAAGCTGCCAATATTATTCCTCTGAAGGAGCGGTTTTCTAAACTCGCTGATAACTTAGTCAATCGCACTATATCTAATGTAAATCACCCGGCTTTACCATTTTTACATTTATACATTCAAAAATTTTCGGATCGACCAACACTAATTCAAAAATGTTATAATAAGCTCAGTAGTTTTGTTATTGAACAATTTGACTTATTACCCATTTTTAAATACAACTATAGACTTTCATTTTATATTCCTGTTGTCGAATTCTTAAATATTAAAAAATCCGCATGTACATGCCATTATAAAAGGATGCAACAATTTTGAAAAAAATTTCACTGATGGATCAAAAACTAACACGCTTGTTAGTTGTCCTTTTTGTTACCCTAACATAAATATTGAAGCGTCCTTTTCATTAAATGCAAATTGCTCTATATATACTGCTGAAGCATATGCAATAATTAAAGCACTGCTTTTCATACAATCTTGTTCTGGCAATTAATATCTAATAATATCTGACAGTAAATCGGTTTTGGAGGCTCTTAAAGCTTACAATCACAACAAAACTCACCCTTATTGAATTACAGGCAAGGAACATTGTTTGAGGATACTTGTGTGGTCGATAATATTTTGTTGTTTTTTGAATGTTTATAAAGCTTTTTGTTTGTTGTTGAAGAAGAAAATTTGTCTTTAAAATGAGTTGACAAATAAAATTATTACAAACGAATAAAAATCTCTATAAATTGTGGTTGTGAATTGTGCTAAGGAATTTGGTGAGTGATGAGCTATTGAACATTGGTCCTTCGAACCGGGTCATGCCGGTCAAAGATATTTGTTTAACATGTTAAAGTGGAGCGCATTTCATTGCATATAAATTTAACTTCATGCGCTCCACATGAAATTGATAATTGGCATACAAATGGCGTGGACGTACAATTTTGTACAATTGAAACTGGCACATTGAAATGCCCTGGTCGTAACTTTACGTACAAATTTGGGTATTTACATTTGTACGTAGGTATCTTGTAACTTGCTCTGTCAAGTTGTACCTATACATACAAATGAAGGTATCAGGTTGAAACTTTCTGTAGTAAAGTTATAACTTCCCAGTAGGCAATTTCAGGGGTAAAAAGCGCTTCTAAAAGCTCTTCCTGGCAGAGAGGAGGCCTTCCTCTCCCACTTCCATACTCCTTTATTTTTTTGTATGAAATGCCCCGCTCTTGAAGGCCTTCCTTATGGTTTACTCTTAGAAGCCCTTCCGGTGGAAAGGAAAAAAGAAGGCCTTCAAAAGCGGGACATTTTATATAAAAAAGAAAGGAGTATGGAAGTGGGAGAGAAAGGTCTCCTCTCTGCCAGGACGGGCAGAGTAAAGTAAATATATAATGAAAATATATATATAAACTGCATCAAAGTTCATTTTATTAACACGAATAGTTTTTTTACGCAAGTTGTTACAATTAGTTTCAGTTACAAAATTCAAAAGTTAAATTTATTTCATTATTATAGTACATAAGGTTTCACAAAAAACAGTAGTTTTCACAAAAATAAATAAAAATTTCACCTATTTTAATAATTGTTCATCATTTTAACATTGTTTAATTCATTTGACTTAATTTGCTTTGCATCAGAAGCCATTTTAATTTTCACCTCTCATTACGCCTTCTCTAGAAGGCTTTCTAAAAGGGTGTTTAGGTCTGTGCTTCTTGAACTTCTTCTCTAGAAGGCAAGTCAGAAGGGCTTTGTCTAAGAAGCGCTAACGAAAATGCCGACTGAGTTTACTTTCATTTGTACGTATGAAGGTATTTAGTTTTAACTTGCTTGGTCAAGTCGTACCTGTACGTAGAGATGACGGTATATAGTTAAAAAAAACTTGCTGTGGTCAAGTTGTGATTTTACTTATGTTTGTACGTATACAGGTATCTTGTCGAAACTTGCTTTGCCATCTGCCCATACAAATGAATATATAGACATAAATGTGTTCAAGTTGTATCATTACGTGTGTGCAGTTGGTTGTGATTTAGAATGATCAGATAAACTTAAATGTTTTATCAGAATTATCATTGAAGGTTTAACCAAACGTTTATAAACACAGATGTTGCACTAAATTTATTTTGAAAAATAATTTCAGATAATGATTGGTAGAAAAGGTCTTCGTCGAAGGCGTGCTGGAGCATATGTTATTGCACCTGTATCCGACGAGAGCGATGTACCACGAATGAAGCGTTCAATAAGACAAGTTCGTTCGGAATCTGTAGAAGGTCCTGCATAAAGTTCTCTTGAAAACACTCCGGATCTAGATCCGACAGCTCTAAGGTTAAGTTTAATGACCTTACGATGTCAAACAACATACCATTCAGTGACTGGAATCGAAGCAGTTGGAACGTATTTGGACCGAATTTACTAATATTTTACTTAATTACTTAAATGGACCCCAATGCCTGCTGAACAGATTTCTGCAACAGATAGTTGTTTTGGTGAGGCTGAAAATATATATTTAAACTTGAAGATCGAGCTTTCTGAAAAAGTTTCTCAACCTGCTGTTGACCAAATACGAAATAATACAATTCAATGGCAAATTGCTGAGTTAGCACAAGTGCCTAAATTTTCTGGTGACGAAGCAGAATGGAGTACTTTTCGAGATGCATTTACAACGGAAGTTCATCAAAATCCGAGATACTCTGAAGCTCAAAAGTTACGCAAGTTACTGCGATCATTAGAAGGGCGTGCTAAAAATGCAGTCGGCAATTGGCCAATATCTGATGAACGTAGCTATTCGTTAGCTTGGCAGACGTTGTGTTATATTTTTAACAATGAGTACAACACTATTCGAGCTTATATCGAAAAAAATTTTCCTATGAAACACATTTGTGAAGCTATGCCTGATGGCTTGTGTGATATCTTGGATACAGTGCGAGGCGCGCAAGGGCAGTTGCAACTTTTGCTTACGAATGAAAAGATGGCCGAGTATCTTCTTTTGTACCAAGTGGAACGAGTACTAGACACTGAAAGTCGGAAAGAATGGGGAATGCGTCTGACAAATGGTTTGCCAAATTTGGAACAGATGTTCGATTTTTTAAATTTACGCTCTAGTCTTTTGTCGGCTTTGCCCGGGGTGAAAAAATACAATGAACCGCATCGATGGTTTCGCCGAGGTATAAGGCAAGAATGTAAAGTTTTAACTAGTGAATCAATTAATAACTGTTTTTCTTTCATTTTCTTAACAAGTGTCCAAAATTTAATGCTCTTACTTGGGCGCGACGTATGAGTCATGATAAAACAAATCAAATGTGTTTCCGATGTTTTTTCACTCCTCATAGAGCATCAGAATGTACTTCTGGAAGATGTTCACGTTGTTCAGAACGTCATAACAATTTTCTCTGTTCACGCCAAATTGATCCATCTAGTCTTGGCTAATGCAAATGTTGAAGCGGAGACTTCAAGGGGGCAGGATGTTTGAGGATACTTGTGTGATCGAAATAATATTTTGTTGTTTTTTGAATGTTTAAAAAGCTTTTTGTTTGTTGTTGAAGAAGAAAATTTGTCTTTAAAAAGAGTTCACAAATAAAATTGTTACAAACGGATAAAAAATCTCTATATATTGTGGTTGTGGATTGTGATAAGGAATTTGGTGAGTATTTGTGCTAAACAGTGATGAGCTATTGAACAAACATAAAAGTACATTTTTTATGGGTTCCTTGTCATATGGGTTTAGTTGGTAATGAGTATGTATTTAATGTTGCTGCAAGTCACGTCGATACTAGGGTTTACCTACCAATTTTCTGGAAAGACCTAAAATCTCTTGACAATAAACTGGCTATTCAGTCCTGGCAAAACAGGTGGAACAACAGCGCTTTGGTCGTCATCAGTTTAGCATATCGCCGCTCGTCAACGTACAACCTTAGTTTAAAAATGAGGGCTTGCCACGTGGCATAATTGCTATGATTTGCAGACTTCGTTTTAGTCATATTCAGAAAAGAGAACATCTTCATAAAATTAACATTCTTGACAATAAGTTCTGTGAAAGTGGTGCTTCTCAGTCAATAAATTACCTGACGTTCAGATGCCCGAGAATCTCGGGGACAGCACGTTTAAAATTTACTCGGAAGTTGCTTTCATTTAATGTTAAAATCTTGATGTTAATTACATATTAAAACCGAATAATATTAATGTGTTTAAGTGTTTGCACAGGTTCTACATTAAAGCAAACATTTAAATTAAAAAAAAAAACAATGTCTAACTATAAAAAATGCGTTCAATTATTAGTCCAAACTCTTTTAAATTTCTCATTTCTTCTCCTCCTCTATAGTAATTTTTCTTGATTTAACAAATAATAAACTTTTCTTTAAAACAAACAAAAAAACAATTTTTATATACTTGTTTTGTAGAATAAAAATTAAAAAAAAAATAATTATAAGTTGATTTTTCTTAAGATAAAAAATATTTCTTTATTTATAAAATTAAATTATTAATTTTTATAAAATATATACATATTTAAAGGAATAAACCAATTTTATTGTTAAAGCTGTTAAATTCAAAAAATATAAAATTATAAAAAATTATTTATGTATGAATAAGAACATAATGTAAAAGTCTAAAACAAATCAACATCTGGATTAACCACACTCAGCATAATCAACACTCAGCCCAACCAACACCCAGCTTAATTTAACACTCAGACTCATCAGCACAATAACCATCATTAACCGAGAATTAATTTTTTTCCCACCAAAGATCTGCGCCATAGACCTAGTGTCTGAAACGGTCTTTAAGTATCGCCATGCATGCATGGTGTCTTCATTCCATTGTGAATGACGAGTGAATGAAGAAGTAGAAGCAAAGGTTATCGGTTTACATATGCAACTTTATCGAGTGCATTTTTGTGCACCAAAGCTAATTCTACTGAGACAGCCCTGCATCGTGTAGCACAGCAAAAAGAAGAGTTTTTAGATGGTTTAGTAAATTGAAGTGGAGATTGAATGTGTGAGAGAGAACAAGGATTCTCGAGAGCAACTGGTTCCTTTCTTATCGCCTTACACTTTGAATTTGCACAGTTATTAGATTGCAGATTATTAGTTGGGGTACTGAAGAGACATTGTCTCACAGCAGCATAGGCTGTCAAATTGGTTTCTGGTGCTAAACGATTCATGTGTAGCCAATGAAGACAACGGAAGGGGGACCCTGGAGCACTAGCTATGTCATTGCTCAGCTCTCGTTAGATCAAGACAATTTTTTTTTGGATTAAGGTACGTGCCCTCTTTAGGACAATCCTATTCAAACAAACCATTTTGATTATTTGAATATTGTATAAAATATATATTAAAAAAATATATAGAAACAAATTTGGTCCAAAAACAATACATATTTAAAATGTTATAGTATAACTATATTATGTGTGTAACAGTATTTATGTCGCTACTAGGTGTTTACCTTCATTTTACAAAATTTTGTTGGTGAAGGTTAAAGAAAGTAAGCAATTAAAAGAAATATTTCAATCAAGTATTATTTTGGTTCACCATAAAAATATATTTATTACAACTATAGTTTCTTAATTTTTTATTTTTGATAAAGTTGTTGAAATAATAATAACATTATCAAATGATAAGGTATTCGTGTTTTTTATATTAACATTTCTTATGATTCTTATTTGACATGTATTTTGAAAACAAAAATGTTAAACCCAATGTACAGTATATCCGGTGTTAGCGAAGAAAGATTATTTAATAAACATAATTTTATTTAAAAATTTGTACAGTTATTTTTAACTCGATTTTGGTTTTAGTGGACTAATGAAAATAAAAAAATAAATTAATTTAACAAATGTATTTTAAGAAATGAATATTACTAAATATTTTACAAAATTTCAGCTGACACTGTACGAGTATATTATCAACTTTGTATACTTGTTTTTATTGTGTATAAATCATAACATGACGAAGAAGAACTGAATAAATTAGCATAGAAAGTTGCAAATACATTGGAAAAAATAAAGTGATATCGAATTGAATAGTGTTTTAAAATAAAAACAAAAAAATTTTTTATACAAAAACTACCGGTTATGTTTAGATTTTTTTTTATAAAACTTAATTCCAATTTTTTAACTTGGCGTCTAGTTTGTATACTGTAACTAATATTAATTTAAATGTTCGGTTGTTATCTAGAATGGTGTGCATTGGTTCTGAGTTAGTAACATGCATCCTTCAATTTTAAAGAATATCGCTTTTTTAAAGCGTTGATTTCTCAAGACTAAACATTTAAAATGATTTCTCAATGTTGCTTAGTTAATTTCTTACTATAAAATTAAAGTATAACTTATTTACATAACAGAACATGCGCTTGGTTCTTTGCGTCCGAGCTGCTCAATGGACGAGTTCCTTCGATTGTTATTTTTAGGTAAGGTCGCATTAATGGTCGAATCTATGCTGGTCTGGCGGGAGATACGCGATCCATCGTGATTGGCATATTTGTCCAGTGACCAGTGGTGCTTTGCTTTAGTCACCGCAATTCGACTCGACTGCGACAAATTAAGACCGTCAACGACGTTACAATCCTCTGTGTCTGCTTCGTCAGCGTTAACCTGCTCCTGATTACAATTTACATTAGCGTTTCCACTCATATTAGATGCAGACATAATAAATTGATCCAAAATATAAATATGTGGTTGAAGTGATATCATAAATAAGCGATAGAGACAATCACGGTTTGAGGACCACTGCGTTAAGCGCTTCAGAGCACTATCTATGCGATTACAGGCGGGCAGCGACTTTGAACGAATAACGACATTGATGATACGTCCAATAGATGCGGCGTCTTGCAGTAGAACAGATAACACCAGCGCATAGTCAGTACAGTTGGCTTCGATAAAAAGCTGCAGCAGATAACGAATCTTAATTGCAAGTTTATCAGGTAGTATCTTCAAACGAACTTCGGTGCTGCCGGTACCACTCACGCATTCAAGTCCCAGAGGAAAACCGGCAGTAGCTGATAAATCATCGTGCATTGAGTAAAACCGCCTAAATCGGGTGTTTTCAAAAGATATTTGAGAATTCGAGCGAGATTTCTCGTAATTGACTGGGACATTGCCACGACCATCTCCGGAAAGCGAGGCATACCGCATCTCTTCGTGTTTCTTAATTGATGCAATTTGTGTTTGTCCATACTGACCGTTGTTTGTACTGGTAGGCGTATCCATTAAAGCTAGACTAAAGTATCCGGATTCAGAAGTCTGTGAGGATGTGTGCTGCATGTAAGCGCTTCGGTTATCGAGTAAAAATTGTCGCTGCAACTGAGCATAATCCATTGCAGTGGTGGCGGTACTGGATGGTGAGGGCGTGTCACCACTTGCTGACGATTTTGTAAAAGGCACAGGCAGCTTCAATTCTTCGTGAAGACATATTAATGCCGCTACAAAGTCATCTAGACGTGCCGAGCGATCAGTCTCCTGCAGCAGCCACGTTACTAAATGAAAATCTAGAAAGGCGCTCATGTAGCCCAGGTCAACGAGTTTACATTTTTGTAGCAACTGTCGAGCGTGCCTTTGCAGAATAATATCGATACAAAACGTTTCCTTGCGCTCTTTCGTCGAATAACTGCGCTCCGATTTACGCCGCATTACAAATGTAGCATTGCCACCACCTGAACTAGACGTTGCAGATGTTATTCCTGTTTCATTGTTCGGAGCAGTGGGCGTTGAAGTTCCGCCGCCGCTGTTACTTGCAGGGGCTGGTGAAGTAACCGCAGTGGGTTGTCCCTTCTTTTCTTTTGGCAAATTGGAGGTTACTGTCGTCGAAAAACTGCGCTCTCGCGCAATTGGACCTAAAATCAAATTAAAGACTTCTGGATTTTGATTGACCTGCGACTGTGCTTGCAAGGGTGGCGCTATTTTAACATTGACAACCATTGAAGAACGCGGCGAATCAATTTCGTTTGGGTCAATGGCTTTCAGAAAGCGTATTAGATCTTTGGCAAGTTCCCATTTGTTGTTTTGAAGAGCAATGTCTAGCAGAAGAGTCGCGTATTGCTTACTGATAACAGACGGCTCAAGGTTCTGCAAAATAATCAGGTAGCTCGCCGCAGTTTCAAGCTCCTCAGACTGCAGACATTGCTGAAAAAGATCCTTTGGCTTGCCGGCTTTCGAGAAGAGGTAAGGCCAAAGTGCTATCTCAGTTTTGCGTGCACATTGTACGATTGTCTGTAGATAGACGGGGAATTCACGTATGAAGTCAAGAATGCTGGGTAATAATGCATCAGGAATTGGCTCTTTGCTAGTGGCCTCCTCCTCAAGCACTTCATGTAACAACAGCTCGAGCGAGTGTGGAAAGTATGGTAGGGCTCGACATGACTTGGCAATCTCCCATGCGCTGTAACCAAGGTTGCGCTTAATTAGCTGACGCAGAATTTTGTGCAGATACACCTGTGACTTACGTTCCAAAATACAGAAAGGCAGCGAGAAGTGCAGCGCCGCCTCACTGGTGTACAATGTCGTCTCATTCTCGACGCCTAACACGATGACGTTGTCAAAGAGTATTACAAGCGGATACAATTTTAGCGGAAATGCGAGCATTATACGCTTAGACATAAATGTCCGGTGTGGCGGAGCGTCGCCTAATTGTTCGCTGCCGCTAGTTGCTGGCGGTAGTATAGGCAGCCACACACGCATGCCGTGCGCGCCCGAATATAACCAGAGACAATCACGCATCGGACTTTTTTCGACCGAATTCGACAACCAAAAACACTCAACGCACGAGGCCAAACAGGAGGCCATAAGCGAGTTAATAACGCTGCTGCGCGAGTCACGCTGAATCATCAGGATACGTCCGCACACGTTAACAATTATTGTCTCGGCCTGGCCGTCATTATTTCCGGGGTTGCTGGCAGGAAATGAGGAAGAGGAGCTTGTCGAAACACTTGGCTTACTTGTCAGATCGTTTCGTAGGTTTGTCACAGTGAGCGAAACAATGCATGCTGGATGGATGCATATACTTTTTACGTCAACTTCATAGACACACTCCACGCTTAGTGTGAATGCGTCGAGCTTTTTTAAAACAAAGAGACTTACGATACCGTCGGCTGTTAGCGCAATTACTTGATCCCGAAACATGTTCAGTAAAATAACGGGCGCGCGTACCTGAATTTTATTGCCAAACTGGTTGTCCAGTTTGCACTCTTCAGGGTAGCAACGGATTTCGTCGGTGCGATCGAGTAGAGAGTAGCATCCCATTACAATAAAGCCATTCCACCAAAAAAGGCCACCAGATACCACAAAGTCCTTTTCTTGTGACTCATTGCCAAACAGTTTCCATTTTTTAGTCAAGATTGAGTAATGTGCTAGACCCGTACGACCGGCCACTGCGAGATGAAGACCCTGTGCATCAATCGCAGAGTAACGAATGGGCCAATTGGTGGCTGCATATGTCAACGGAAGCTGAAGCACGCTCCAGTATTTACTCTCCGATAAGATGCTTGATATGTCAACTGATTTTTTTACCTCCATGTTGTCTTCATTTTCCTTCGAAAGTAGAGAATCTCCTTCCGTTGACTCACAATGATTATTGGGAAATGTAAAGTTTGATCCAAAGTAAATTTTCTCTAAGTTGTCACCTTGATTTAGGTAGAGAGTGTCGTCACCTTAAATATAGTTTAATAAAGTAAAAAAATATAAATTATTTACCAGTAGAACCAAAACAATTTTAAATACAATATCACATCAAATAATAAATGTACATTTAAGTTGAAAAATGGTTGCTGGGTATCCTCTACATCCAATAAAAAACAAGCGAGATATTGTAGTCGGTCCTACCGACTATTAAAAATGCACCACATTGATAAATTTTTATCTTGAACCACCGTAATTGTGGAATAAAATATTTTATTAAAGTTTTAAAGGCGTTATTGAAACATAAAAAAAAAAAAAAAACATGGTTTCCAAAATCAGTTGTTCATATAACAGAAAATTTCGTGAAAGTTTCAACTCAATATCTTTAATGGTTCTCAAGATATCATGTTTAGAAATCAGTATTTCTTGTAAATGTGGTCTTGGTCATGGACGGATTGACTCCAAAATCAAATCAGTTTCTCAAGGGCATAATAGCAATCAGTGTATAAAATTTAATCTGAATATCTCTAATAAGAAATGATGACAGACAGACAGATAATTTTTTATTCTGATCAAGAATATGTATATAGTCTATATTATTTTTCAGTATTTCTCTACGTTATAAACCAAAACCAATATACACCTCTGAGTGGTGCTAAAAAAACTTCGACTATTATGCCGAAGCTCAAATAACGCCGTATTTTAGAAACAGAAACAAATTTGTTTCCTGTAGCACATGTGTGCTATATGTCTCTATTTAAAGTGGGCGTTGTTCTAATTCGATCACGTCCATTTTTTGTGGGAAATTTTATATAATTCCTAAAGCGTGAGATTCTGAATTTGATCTGGTTATCTACACTGCAAATATTTTAATTATTACACATTGGTGTATATTGGATTTGTCAAATGTTTGTAACATAGAGAAATACTCAAGATAGATATAGACATTAGTTTATATGTATATAACATTAATCAGAATAAAAACCTGAGTTGATCTAGCCATGTCCGTCTGTCTGTCCGTATATCTGTCATAATTTATTGTTAACAAGAGAAATGTTAGAAATATTGAACTCATGGTTATATAATAAGATAAGGAAGTAAAAATGATAACGCAAATTGAGTAAACTCACCTTGACTTGTCTTATTTTGAAATTTTGTTTTGAATTTTGACAACAAAATACGTTGTTGTTTTTATTTACTTAACGTTTTTGTAGCAACGATGGAAACTACACAAAAATTAAATTTTAAATTTCTTCTTTCCTCACCTAACGTTTATTGCACCATGATTAAACTAAAATTTTATAAAATGGTTGCTCTTATGCATTAGAGAAACTGATTATATTTTGGAGCAAATCCACCATAGTTAGATTTTGGAGTCAATATGCTCATGCCAACAAAATTTCAAAAAAGATTGATTTATTGGCAACACGGTGTCTTAAGAATTACAATATTAAAGATATTGGATTGAAACTTTGTACACATTTTTTTTGTTATAATAGGGAAAATAGTTTAAAATGGTTAGGGTAGTTCATGTTTTTTTTTATTATATGTTAAAATTAAGACCTTATAACTTTAATTGGTTAACGATCTAATATAAGATTACTTATCTGATTAGTATGGTGTATGATTTATCATATTATGGTGATTTAAAATTTTTGAATATAAAATATATTTAAAAAAAAAAATATTATTTTAATATGTATGCAATTTTTTAGATAAAATATTATTTTAAAAATATGTATACAATTTTTTAAATTATAAACTACCCTAATTTAATTGTGATATTTAAAAATGTGTTCCTAAAAATCTGACATTTTAACGCCCACATTAAATTTAAAAATTTTGTTTCCGAGTTTGTATGGTTACTGTCGATAATTTCACTAAAAGTGGGCGTAGTTAACAGGGAGTACCGGGAAGTTTCGCAAACTAATTATCTATAAGTACATATAAATTAATGTACTTGAATAAATAAATTCCAAAAACAAAAATGTTCTTTTTCCAAATCGATTAACGATTCAAGGCCTTCTTAAAGATTATAGCTATAGTTCAATAGGTCTCGGATAAAATATCCTATTTCTTTTAATGTGACCATAATCGGATCACTTTCACTAATGGTTTTGGGTGTTTGAGCTTCGGAATAGTCGAAGATTATTCTTTTATTAGTTTGTCATTAAAACAATTAAGAAAAAACGGGTCCATAATTAAACTAACTTATGAGATCAAAAAACTTTCGAGAATAAAACAAAGTTTACCTTGCAACAAGACATGCGAATTGGAAGCCATGCATGGATTCATTGCCAATGTGCTTTTGACAAAGTTAAGCTGTAGCACGTTAGAACACGCGACATCCGATGTATTTTTTCGAGTTTGCCGATCTTTCCGTCTTTTGCACGTCATAAACATTTGATAGCCTTCTGTTGACCACTCCAATCTATTAACTCGCAACGGATTGTTATGCACTAGATCCACTTGAAGCCCAAAGTCCCAGCTAAGCGATGACATAAGGAGTGCCCCGAATGTACTCCATAGCGAAATGCCACCGTTTGACCAAGTTACGGCAAGCACACAACCGTCGGGGCTCCACTTGAGTTCATTGACGGCACCTAAACTCCCTGGAATAACGCTCGAGTTTAGTGAAAGGCAATGAGAAAATTCAAGGCCGCCTCCTGTCGTATCCTCAATGGCATATACGGCTACATCAGAATTACAGCGTCCATAAGCTAGGAGCCGGAATTTATGATTTACACTACAGACTGTGGCGTCCTCGACTTCTGGTACCCAAAAACCATGCATATTCTGTGTCTCGAATCGAAGGTGTACCGCAATCAGAAAGGCGGCGCGGTTATCGCTGAACACCGCAGCACAGCCACCGATAAATGGAGAGTACTCCAAGGCAGCGACGAATGCCGCGTCCCCGATTGGCGGCAAGCTCTTCAGGTGGCAATTTTGGTTGACATAGAATGGAATGTTGCGTAGGTTGATAGTGTCGAGTGCTCCCTCGACGCTGCTTTCTGCCTCTAGCTCAGCCCATTGGATGCGAATCAACTCGCATTGTTCGGTGGCAATCAGAAGCTCAGTCAGACTAATGCAGCACACCGTCGTTATAGTAGCGCCCATTCTTATGCTGCAGAGCTCGCGCAAGCTTAGTCTAGGGATATTTTCTTTAATAAATAGCTCTGCTGAATCGCGCTTAAGGTTAGCCGAGGGAGAATCGACTTGGGTCAGGATTCCGCTTCCGTCTGCATCAAAGTCGATCTGATACAGTAGAAGTACTCCACCGCTGGTAAGAATAACCAACTGGCGCGAGTCGGGCTTCCAAACGATGAATCTGTTGGTACCATAAGCAACAATAGACTCTACTGGGCGCTGATAGAAACAAATCGGAATGAGCGGATTCGCATACCACACGCCCAAGAAATCATTTCCCGCGGCAGCCACCAATATCTTAACAGCATCGCAGCAAATATGGTTAAGTACAGATTTCTCCCCCGGAGGCGCAAGATTAACAGACTTTGGCCAACCGACAGGAAAGTACATGACGATCTGCAGACAAAAAAAATTATTGTAAATTATGAAAGGTTTAGATTCAAAAATTGGTTCACCTTTTGTAAACCACTTAACTATTAAATTGTAAATTCATTATTTTATCTAAAGATATGAGCAATCAAATTATTTTAGCTATGTAGCTATTACTAATTTTTAATATAAATCGTATTAAAGATTTACAAAAGTAATATTTTGCGACACTTCACTAGAAAGCAGAAGATGCTGCCAGATCAATTCAAAATTTTAATTAATGATGAAGGAGGAAATGCCACCCAAAAACTTTTGGATATGTTTGGATTTTAAGTTGGAAAATTTCCAAACATTCTAAATTCGGGAGGGGGGCTTATTTATCTAAATCTACTCAAGAAGAAAACAACCACACCAGGGCTTGGACTATAGCATTGCGATGGCGTAGTGAATGATTAACAAAATCGTAGTAAGTCTTAAATTTCCGTAGAAAAAAAGTGCAAAAGTGTTTTAGAACTGAATAAATATTTTGGGTAAAACTGACAACTTTTTTTTTTTGGCTTCTCCGTCTACGCATAGCATTAACAAATAAAAATGTTATTGTATATAATTTAAGAACTAATAATCGTAGTAGATTGCAGTGAAAGCGTCCGTAAACTGAACCACACTCTACATTAGTGTCTGACCGAATATTCGGTTTCGATCCAATATACGAGTTATGGCCGAGTTACAGCCAAAAGAAGGCTGACACCATACCTCGATAAATATTTTTTTACATTTTTAGTGCAGCAGGGCAAATATACAACCACATGTTCAAATTGTATTGGGAAAATGTGGACAAGTTATAATTTTAGAAAGGTATTGAAGAGTACTTTGAAATCTTATTACACTTTTTGTGATATCTAAAAACTTTTTTAAAATATAAGCATTTTACATTTTTAGATTCATAACTTTGGCTTATTTTATTTATTTATTAATTGATATCCTAGTACAACAAGATCTTAAATATCTTATAATTTATAGTAATGTAAATGTTATTTTCTCAGAAAAATTAGTTATTATGACATTTTAATAGAATTTGCGTTAAATTGGAAGCTCTTCAATTCAATTTCGACTCACAAGATTATCTTATACAAAGGTCCACAAAGTTAATGAATATTTCTATGCCAACCAAATATGTATTTTTTTTTTCATTTTAACAAAAAAAAAAGTTAAAACGATGCACTTGTGTACAGTTTAAAGAAATACATTTAGACTTTTTTGGTACAATAAAATAAAAAACAACAAGAATGTGTTAATATTTAAGAAGAAGAAACAAAAGTGGTAGTAATGAATTCTATTCTATAAGTGCACGAACCTAATGGTATATATATGTATATATATATATATGTATATATATATATATATATATATATATATATATATATATATATATATATATATATATATATATATATATATATATATATATATATATATATATATATATATATATATATATATATATATATATATATATATATATATATATATATATATATACATATATATATATATATATATAAATACTGAATTTTATCTGGTTATTTGCACTGTAATTATTTTTAATATTTTTTTCTTCCGCAAAGAACAGAGTGGTTTGTATGGGTGGTGGGCGTGGTTTTTATCCGATCATGCCCATTTTTTCTGAACAGTTTAATGTTACTACTAAAGTGCTAAATATTAAATTTGAACTGGTTATCTTTACTGGAACTATTTTAATAAATTTTTTTTTGCATGGAAAGGGGTGGTTTGTATGGGAGGGGTAGTGGTTTTGGTCCAAACTTACCCATCTTAGAACTTAGCCTCCGCTTTATTTTATATATATATACTTTGTCATACCTACCACGGCCTCTTCTGGGCGTTTGCATATGGAAGAACAAAATCAATATAAAAGTAAGTAAGTGCACTTGGCGAATGGTATACAAAACCAAAAAGGAATAACGCAACAATAGAATTTTACAAGTGTATATGTTGTATACACAAACAAATAATTAAATATTTCAAAAAAATATAAAAAATTGCACAAGAAAAAAATTATATATTTTTCAATTGCACTGGAAAGACGAAAAACTATATTCTAAGCAAAAATAATTTATTTAGCACAATAATTAAAAACATCACGGGAGCTTGAAAAATGTCGACCGACCGAATCATATATATAAATGTTACTTTGTTATTTATTTATTGTTTTAAGTAAGTAAGCCCCCTTTTATATTATATATTGATATTTTTTATATTGAAACTTAATGAATTTCGAATTGGAGTTCTCACCTCTTTATTTAGACTTATCTTTTCATAATTATCTCTTTCTCATTAATCTTTTCAGCTGCACTAAACTCCCTTATTTATACTTAGCTCTCATTTAATCAACATTTTTCACAGGCACCCGACTGAGGACTCATCAACCATCTTTACCACCATTATCTCTATCGCAATTTTTTGTTGGTTTTCATGAAAATAATCTGCATGAAAATGAAGTTAACATTTTTTTTTAAAAATGTTGTTTTTTTATTTAAAGATGTAAACATATACTTTTAAAAGTATTTATTTTTTTTATTTTTGCAATAAAAAATACAATATAATTCTATATAATTTTATTAAATGAGCTAGAGTTAGATTTGATGTGGGCTAGTATGGGACCATAGCTCTCAAGGACCTGTAAAGGTCGTTGTTATCATAGGATGAGGTATCACTTAGGCTGCCAGGATTTATCAAAGGAACGATTTAAACCTTTGGATCAGGAAGGAGAATAAAATGAAAACAGGCCAAACTGCTAGTTTCGAGTTGGTGCACTACCTTGTAAACAAGGTATATTTACCGACTTAAAGTTCGGCTCGGTCGGCACAATTGGGTTTACTATTTTCATTTATTTATTCTATTCTTCCTACATAAATACATTCATTTCAGTAACTTAACTTCATGTTTACAAATAAATGGGATGACTTATTTTACTCTATATATGTACTTTATATTAATACATAACAGGTAAGTTGCAATCGCCGTTCCGTCGCTGGTAAGTTGCAATCGCTGAAGCGTCGCTAGTAAGTTGCATTTGCCGGAGCGTCGCTGGTAAGTTGCAATCGCCGAAGCGTCGCTGGTAAGTTGCAATCGCCGAAGCTTCGCTGGTAAGTTGCAATCGCCGAAGCGTCGCTGTTAAGTTGCAATCGCCGAAGCGTCACTGGTAAGTTGCAATCGCCGAAGCGTCGCTAATGAATTTATATTGTCAAAAATGTATTTTGCCAATCCACCAGAATGTACTGAAAAGTACAATTGAGTGGACCTTACATGAAGAATGCCTTCATGCAAGCTCCATTTGCCATACTGTGAATGCAATACTTATTGAATTGTATGCAATGCTAAATGAGAATTATAGCATGAATCAAAAACACGAACGCAAAATGTGTTTTGCATACAGCGCGAACACCTGTCGCTTGCTTGCCTACTGCTTGCTTGCCTACTGTTTGCTTACTTGCTTGCTTGCACTAGTAGTGCATATTGTTTTTGTAACAGATTTGTCACGTTACAGACCATAGTGGCGGAATAGAAAGTAGAGATATAGAAATGAAGTGCTTGGATGGGAAAATTAAGAGATAAGTTCATACACTATTCCCAAAACTTCTTAGTTTCACGGATGAATTTGAGAAGATAAGGGATAGGAAGAGTCTGATTGTAATTCATACTCAGCACATCACTACCCAGTATTCACAGTTCTTAGCTTTAATAGAAGGTCTGTTAATTTTCTATTTGGTTGTTTATTAAGAGCATTTCCCGATGTTGTACTTATTGCACCAGTGATACCAAGCCACAAACTTATCTGAAGACTGGTCAGAGATGTAACTGTGGAATAACCCATAGTTCGTCTCCACCATACCACTGAGGCATATGTGATGATTCTTCTAGCTAGTAATCAATCGGACCTAGTGGGACAGACATCAACTAGTTCGGAAGCGGTAGTGATGCTCCGAGGATCGCTTTCATTGCAACCTGGAAAATGGGTACTTACTTCCGATCTAGAGTTGGAGTAGGATCCTTGCATAGCTTCGCTGAACCTTTATAAGAGTCCAGTTTAGCAAGCTTAAACTTATTCTTGAAGTTCTTTTGAAGTTGACGGTATGCAGACCAGTCCGTTTCCTTCCGAGTTTTAAGGACTCGATTCAGAAGATTCCTGGAAAGTTTTTGGAGTTTCGAGAGCTCAGCGTTCCACCATGGGACCGCTTTACCCTGTCTGTTCCTACGTTCCGAGCTCGCCATCTCATAACATTCAATCAAGACTCGCCCAACTAAGTTAGAGGCTTCGTCAATTGATGCTTTTGTCCGGAGTTTTGAAACGACGGGAATTCTTTCTTCGGTAAGACTCTGAAAGCGTAACCAATCCGCTTTATGAGGATTTCGTCCAGCTGGTATTGAATCCAATTCGACCGCAAGGCGAAACACTATATAGCTGTGGCCCGACAGAGAATCATCTTCAAGAACTCGCCAATTTTTGATTTGATCTGTCACTAAGTTATTTGATAGTCTTAGATCAATCACCTCCTGCCTTTTACTGGTGAAAAAAGACGGACTGGTGCCAGTAGCGTATTTCCCCTGAAGTTGCACTTGGTGCTGCCCCAAATTGAGTTCTGAGAGTTGGCGTCACATCCCACTGGTAGTCCTAAATTATTGGATTCAGCATATCGTACAACTGCCAAAAGCTCCTTTGTAGGAGGAGGCATGATGAAGTCGTAGCGAAGGTAAGCCGAAACTATAATGGTTTCCACCATTCCTCCCATATAACGATACCTAATTTTTATCCGAACCAAGTCTTGGCAACAAAATTGCCGCAACATCATGCAGTCGACCGTTTTCGTCATAATAATACACAAACGTGGTCGTTCTATCTCTTCACAACAGAGGATGGACCCCACTTAATTCCACCCAACCCACATAAGCGTCTTTTAAACACCCATAGTTCTTGAATTATAATTATGTGGGGATTTGTGTGCAACTTCGCATGAACACTGCATAGAAGAGCAGTAGCCGATTTGCAAGTTGATTTGCGAGGAAATAATAATATAAAGGGTTTTTCAAATGGGACGCCAACAACGAGTCAAAATTATTAAAATTTACTACCGAAATTCGGAGTCAGTGGCCTCAACTTTAAGAGCGCTACGTCCAATTTATGGTCGCCATAATCGTCCTACAAGATCAACAATTGAACGTCTAGTGGAAAAATTTGAATCCACAGGCACAGTAAAAAATGTTCCCTCGCCAGTGAGACAAAGAAGTGCCCGTAGTGTCGAGAATATTACTGCCGCTGTGGCTTCAGTTCAAGAAAGCCCAAATGTGTCTCTCACACGTCGTTCTCAAGCGTTGGACGTCATTGTGGCGAGTTTTGCGAAAAGATCTTGGTCTACATCCTTACAAGATCGTAATGTTTCGTCGTATGTTTGTGCATTGGGCTGAGCAACAACTTGAAAATGATTCGGATTTACATCAAAAAATCATCTTCAACGATAAGGCTCATTTCTGGCTGAATGGCTTCGTCAATAAGCAAAATATGCGTTATTGGTCAGGCAGCAATCCACACGTACTCCATGAGTCATCATTGCATCCCGAAAAAATTACGGTTTGGTGCGGTTTATGGGCCGGCGGCGTCATTGGGCCGTACTTCTTCCGTGATGATCAAGACCGGCACGTTACTGTGAATGGGAATCGCTACCGTTCAATGATAACCGAATATTTTTGGGCACAATTGGATGATTTGGACTTGATGGACATGTGGTTCCAACAAGCCACAGAGCGAATGTCACAATCAATTTATTGGAAACCATGTTTGGTAGATGTGTTATCTCACGAAATGGCCCAGTCGATTAGCCGCCTCGGTCGAGCGATTTGACGCCGTTAGACTATTTCCTGTGGGGCTACGTCAAGTCTTTGGTCTATGCCAACAAGCCAGCGACGATTGATGAACTTCGTACGAATATCGAACTTGAAATTGCAGCAGTATCGACCGATTTATGCTTGAAAACAGCCGAAAATTGGGTTCAGCGTCTAGACTTCTGCAAGCGTGCCCTTGGTGGCCATGCAAAAGTTTCATACATTATAGCATCGAATGTACTTTCACAGAAATAAAGAATTTCATTGATATCCAAAACCGTTTTGGTTTTATTTAAAAAAAAACTTTTGTAGCGCTCTTATTGAGAAACCATGTTGCGGGTGGTTATTTAGCAAATAAAAAAAAATAATAATATCACCCTGTATTAAAAAAAAAAAACAAATAAATGGAAAATTTGGAAAACAAAAAAATAAGCAACAACAAAAGAAAAACTGAAACAGAAAATATAAAGAAAATGATATATATACAAAAAAAAAGTATAGTACCACTGTTTTGGGAAAATTACGACATAAACGGAATGATTAACATTATTTTAAAATCAAATAAATAGGGCCCATAAAATTTGAAATTGAAAAAAAACGAAAACAACCAGTAAGCAAAAACGGAAGTGCTGCGCAGAGTCGCTAAGAGTAAATAAAATATTTTTTTTTGTGCTCGGACTACGTTTAAAAAAAAAATTTAACGCTTTTAAAATAAATTTTACATCAGTGCGAAAAAGAACAAATAATAAGCAGTGTGTTTTTTTGAGGACCAAGGTTCCATTATTTTTGCCAATTCTACTCCAACCTGTGGCTGAGTAAGCGAGCTAAGACGAGAGGCGAGCCAAATTTAAAAATCGCTGCAGGCAGGATAGCCACTATAGGGATCCGGAGTTTGCAGCAACATCATACGTTTCGGCCAAACTCCAAAGCTGCATTAGACGCCCACACATTAATTTTGTCCGTCCAGCCAGAGTGAGGCTACGCCAATTGGAAAGAGAAAGAAACAACACACATTAAATAAAAACAATTTTTGAAAATCCTAGGAAAAATTCGTACGAGTGAGTCTCCTTAAATAAACACAAAGTCCCTGCAAAACTGCGAAGAGAACAATAACAAAATAAAGCGCTCATAAGAAAATCTTTTTGGTGATCTTAATATCAGCGCGCAGGCGCGCGCCATCATAGCCACTTAACATCTTGTTGCCGTAAATTAACCATGTTAAAATAAACCATTTTTTTGATACAATATACATAATTTAATCTTAAAATTTAACGTCAATACCATTATGTGCAGGTAGACTAAGTGCGCAAATAAATTCATTCTTTTTTTCTTCTTATCAACAAATTATATGCACCCCAAAAATCCTTAAATCGAACCTACGCGAAAAGAGGCGATTTTATGTAAAAAAAAATACTCTTACGCCTATAATAATAAAAAACCCCACCTAGTAGAGCTCTTCCAGGAAGTAGGGAAATTATCTAATGAAAATCGTACCAACCTTTTAGATGTCAAGGTGACGAATAATAAAAAGTTGGTAATTTAAGTGATTTTAACTTATTGCCAGTGTTTGAAAACAAACAAAAAATATAACCATCGCAGCTGTTTTGCTAAACAGCCTCGATGTTGGCAAATAGCCCTTTTTTCTGTGTTTTTTTTATATTTTTATTATTATGCGTCTAATGTAAACCGTATGTATATATATATTTATTTGCAAACATTTTTGTTTACGCCAAACGTCATAAATATTATTTTTTTTTTCAACAAATTTGAAATTGTATTATATTTATTTTTTATGTATATTTACAGTTGGCACTTCGGCCACTGTAAATATCAATATTTCTTAAATTTGTTGTTATTATTTTATTACGGCTTTTGTTTTGCCGCTTGATTTAGAGATCAGACTCTTATCGGAACCGCAAAGGTAACAACACGGAAAATAAAGCTGCTTATTATAACGTTTAAAACATTGTTTTTTTTCCTTATTTTTTCTAAATTGGAATTTCCTGCGCCGGTGCCCCCCTATAGCTGTGGCTTCTTGTTTTGTTTTGGATGTTTTGGAGATCCACCCAAGCCACCGCATTTTTAATTTTCATGCCTTTTTCTTTTTTATTGCCCAAAATGTTTTTTTTTAATTTCTAAGTAAAACAAAAATCATCAAAATGGTGGTATAAATTCTTAAATGTACCTATAATGAAATTTGCCTACAGTTTAAAAATAAATTTAAATGTTTGAATATAAAATGAAACGCTAAACTGTGGTCATTTGTGGGTTAAATTGACGGAGGTACCTTAAAGGATGGTGTCACGGGCTGTATAAACATTTATTATATTACAGCATGTTAGGGTGGGTGTACCGGAAAAGGCGAGCAAAAACATCGGTTCGTCTGTCTGTTTGTCTATGTGTGTAGAGGTTCTGTTACTGTTAACCCCTCGAACCGTCATGGCGGGTTAAGTGCACACACCCGTGTCTGTGAGCTAGCTAGGGTATCCATGTCGGGTACGATGGCATGGGGGAGATAACAACCCTTTACGTCATACCTGCAGTCATCATTACTCACTTCGCCTTACCTTCATCAGAACTCAAGGGCGTAACAAGTAAGCGACCTAGATTAAGATAAATGCGCATTCCGTACTTAGAACGCATGACTTTCAACGAGTCGGAGTCCACACCAAGAACCAGACGAGAAGCATTTCCTAATTTAGGATTTGATCCCGCTTTGGTGTATTAGTATGTTATCCAACCAGTTGTATCAAGTCCTACGTTCTGGGTACGGAGCCGGGCGATAATAGTATGCGGCTCCCTGGAAGGCCCAGGAATCAGCATGCTCACTCGATCCAATCTTTGAATTTTGAAAATTTGTTGAACAACTTGCAACCTTAAAAAATGGAAGTTTTGCCACCATCTTGTTCAGCCATTTAAGCGAATAAGAGTTGGAGCAGTGCACATGAATTGTAATTAGATAGGCCCCCAGACGCTGTCCTGATTTCCTCGAGTGCAGCACATGGATTTGCATTTTTTACGTGCATCCCCAGTGCTACATTCGCATCCACCCTTCTGGCTCCGATAGCCTATGCAGTGGTACGATCACACTTGGATCCACCACCATATCGGAAACCATTGGAGGTTGTGTCTGTACGCCGGTATTCAAACTAGACGTCCCGGTCTCCTCAACAACAGCATCGCATGATGAGGTGGTTGCCTGCATCTTCCGAGCCGTGGTCGATTCAATCAACCATATTAAAAAAAGGATTCAATTTTGACTTATTGTTATTATTTTATATGATAAGAGTTAATTTAAACCATGTCTACTTTTTTATCCACTTTGCATATTTTACCGAGGTCGCAATCTTATTATTGTACCAAATAACGGCAAACTGGCAAGTTTCATCAAAATCCTTAGAGCCATTTTCAAGATAAAGTACACAATCAACGAAATCTTGTTTGTTTAAAAAACTGTTTGACTGACACTTACGCCCACAAAAGTATTTTTACAATATTCTTGATTATTATAGACCACAAGCAAAAACCGTATTCAAATCCGACCACCATTTTATTTAAAAAATAGTCCAGTTAAACCCCGATTTCGTTGATACTGGTTTGGCATACTCGCTGTTCATAGAAGAACCTTTCCTAGCCATTTCGTCTGCCTTCTCATTCCTTTCAATATTACAATGTCCCGGGACCCAGATTAGGGTAACTTTATGGTGTTCACTCAAGGTGGTGAAGCTGCTTTTGCTTTCTTCCACCAGGCGAGAGGCTGTGATGGCTGAGTCCAGAGCCTGGATTGAAGCCTGACTATCCGTTAGAATAGCGATGTTATTTTTGTAAGTTAAGTCTGCAATCAGCAATCTTCAGGCTTCTCCGATTGCAGGTACCTCCGCTTGGAAGACACTAGAGGCATTTGGTAGGCGTACAGATTTCTCGATCCCTAGTTTTAGTGAGTAAATACCTGCTCCGACACCGCAATCCGTTTAGGACCCATCCGTGTAAATCGTAGTGTCGAAGTTGTTTAAAATATACCTGTTTCTCAATTCCACACGAGTGGGATAGTGACTGGTGAAATTTCTATCAAAAATCGCTCTTGGGACCACATACTTAATCTGTCCGCCCCGAGAGATATCACGTTTGTTGTACCAAGAGGCTTGGATGACCGTAGGTTTTACCCTTCAAACGATCCACTTTGTTAAGCTTTATTGCACTCATGGTTGCTGTTTGATTTAGCCTTGGCAGTGCATTGACGCTGCACCGTTTTCATGGTCAAATATTTCCCATGAAAAAAGTGCAGCGTATGCAGAATTTGCTTGTCGCTCCAGACGGAAATACGACACTTCCGTTTGAAGCGACCAGCAATTTTAGTGAGAACCAAAATGCACCGAAAGTGCATTGTCAAGGTTAATTTCTTAATAATAAACTAAGAATAAAAATTTAATATATAACGATACAAACAATTAACTGACCCAATCAATCAGACACCAAAAAGTGTTTTTCATTTCTGCGATTTGTGTACGGTTAATGTGCCGACACAAATAATAGATTACAGAAAGTACCAGTTGTTGTCTTTTTAATGTATATATATATTGGGATTATATGTGCTAGAACGTTGAGGGCCTCACCGGGCACGATGTAATAGCTCCCACAGTAGCCGCACACGCTGATCTTTGTAATCGGCCCAGGTTTTTGATGTTGTGACCCTTCTCTAGGGCTTTTCACCAAACTATTGATCCGTATGATAACATTGGTCGTACAACCGCTTTGTACATCTATGGTGTAAATTTTGGCTGTGAACCCCATTTCCTACCAAGCATTCGTTTGCATTTCCTACCCGTTTTTCTACGTTAAGCTTCGAGTCTAAAATTACTCCTAAATACTTCGACCTTTTTAAAATAAATGGTGTCAGACTGATTGGTCTAAAGTCCTTCTCTGACTCATGCCCTCTCTTACCTGCCTTGGGTATGAAGACTACCTTTACTAGCTTCCAGCTATCTGGGATATATTTTAGGTTCAGACACTCCTGAATAACTTCCATATACAATATTATTTTTATTATTATTATTATTATTATTATTATTATTATTATTATTATTATTATTATGTTTGGGGAAATGCACCGGGTCCTATAGAACTATTGTACCCCTTTCAAGATAGTAGTGTTCTTACAGGTCCTAAAGTTCTAAGAGATTTATAGTATTTCTGTAAGTCCTATTACTGAAATGAATTTTGTTAAATAAATATCAGTCAAACTTTGTACTTTGCACTTTTCTACTTGTTACATAATTATATTAGTTTGCAATAATTCTCTGAAATTTACATTGTCAATAATTTTCACATAAATTATTATTCCTAATAAAACATTCACTTTGTTCAGTTGACTCCTAAGTTTTTATTTCCTGCTGCACTCTCTAAGAGGTTATGGGCCCTCAACATGGAGTTTCTTAAATCTTCGTTCAGCAAACTTAACTCCGAAAATTACCACTTATGGAAGTATAAGCTGGAGCTCATACTGAAAAAGGAAGGAGCTTGGAAATGCGTTGCTGATCCGAAACCTGCGCAGCCGGACGCTTCTTGGATAAAGCTTGATGGTGAGGCTACCGTTATTATTGGATTATCGGTGGAGGATAGCCAACTTTTGCTTATTAAGAAGTCGGGATCGGCGCGTGAAGCCTGGGAAATTCTGCGCAGTCATCACGAAAAGGACACGCTTGGCAGTAGCGTTCGGATCATGCGAAGGATATGTAGCATGAAATTTTTGACGGATGGTTGCATTTCTGAACATATCATGGAGATGAAGCTGTTATTTGAAAAGTTGGAAGCGCTGGGTGAGCAGTTTTCTGAGCGATGGTTAGTCGCTATGTTGCTGAGCAGTCTTCCGCCTTCTTTTGATACTCTTGTCACTGCATTGGAAGCGCGAAAACTGGAGGAATTGACGCTAAAAGTTGTTGAAATCAGTTTAATTGAAGAACACCAACGGCAGTCGGGGTATGCAGCATCATCAAATTCAGCATTGAAGTCCGCAAATCGCGAGGACGAGCGTAACGGTAGCAAAAGGTGTCATTTCTGTAAGGCTAAAGGGCACATCAAGAAAGATTGCTGGAAGCTAAAGAGGTCACAGAACAACAATAATCAAGCTCGCCGCGTGGAGATTTCTAGTGAGAAGTTTAACGGACACTACTGTTTTTCAATGGCGAACGACAGAAGCATTTGGGTCATCGATTCTGGTGCAACATGCCACATCAGTACTCGTAAGTCAGATTTTGTCACATTAGATGCATCTGTACGCGAAAAAGTTACTGTGGCGAATGGAGAGCAGGTGGTTTCTAGAGGCAAAGGAGTATGTCGCATTACACTTTTCAACACCATGGGACAGAGAAGTGATGTCGACATAAAGGACGTTTTATTTATTCCGTCATTCCATGGAAATCTGCTATCGGTTAACCAGATTATCAAGAAGGGATTCAGTGTTGTGTTCAAAGAGTCAATGTGCAGCATTCAAACACAGAGTGGAAAGGAGATTGGCGTCGGCAATGTTTTCAACGGTTTGTTTCGGCTGCAACAGGACTCGGATCAAAAGGTGATGGTTTGTAAGTTGGAGAATTGCATACACTACTGGCACAAATTGTTTGGTCATCGTGATATTGAGGCTGTGAAGGCAATGCAAACTGGAAAAACTGTAAGTGATTTTCACATTTCTGATTGTAATATTCGTAAGAATTGCGAAGTATGCACACAATGTAAAATGACAAGAGTTCCATTCAAGAAATCTCACACAAAATCAGAAAAAGTAATGGATCTTGTTCATACGGACGTCTGCGGTCCAATGCAGACAATAACACCTGGTAAAAAACGCTATTTTTTAACCTTAATAGATGATTTTAGTCGCTATACAGTAGTTTATCTTCTTCATAATAAAGGCGAGGTGTTTGAAAAATTAAAAAATTTCTTAGAGCTAGTAAAGAATAAGTTCAATAAATATCCCACCATTATACGATCCGACAACGGGGGAGAATACACGTCACAAAATGTTAGACACTACCTTGAAAGTAGAGGTATTCAGCATCAATTCACCGTACCCTATTCTCCGCAGCAAAACGGAGTAGCGGAGAGGAAGAATAGGTATTTAGTCGAAATGACTCGCTGTTTGTTAGCTGAAGCCAAAATGCCTAACGATTTTTGGGGAGAGGCGTTAACGACTGCAAATTATTTGCAAAATCGACTAGTCTCAAGTTCTATACCATCAACTACATATGAGCTATGGGAGTCTAAAAAGCCTGATATAAGTCATTTTCGCGTATTTGGTTCGCTGGCATATGCTCTAATTCCAAAAGAGCGGCGCCGAAAACTCGACGCGAAAGCTGAAGTTCTGACATTCGTGGGCTATGATGAGAACTCAAAAGGGTACCGTTTGGTTAATGTTAAAACAAAGAAAATAACAATAAGTAGAGATGTCAAGTTTTTAAATGAAAATTACTCAAATGTTAAGGACATTGAAACAGAAATTGTAAACGATTCGGAAGTTTTGGTAGATTCTATAACTCGCAAAGTTCGTGCAGATGACCATTTAGAGGAAAATGAAATTGAAATCGAACCAGCTCAAGAAATTTTGTCTGAAGAAGATACATCATTTCGTAGCTTAACTGATGAGATAGATCTTGATGACTCAGATTCGACTGATGAAATAAAAATTCCTGTCACAGATGAACAAAGAACAGTTCGTAGGTCTGAAAGAAGCACGAAAGGTATTGCACCTGATAGATTGGGTTATAAAACCACACTTAATTTATCTTATGAAGAACCAAAGACGTATAATGAAGCGATTAAATCCGAACACTCTCTGGAGTGGATAAATGCGATGAAAGAAGAAATCGCAGCTCTTAAAGAGAATAATACGTGGGATTTAGTCGTAGCACCAAAAGGCATAAATATTGTCAGTTGCAAATGGACTTACAAAGTCAAGCGCGATGTTTCTGGCAAGGTTAAACGTTTTAAAGCGCGTTTAGTAGCTCGTGGTTTTAGTCAAAAATACGGGTATGATTATGACGAAGTTTTTGCACCAGTTGTCCGACAAACCACGCTACGCTTGCTACTTTCGATCGCAGGTGTGAAAAATATGACGGTTGTACACATGGACGTAAAATCTGCATTTTTGAATGGTGATTTGGAGGAAATTATTTTTATGAAACAGCCCTCAGGTTTTGAGGAAGGGGATTCCACATTAGTCTGCAAGCTTCGAAAAAGTTTGTATGGTTTAAAGCAAGCTGCTAATGTATGGAATAAAGCCTTACACAAAGTTTTGATTGGTGGAGGTTTCATTCAAAGCACAGCAGATCCATGTTTATACACAAAATACACCATCGAGGAAGGGTTAATATACGTTTTAATATACGTTGATGATATTTTGGTAGCCAGCACGAAAAATTCAAAAATTATGGAAGTTGAAAAATTACTTAAAAACAAATTTGACATAAACAATCTTGGAAGTATCAATCAATACTTGGGTATGGAGATTTTTAAAGATGCTCAATCAAATTTCAACATTCGGCAAAAACACTATATAGAAAAATTGGTAAAAGAATTTGGTTTAGAAAATTCTAAGTGCTCTAAATATCCACTTGATCCGAATTATGGAAAATCGGAATCAGAAAATCTTTTAAATAACACTGAATATCAGCGTCTGATTGGATCACTTCTTTATATAAGCGTAAATTCAAGACCTGATATTTCCGCAAGCGTTTCAATTTTGGCAAGAAAGGTCAGCTGCCCAAATCGCACTGATTGGTTGGAACTAAAACGGGTTCTAAAGTATTTGAAAGGCACTGCTCATTTCTATTTACGGTTAAGTAAAAACAAGGCGACAAAATATACTCTTACGGGTTATGCAGACGCAAACTGGGCAGAAGACAGACTAGACCGTAAATCTAATTCAGGTTATATATTTCAGATAAACGGTGGTACTATCAGTTGGGCTTGCAAGAAACAGTCATGCGTTTCATTATCATCCACTGAAGCTGAATTTATCGCATTGTCTGAAGCTTGCAAAGAGGCTATTTGGATTCGTCAATTACTAAGCGACATGCATTATAACCAATCTAATCCTACAGTCGTGCTGGAAGATAACCAGAGCTGTCTGCGATTGATTAAGGAGCAAAAGCTCAGCAGCAGAACCAAACATATTGACACAAGAATCCACTTCGTCAAGGAACACGTAGATCAAAAACACATCAATTGCATATACTGTCCAAGCGAAGAAATGTTGGCGGATATGCTAACCAAACCACTGGCCGCATCAAAATTAGAAGTATTTAGAACTACAGCAGGAGTACTTTAAGTTTGAGGAAGGGTGTTAAATAAATATCAGTCAAACTTTGTACTTTGCACTTTTCTACTTGTTACATAATTATATTAGTTTGCAATAATTCTCTGAAATTTACATTGTCAATAATTTTCACATAAATTATTATTCCTAATAAAACATTCACTTTGTTCAGTTGACTCCTAAGTTTTTATTTCCTGCTGCACTCTCTAAGAAATTTTAGTATAGAGCCTATCTCCAGTAGTTTCAACATGTCGTCAGGTACCTGGTAGTGTCCCAAGTGCCTTTTCCGACTTTGCAAAAGTGCTGGACATTCTCCGAAAATGTGTATTTGAGTTTCGGTTTCCTCCTCACAGAATCTACACAACTCATTGCTACACCTTCCAAGTTTTTCAGGTGATAATTCAGCCTGCAGTGCCCTGTCAGAAAACCCGTTATGATTTTCATACTCTCTTTTGTTAGATTCATGCAATCATTAAATATTTTTAGTTTGTGCGATCCTAAAAGAGTTTTTGAGTGCTCCAACCCTGGTTGATTGTCCCAGTAGGATGTTCGAAGTTGATCCTCCTCTTTCTTTAAGAGTATGGTTAGAGACTTTTTTCCCATTCCACAAAAGGGTTCGGGTCCTATAAATGCCCCTTTTTTTGCGAGTTCGTCTGCCTTCACATTTCCTTCTATTCCTACATGGCCTGGAATCCAAAGTAACTAGACCTTATTCTGCGAACCAAGCGTATTAAGTTTCTCAAGACAATCTCTTACCAGTTTAGAGTTTACCTGATTGGATTCGAGTGCCTTGATAGCCGCTTGACTATCAGTTAGAATCGCAATGTTCTGATTCCGGTAATTCCGTGCGAGATTGAAATAGGCACACCTATCTATGGCGTATATTTCCGCCTGAAAGATACTGGTGCATTTGCCCATGGGTTCGAAGTATTTTAACCTTGGCCCATATACCCCCGCTCCTGCACCTTCGTTAGTAAGAGACCCGTCTGTATATCAGGTTATCATTTGTTGGTTTATATTGCAGGTTTCAAGTAAACCCACCCAATCTTTTTTATTACTTAGTTTTATTGTAAACTTTTTAGTGAAACTCAACTCTGTTATCATATTATCTCTCGGTATTGAAATTTCAGGAAATTGCCTCGCAAGAATATCAAACTTTTTACGATTCATGCAGTGTCCTGACCCGATACTTCCTTCAGACATTCTATACATGGCCCTCTTCGCTTGCATCTGTATATAGATATGGAGAGGTGTTAATTCTAAAAGGACTTCTAGGGAAGCTGTTGGAGAGGTTCTCATAGCCCCAGTTATGCAAACACATGCTAGTCTTTGAAGTTTGTTCAACCCATTGACAGCTGTTTGCCGCTTTGTTCTATCTGATCAAATAACCGCTCCATATGCGATCAGTGGTCGTACAATTACTGTATACATCCATCGTAGTATTTTTGGTGTACATCCCCAACTTTTCCCGGCAATGGATCTACATGTCATAAGTGCTCTTGTAGCCTTCTTTGTTATATTACTAACATGCGTTTTCCAGAGTAGTTTCTGGTCGAAAGTGATTCCCAGAAATTTCACCTCTGTATGTAGTTTTACCTCTGTACCATCCAGGCGAATGGTCTTTAGGTTCTTAAATTTGTGTTTCCTTGTGCTGGGTTAATATTCAGCCCTACTTCTAAACACCATCTCTTCGTGACTCTCAGACCCAATTGAATTAAATCACATAGAGTGTTTTCAAATTTGCGTCTACATATTATTATTAGATCATCAGCATAACCCTGGATCATAAGTCCAGTTTTTGTTAATTCCTCCAGAAGTTCGTCTATGACGATACTCCACATTAGTGGAGACGTTACCCCACCTTGTGGACAACATTTTGTCCTATTTACAACCAGAGAGCCTGAACTCATTGGTATCTTGGCTGCTATAGTCTTCAGCATGGTTCCCATCCAACGTGTCTGGGTATTATTAACCCCCCTTCGGATGAAAGCTTCTTTTATTGCTTTATGCGTGGTGTTATCGAAGACCCCTTCGATATCTAAGAACGCACATAAAGCTATTTCCTTTGCTTCAAGGGTGTCATGTAGAACACCTGTTAATTGATTCAGGGCAGTTTCGGTAGATCTACCTGCCCTGTATGCATGTTGGCAAGGATGAAGCGGTACACTTACTAAAACCGTCATCCTTACATAATTATCTATCATTTTTTCGAGAGTCTTAAGTACAAATGAAGTCAAGCATATTGGTCTGAAGGATTTTGGGTGAAGAAGATCCTTCTTCCCTGCCTTCGGAATGAAGACAACCTTTGCTCGTCTCCACGCCTTTGGTATATAAGCCAGGGCTGTACTTCCTTTAGCAATTTTCATAAGTGGATGTAGAAGAATTTCTATACCTTTTTGCAGCAGACCGGGAAATATGCCATCCACACTCGGTGATTTAAATGGTTTAAAAGTGCCCACTTCCCACCTTAGTCTTGATTCTGAGCATACTTCCTTCGCTACCTTCCAGTTTTCTTTATTTGTTCTACACAACGATTATAGGTTATGTAGTGTTGTTGGCTCAAAAGATCCTGGAACGTGAATATTGAGAAGTAGTTGGGTCATTTCTTCCTCACTCTCAGTATAACTTCCATCTTCTCTTTTCAATCTGACGGAAGATATGATTTTATCTTTTGCCATGACTTTGTATAGCTTTGAGGCATCAGTAGTCTGATCAATATTTTCACAAAATCTTCTAAAGCTTATTCGCTTCGCTTCTCTAATTCCATTGTTATATCTCGTTATATCTTGTCCAATCCCTAGTCTGTTTTGATCTGTTAAACAGCCTGCGAACCTCAATTTGCAGTTTAGCTAGGTCCATTAACAATAAGAGCACAAAAGGTGACTTTAAAGGTGAGAAATATTAAATTGCCCATGCAACTTTCTCTTCAGTTACTATTTTATCAAAAAGTTGTTGTGGGTCATAAAAACACCTATTCTTTGTCCCATCACCATCTTCATGATGGTGATGATGGTCTCCGACTTTCGCTGTACAACTGCCAGTCTTCTGTAGAGTAGGTAAGGTTGAAGTAATTTCTAGATTTCCCCCTAAGTACCGAGAGTTCATTACTCCACCAAGGGGAAACGTTTTCTTACTATATTTTATTGGACAAGACGTTTTATAGGCCCTACTAGATGTCTTCTCTAAAAGTTTAACTTTACTTTCAAGTGTTTCTACTAATGTAATTTTATGGACAGTAATCCTTCCTATCCTATTGGATAATATCTTCTTGAACTGTGATCAATTGGTTCTTAGAGGATTACGGTATGGTGAGGGTTGATCTACCTTGAGATCTAAGTCGTAGAGTATCCAACTATGATCTGATAAAGAGTCATCGCTGGAGATTCTCCAATTCTGAACCCCAATTACGTTATTTTCAGATAAGAGTGTAACATCTCACTACCTCTGTGAAACCAAAATCATGGTTGACCCTCCGGGTCTGCCAAGACATGGTAACTGATTAATCGGGACAGCCGTGCCTCGATGTCGTTCCACTTGTCCAGCACAGGTTTGTTTTTGAGTATACCAGCGCTATTTAAAGGCGATCGCTTGTCACCTCAATAAAACCGAGCGTGATAGGTTTCGAAACCGCCATGTCCGACACCTTAGACTTCTTGGTAACCTTGCTACTCTCGTCGTGGGAGCGGTTGCGTTTAGCAACTTCGTTCAAGTCTATCCTGGCTAGATGCCAAGAGTTCGTCCTCCGAAGATGTACCTACCCTCAGTTTGTCCGATTCCGTTCGTTTCGTCCATTTATCTCCCTTATTGTCCGCCTGTTTTGTAGTAAAATTTCCGTCTGATTTCCTGTCCGCTTCTCTAAACTATTCGAATTTTTGTTTTGTTTTAATTTGTGCATAGGCTGCTCAGGGCAAAAACACCGTCGATCATAGCAGCGCCCCAAAATATGACAAGGCCGAAGATACAACCTGAGCCGGCCTGATGTCAGTAGTGTGTTTCTGTAACTCTTCTCGATCGCTTTTCTCACTTTTTTAGCCGATTTCAAGTCACAACTACGTCACATTCGCTTGTACTGTTTCTGTAAATTTGTTTGTCAATTTCGATCGGTCAAACTCTCACGTCCAATTCCGTTTTTAGAGGAACGCTTTTGAGAAAGTGTTTCTGTAAGCAAATTGAATCGAGTCGAGTCGAATCGATTCTGATTCTCACCGTATTAGCAGGTGGTGAAAAGCAAGTTCTAAATAAAATAATCGAATAATCGAAATTAAAGCTCTAAAATTACTGAATTTATTTGTTTTATCAAATTATTGTACAAATATTAATTTATTTTAATTGATATTTGTACAATTCTGAGAATACTGACTGGGCCACAAAGTTGCAGGCTTCTATTAATATTATTTATCATTATTTATTATTTGCTCACAGAGTTGGATTGATTGGATATTATCTGTTAAAAAGCAGTAAACAAATCATCCATTTTCGAAATTGTTAATCAAATTTATAATAAAATAGTAGATTTGTTTAATAAAAATTCACTTACCGCTCACATACACATTCACATTAATATTGTATTTTCAAATTTGTTTCGATTCCATTTATTCCCCGCCGATTTTTGTTTCATTCCATCACAGGCTACGTTTTACTCGAATTGTGCTTACAGAAACACCAGGTTTGAACAAATCGACTAGGGCGGAACAAAACAGTGTGACGTCACAGTGTGACGTCACGAATTGGCTCCAGAATCTAATCAGTTCGTCATAAGAGCAATCAGTGTACACAATTTCAGCACAATATCTCCGTTCTCTCGCAATCGTGTTAACAAGAAATAATGGCACACATACAAACTTGGCTAGGTCGATTCAATTTTTAATTTAAAAGTTAAAAATGTGAATTTCGCAACACTGTTTGTACCGAGTTTTTACTTTTAGTTTAAAATAAAAGTCAGGTTAAAACAAAAATAGCAATAAAATATGAAAATTGGTTATTTAAAAAAAGTTAAAGTTTGCTATTAAAATTATATATCACTTACAGGTCCGTATCTAGGGGGGCCGAAGGGGGCAAATGCCCCGGGCGCCAGAATTCCTACGTAATTCACGTAATTTCACTTTTTTGCCATAAATAAAAATGCGTCAAAACCTTTTTCGTTTATGTTTAATGGCGTGGACGTGGATATTCACAAACATTGATGATTATATTATTGCTAACGATATTGCTACTTCTATTTCGCTTGCTAACGACAATTAAATAATGCTAGATGTTTATAATATATTTTCCGCTTCCGTTACATCTAAACTTACAATTAGTTTAATATCTTCATGTTTATTGCTTACTTTTTTGTTTGTCAAATGGCTTACTTTTCTGTAATGCTTTAGTTAATATTTATGTATAATGCATTTCAACTGAATTGATAACTTCTTGGAGCAGGTTGAGAACAAGACACTTTGTTCTCTTTGCCTTATCGATGCAATAAAAGCAACAACCACTTTAAAAAAACTTTGAATATCGGCAATTATTAAAATTGCTTCGATCGGAAAGAGACGTGTGCCCACTTAACATAGTTAGATGCATGCCTTCTTTTTAATTTGTTGTTTAAATTGTAATAATTATTGATAGGAAAATATACTTGATTGTATTGCTCTTATATTTTAATACTATTTTGTCCCCGATCTCGAAATGACATGTAAGAACGGATAACTGTAATTTATCAACTCTTTTGAAACGTATTCATAATATTCATATATTTATGTACATACATGTATGTATAAATATTTATGTATGTATGTGTAAATATTAAAATACAGGCATATTTTGTTATTAAAAAATTAGGTACATACTCAAAATAGTTTAAGGTAGGCAGATAAATACAATTATTAATTTATTTTTCGGTAATATTTTAATAGTCGCACAGTTTACATTCATTTTGATACAAATACTCGTACATCTTTTAAACCATTTTTGAGTATCACTTATTTATATTCATTGTTCAATAAATGTTTATTATTAAGACGACAACTACTCGTAATGATGAGTTTATAGCTTGTGTCTGTGTTAGTTAAATACTCGTACATTATATCGGCTGTGCGCATTATCGAAAATAGTTTCTTCTGTAATAGGAAAATGTGTTGTAAAAAAATATTTGTTTTATCTTTGATGTTATTTTTTTATATGTATATATTTTTAGCTTATTTAAAAAAAAAATCAAAATAATCTGAACCAAGTAATTAAGTTTTTCTTTAAAATGTAAATACATATAGAAATTTAAGTAAACTACCAAACTAATGGCTGCAATTTTGATGAAACTTGGTAATCGGTTTGACTTAGTTTTGATGTAAGCTTTCTATTAACCATAGTATTTGAAAAATAATAATTTTGAACCACCCTACTTTTTCAAATCTGGAATCACCCTAAATAGATCGTTTGTGTACCAAAATATCCTATTAAAGTTTTAAGGGATTTATTTAAACATAAAAAAATAACAAACATAGACCACCCTTATCGTTTCTAAAAATTGTGTTTTTTTTAACCATGATTAAATAATCTACGGAGCGAGCTCGGTCTACCAGATACTAATAAGTAGGATATGAAATATTGAATAATTAATTCGCATTTTGACACTCCCACTTGAATTACACTATTCTCAAGATATTGTTATCAGGGCCGTATCCATGATTAAATTTCGGGAGGAGGGGTAAAAAATCGCAAATAATAAAATTAATTAGAATTTTCCATTTAATCCATATAGACATTCAGTTCATCAAGTACATCCAGTCCATTTAGGTCATTTAGTTTACCCAATCATTGTAGTTCATCAAAACTTTTCAACTTATTCAGCAATTAAATACATTCAGTCCATTCGATATAGTCCCATCCCAACTACTGAACTTAAGCCTAATGTCGAATTTATGGACGTTATTTTGAAATTTGTTCAGAATAATTTTGGATTTCTATTAAATTTCAACATCGTAGCATAAGTGGTTATCAAGTTATTATACATAGTAAGTGCGTGCAGTACTTCCAAGTCCCGTATACTTTTAACTAGTTGTCGGCAGTGGTGATATAAATCTTCACCGTTTTTCAAGCAATATAAACCAAGTCGTTTAAGTTCCCAAAACATCAATCTAGAAATATTCAAAGTCGCGTAAGAAACCACTCAATGGTTGATGCGTGATGCTGTCACATACAAACCAAGCCAAAGAAATTGAACAACAAAATTGAATATTATTAATATTTTATATATTTTGTTATGGACTAATACCACCACTGAGTGCACGATTATACTTTATAAAAAAATGTTTTTAATATTTTCTTTCAATATTCGAAAATAATATTAGAAAGTTAATATTAAACACCCGTTAAAAGGGCTCATAAATTAACCTCTTTACCATGGTTTCATTAAATCGAATGCAGTCATTGTTTTAAATGGTTTACTTAAGAAATTATCCTACAAATCAAATCGAAATTATGCATAACTCAGAGATCTTAGAAATTTTAATTTATATATACTTGTAAATTACAATTAACCTTTAACATTATATATTTAGGACTTACAAGACATTGCATGCGTATTCTCAACTTTTCAGAAAATTGTTTTGATTGTGATTCTTTTACTTTGTTTCAATAATATAACTTTAAAATATGCAAGTACACTTAAAACTATTTCTGTGGTATAAAATTGTTTATAGTAGTTTCTTAAAATTACATATATTCATTATAAATATATGAGAACAATTGATTAATACCGCTAATGGTATATATATTACTATTTTGTATGGGAATACGACACTTTCCTATTGAACCGATTAAAAGCTATAACAACTCTGACAAATTTGTTAAGGCAAAATGTCAAAGTTAAATATCAACTACTTATAGTAAAGGGTTTATCTTCGGCAATGTCGACGCCAAAAAATCTTAAAAAATACATATTTTGTTTTTAAATCCACCTACAAAAATGTGATTTGTTTAGCACATTTTCCAGGCGTTGAGAATTAAGCACAAGAAATTACCGTCGTTATCACAAAATGTAAAAACTATTACAAAATTTCATGTGACCCAAATTATATCAAAATATTATTAGTATTGGTTTATTGGTGGCTTCGCAATTGAAACTGACAAAATAATGGTAAACAACTTTTACGAGTATGCTAAAAAACAAACGTTGTATGTATGTCGGCCACACATTCACAAGACGAAATTAGCAAACAGGTCCACAAAATAGATCAGCTTCCGAGTACCAACAAAATCCCTGCCAGGTAAAATCCCAGGAAGGGGTTAGTAATGGACTATAGCGGTATTAACAAATAGCTGATTGCAGATATATATATATATATATATATATATATATATATATATATATATATATATATATATATATATATATATATATATATATGGTAAAAAAAAATACGCATGTGGGGAGTGCTTAGTCATGCTGTAATAAATACAAGATGAGGAATGTAGCAAAATGTCCCTCTTCACCTCGATTTTGTTTCTCTCTTTGAAATGTTATTTTGTGATTGAATATAAATTATTTTTGGCAACGACAATGATATCTGTTCCCGAAATACTCACGCCTTCCTGCGATCATTTGTCATAAGTCGTGGATGAATGATGAAATCAAGACTTTCCGTGCTCCTTATAACTTTGAAAAACGGAGACGTTGAAGTTTGTCTTTCTGAGTCGACTCTCAAAAATCATCCAGAATCTACGGGAAGCATTTCATAAGCATTGATTGCAATAACTTTCAGGGAGCAAAACGCATTTTATTTCATTCTGAAGCAGTGCCGACTATTTTAAATTTAGCATGAATCGGCATCAACTGCTCTAAAACCATTCACTTTTAATGTTGGCACACAATCCTCGATAATTTTGTTTGTCTTTGTTAAGCATATGTAAATATTTTTGAAGAACAATATCTGAAAGATGTATTTTGGTTCTGTTCAAGCTATCATTGACCATAACCACAGAATGGGTTATAAACGCATTCCACGATGCCATTCGATGCATAAAGCAAAAATAAAAACATTTGTACCGGCTAGAAAAAGGTGACCACAAACCTCGAAAAATATCTATATTTATAATGTAAATTACAATTTTACTCAAAGTTGTATATCTAATTTAGATACAGTATTGAGAAGGAAGCGATTACCATCGAGGGTTTCAGCTATGTCTTTTTAACGCACGTAGCTTGAAATCTTTAAAAATAGATTATTTAACTAAAATGTTCGAATCTCGTGTTGACACTATTTGTGTGACTGAGATTAGGGTTACAACTGAGTTGGTAGATAATATAAATTTTGATCAGGAAAGATATAAACAATGTTTTACGCGGTGGCATTGCAATATTCTGTAAAAAGTATTTGATATATAAAATAATTTCCAAATCAGACAGAATACATCGTGTCGAGTATCTTGGTGTAGAATAAGGTGGAAATCTTCAAAAGTGTTAAGTTATCTGTGTTATTAAAATTCTCATTTTGAACTATATTAAGCAATTAAAGTTAGAGACAAAAGCAATAATATAAGTGGAAAAGTAATAAAAGTGGATTTCACTGGGAAAACTATCACATTTATCGAAATAGAGTTCACTCCGAAAATCACCTGAGCGTGAATGAACCAGCAACAATTCTGTGGAATAATTGAATAAGCGTAATAAAACCAAAAATTAAACGAAATTAATTTTTTAAATCGAAGTTAAATATTGGGTTAATTATTTTTAGATTATCGAACTTAAATTCTTAATTAGATATGTCCAGATATGTAAATATATATATATTTGCTTTGTCTCAAGATCTTTTATCGACTTCGATGAAATTTCGCGGTTTAGTGTTATTTGGCAAGAAAAACGTTTACAAACAGGAAATTGTGTTAGTACGCAACCCACCAACATTTTTGTAAAAATAATTTTGTAGTTTTAAGTAGGCACGGTCGAACATTTTAATAAATCAGAATTGTTTGCATGTGAATGTATTTTATATAGAGAATTACTCTGACGCAGTTTACCGTTATTAGGTATAAGCTAAGTGTACAAATCTGACCTCCTAGGAAACTCGATACATAACCATGAACAAAAATAATTTCTATAACATAGAGAATAACTTTTTTGTGCAAAACGATTCAAAATAACAAACAAGTAATTATAGTTAGTCCTATCTTCGGCTATGCCGAAGCCCATATACCCTCCACCATTTCAGTGACACGAAAAAATATGCTTCTTTTGACACATAAGTACTACATGTTTAAATTGGGCTTATCGGATCATGCCCCTTTTTGGTTAGAACTTTTATGTTACAGCCAAAGTGTAAAATACCGAATTTGCGCTGGTTATTTACACTGTAACTATTTATAATATTTTTTACCGCAAAGAAAGGGGTCGTTTGTATTGGAGGTGGGAGTGGTTATCCGATTACGGGAATTTTTTGTCAGAAGCGTTGTGTTTCCATTAAATCGTTAAATATTGAATTTGAATTGTTTACATGCACTGGAACTATTTTAATTAATATTTTGTTTCGCATGGAAAGGGGTGATTTGTCATACAAATGGAAGAACAAACTCAATATTCCCTTCGGTCAGTGCACTAGCACTAGGCGAAGGGTATAAAAATACATACATATTAAAAATTATTAAGTCACAAACTACCCAAACTTAATAAATCGTGATCCACCCTAATGATATTACTATACTTGTAAACCAAATAAGTATAATAAAAAATAACAAACATGAACCACTCTATTCGCTTTAAGGATTTAATTAGTTATTCTCAATCGTAACAGAATTTTTTGAATGAAGTTTCAACCCAATATCCCAATGTTTTTTTCGGATTGGCTACAAAACCTATATATATTTACAAATTTAAAAATCTGTAAAAATCGGTTCTATAGTAATACAATACAATTATAAGGCGCAGCTTTTTAAGAAACAATAGAAAAGTAGTTTTAATTTGAAATAGTTTTTCAAGAGTGACAATAAAAATTTGCCTGAATAAAAAACAAATTAACTAAGTAAGTCCTGCTAAATTTCTAAGTTGTATAATTTTAATCAAAAAGTCATAAAATATGGCGCTGTGTGTATTCCTGGAGAAGTTTCTCCTTATACAGCTCCAACGTCAGATCTGTTTCTGTTCTAACTTCTAGTGCGGTTATCAAAAAATGAAAATCATCAGGAAAACTTCAGAGAAGATATGCCACTACGAGATGATCTGCCAGTTCTGCCTCACCTATGCCGACCAATTGATCCACTATCTGACTTTTAGTCCAACTTTCGAATAGTTCCAAATTACAAAAGTAACATAGTTTTTTTTTTAAATGGTTCTCAAGAGTGTCAATAAAAATTCAGTTAGCGTCTTTACAAAAATGTAATATGACACTAATACACAATATACATATAATTTGTTCTTGAAGACTATGCAACAAATTTATTTTTCATTGAAATAAACTAATGATTTTTAAACATGGATCCTGTGGTCCTGTTCATTAGCTTAATATTGCCACTTTTAAAATTTGCACTTACATTCTCATAGGTTTCAATTATGCTTATTTTAACTTTCTATGTCTTCTATAAGGTCAATTATCGTTTTCTGCATATGTTTTTTTTTAATAATATCTCATTATTTTTTTTCAAATGATAAAAATAAGTTTAATTTGAATTAAATAAAAATTAGTAAAATAAATATATTTTCTAATAAAATTTTAATATCGAAGAAACTTTTTGTAAAACTCATCTTATAAATTAAACATTCGATAATTATTGCTTAGGTTGGTTTGGTTACACTCATAGCAAAATAAAGTACTATTATACTTATGAAAATAGAAATAACTGCTTTTATAATTTTTTTTTTAATATTATAGAAAAATTAATATTATTATATTAGTTGAAAACAAATGCAGAGGGTGATAATTGATTCAATCAGCGGACATCGTAAGGTAAAAGAAGTGCTCCATGGGATTAAATCAGTCTTATGTACATTTTGTAGTTGAAAAAACAAAACCTGTTTTAACACTACTTTAAATTTCCTTAAGGGTAGCTTATTATTGCTTATATCATAGTTAAACGTCTCTTGACTATTAACTATGGTAACAAAAGATAAGAAACGTAGTTGTATAAGTTTATCTGGAAAGCTAAAATTTTGCGATCTTTTTCAAGGTGGCTTAAAAATTGTATGTCATAGACCACCTCCGAAGTAGCTCCAGAGTTATGAAAGTATTTATATACAAAAAAAAAGTCACAAAAGTTTGCTTATAGTTTTTAGCTTTACTTAGACCTTGTGATTCGATATCAGAACTTCGACTGCTTTGTGCGGAACCCTCGATTATGTTGTTATTGTCATCTAGTTTATACAGCACTGGCCACTGGATATCAGAAAGTGTGTTTTCAGTCGCAAGTAATCGTTTTGACTTACAGCTTAGATGTTTTTTGTATATATGAGTTAAATTTATTACGTATCCTTCCAGGAAATCCGAACCCTGTCGAAAACAGAAATATAAAAAATTTTTACTAACCTAAATCATGTTTAAAAAAATAAAATAAAATAATTTAAATTTAATTTAAGATAGACTAATGTTATCTTCCTTTTTTAAACAAAATTTTTGTATTTGAGTGACCCTACACTGTCGATTACTTCAGCAAAAACGATTTAATCATTTTAACACCCACCGCCGTAACTAAAGAAAGTGGTGTAACGATAACTAATTATCCCACACATATTTTTATTCAAGAAAACTCTTACAACGCCGGGTACTATAAGTTATTTTACTACGGTTTTTCAGCTCAAGAACGAAACGGAAACTTTACTTGGCTGGATACAAATCTGTAAGGTTAAACTTGACAATTAAATTAGCTATTTAAGTTTCAGATCCGAATACATTTATGCTTTGTTAGGAACTTGTACACGACATGCTTCTCACCACCTGAAAACACAGTAAGAATCAAGATCAATATATCACAATTTTTCTTACAGAAAACGTTCCTAGTTATTTGAATTTTTTTCGTAGGCTGATCAGCAAAATACCGTGCGAAAGAGGTGATTGAAGGAGTACGACATAAGTGTGACAGTTCTCATAGTTTGCTTTAACCAGCTTAAAAAATAATGTTTAGACAGAGTGTTAAAGTTGAAACGAACGAAATTAAATTGTATTTAAATCGACCAGAAAAGTAAGAACTACGCTCAATAAGGGTTACATAAACGCTTTATTTGGTCCTTATTATATAAATCCTCTCTAAATATTGAAACTTTATTATTTTTGTCGTACAAATTTTTTATTCTTGTTTTCATTTGTTAGTATTTTTTGTCGCGTAAAATTAATAATTAGTATATTAAGTCCTTTAAGCACGAATAACAATAGTATACTTTTAAGAATATCCTGACACACTCTATAATCAACCTTTGCTTCACTTACACCTTGTTTCATACACTCATTCTTTCCAATCATATAATCATTATCAGCATCGGTCTTACAAACATCACTTCCGGTCAGCTAAACATACTTACTGGAATAACATGATTTTTGGCACTCTTGCATAAGGGCTTAAACGAACCGCTTTTGGTTGCTTCTTGAAACTCATCGAAATGATTTTCCCAATCGTAGGTGAGTAACCGTTCTTCCAGCGTCATGCCAGCCAGCTCTGAAGGCGCCGAAATTTGGACTGGATTCGAGTCACTGGAATTTTATTACAAAATTAGTTATTTTAAGAAATTTGCAGTTGACAGATGACCTGATTAGTATTAAATAATATAAGTGTATTGTTCTCCTAAGGAAAACAATATTTTACTGAAAAGATTTATTTATTTTTATATATATAAATTATTTATTTATTGGATCTTCTTGACTTAAAAACTAACAGTAGGTATTTAAATCTAAAAACTAAATCAATACATTATACTTCACGATCTTCTAGTTTTGATGAATTTAGTGGGAATAAATGATAAAATGATAACAAAAATAATTTAAGAAATAAAATAAAAATTGCATATAAATGTTAACTATATAATATTTTATATGAATTTCATCGCACACGTCGTGGTCAATGCTATAGAGTGCATCATGTGCTGGAGATTAATACAAATTAAAGTGCTTCTAATGGTGTTGATATAACCTTTACCAGTCAGGACGTGGTGTTAAGGCGTCTCATCAAAGGGGCAGTTCGTACAGAGGTGTAAGGCAGAAGTACCTGAAACCTAAATGTGCCCCTGTTTTCGACAAAAAAGTTTCGGATCTAGAGAGGTAAACTCGAAAAAACCCGTAACCCCAGGTGTTATCATACCGTGCCTATGGGATGAATGGCTTGTCATCTCTTGTGGCAACGATGACACAGTCAAATGGCTAAAGGTATTAGTACCTAAACTAAAGCCATGGAAGGATGCCGAGCTGAAGATCGTAGAAAGAGTTAATTAACACGCCCCCAGATCTATATCCCACAACTGGAAAGTACAACCACAGAGGACATCCTAAGACTCATTAATGGTCAAAATATCGGCCTAAGAGTCCATGATTGGCGGGTACTCAACCGAGTACGTAAAGGGACGGTTGCGGAGATAACATTTGCAATCGATCCTTCCTCCGTTGATGCCCCCAAAGATCGCAAACTCTGGTTGAACTACTGTTTTGGCAAGGTTCAGATACTTAGGTATAATTTAACTTTACTTAACCGAGGAAATGAACCTACTTTCATTAATGCTATACGGGATGAAGTCTTAGATCTTATTCTTGCAAGCCACAATGTATCGTCCGAAATCTCAAATTGGCATGTGTCACAAGAAACATCCATGTCTGAACATAGATACATACGGTTCGATGTGTGTACAACTCCAACACAAGCAAAAATTTATCGTAACCCCAAAAAGTCTAATTGAGATATCTTCCACTTTAACTTACAACAAAGTGTTAACTGCTCAAAAAAGCATATTGGTCTGAAATCTGAGCTTGAAATGGAACCAAAATAAAAATATTACTAGTGCCTTTTATAAAAGTTGTCCTGAAAAAGCACAAAAACTACGCAGGGATGTACCCTGGTGGAAAAAGAAGCTTGGTGACCTCCGACGTAAATCAAGGCAACTGTTTAATAGAGCAAAACTAACGGGAGATTGGTTCTCCTACAGAAATGCTCTAACTGATTATAACAAAGAATTGAGAAAATCTAAAAGAGTTACTTGGAGAGATTATTGTGAGAAGATTTCGAACCTTCCAAACGCAATTCGCCTCCAAAAAACCTTAATAAAAAATCACTCAAACGGCATATGTACCCTGAAAAATTCAGATGGTAACTTCACAAAAAACCCGGGAGAAACAGTCAATAACTTCTGGACACTCACTTTCCGGGATGTTCAGTTTCCAATGAGCAACCAATACTGATGGAATCTTCGATATCTAGCAGTACTGAAGACATTAGACTGACAAATAGATTGTTCCATGAAAAGCGGGTACAATGGCCTCTATCATCATTTAATCCATACAAATCTCCGGGGCCAGATGGGATATACCCGTGCCTACTACAGCAAGGTGCCGCCTACATTGTTCCTCCACTGGTCAGAATATTTAGAGCAAGTCTCTTGCTAGGAAATATTCCTACAAAGTGGGCTGATGTTAAAGTAGTGTTTATTCCTAAAGTAGGGCGAAAGCCAGAACAATTACCCAAATCTTATAGACCTATTAGCCTCAGCTCTTGTAGACGATGGAAAAGATTTTGGATCAACACATAAGGAAAATAATCTCATCATTTTCCCATTGCACAGGCTGCAATTTGCTTATCAATGCGGCAAATCTACTGAGACTGCAATACACTGACAAAAGTCATTGGAAAGGCTCTTGTATCCAAAAAAATAACTCTGTGTGCATTTATTGACATGTCAGGAGCTTTTGATAACACTTCTTATGAGGCAATGAGTAATGCACTTCTTCAAAAAGAAGTATCTTCATCCATTGTTATCACAGCCATAAGGGGTTGCCCGCAAGGGGTGTACTCTCACCGCTGGATGTTCCCTGGTGGAATGAGAAGCTTAGTGACCTCCGATATAAGTTAGAGCAAAACTAACGGGAGATTGGTTTCCCTACAGAAATGCTCTAACCCACTATAACATAAAATAGAGGAAATCTAAAATAGCTACTTGGAGGGATTTTTGTGAGAAGAATTCAGATCTTCTAGATTCAATTCGCCTTCAAAAAGACTTAATAAAAGATCACTCAAATGGCATATGTACCCTGAAAAATTCAGATGGTAACTTCACAAAAAACCCTGGAGAAACCAGTCAATTACTGCTGGACACTTACTTTCCGGGATGTTCAGTTTCCAATGAGCACCCAATACTGATGGAATCTTCGATATATAGCTGTACTGAAGGTAATATACTGACAAATAGATTATTACATGAAAAGCGGGTACAAAAGGCTCTATCATAATTTAGTCCATACAAACCTCCGGGGCCAGCCTACTCCAGCAAGGTACCACCTACATCGTCCCTACACTGTCAGATTATTTAAAGCAAGTCTCTTGCTAGGACATATTCCTACAAAGCGGGCTGATGTTAACGTAGTGTTTATTCCAAAGGTAGGGCGAAAGCCAGAACAACTACCAAAATCTTACAGACGATGGAAAAAATGTTGGATAAACACATAGGGGAAAATAACCTCATCACTTTCCCATTGCATAGGCTGCAATTTGCCAATCAATGCGGCAAATATACTGAGACTGCAATACACAGCTTGACAACAGTCATTGGAAAGGCTCTTGCATCCAAACAAATATGTGTGCATTTATTGACATATCAGGTGCTTTTGATAACACTTCTTATGAGGCAATTAGCAGTGCCCTTTTTCAAAAAGAAGTATCGTCATCTATTGTTAAATGGATATTAGCAAAATAAAAGCTTGGACTATTAGTGTAGTGCTTGGAGGAGAAATATGATCTATCATAGCCACAAGGGAGCCATTTCGGACCGCATGCAGCAAGCCTTACTATTAAATAATAAATGGTGTGTTGAAAAAGGGCTCTCCATCAACCCGACTAAAACTGCACTGGTGCCGTTTACCAGGAAAAGGAACATTAATCTTACATGTCCGGTCCTTAACGGCACCACAATCCAATTCTCCTATGAAGCAAATTATCTGGGAGTAATCCTTGATAAAACGCTAACTTGGAACCCTCATCTCGAGAAAATTACAAAAAAGGCAACAAGGGCATTCTTTGCCTGTACAAGACTTTTTTGGTAAAACTTGGGGGCCTAAATCCCAGAAAGATTTTAGAAAATCTTCAACAAAGTCCCTTGCTATATAGTGTCGATACCTTATCCTCAAAACCAATCTTCTTCAAAAATTTTCAAATCATTATTAATGACCGTGAAATCTGGAGAACAAATTCCATCAATTTCAAACCGGGCTCCCAAATATGGTTCACAGACGGATCAAAACTTGAAAATGGTAGAACAGGGACGGATATTTGGCCCGAAATTTAAAAAAGCAATCCCAATGGGTGTATACCCAACAATTTTCCAAGCAGAAATTCATGCTATTGAAATCTGTTCGAGGGAGTGTCTTCGTAGGAAAATGAGAGGAGCACATATTTATATTCTCTCTGATAGTCAAGCATTTTTAAAAGCCCTACAAACAACCAAATTCACCTCAAAAATTGCATATGAGTGCCTACATCTGTTAATATACTAGATAATTTCAACACAGTAGTATTATTATGGATTCCGTAGCATAATGGTCATGAGGGAAACGAAAAAGTTGACTTCTTAGCAAAATAAAGAGCAAACATGCCTTTTATTGGTCCTAAGCCCTTCTGTGGTCTTTCGAAAAGCCACTCCAATGAAGCTATCAGGAAACTGGAGGAAAAGAAATTTGCCGATCACTGGCTCAATTGCATAGGTCAATGGCAAGCAAAACGATTCCTCATCCCATCAAAGGGAATATCAAAAAAGTTACTTTCGCTTAGTACGCATTTTAGCTGGTTACTTCACAGGTCATTGTAACTTAAGATATTATCTTAAAAAGTAAGGCCTTTCTGATACTGACGTCTGTCGTTTCTGTGAAATGGACACTGAAAGTTCAGAGCATGTACTCTGCGAGTGTCCTGCACTCGGCAGACAAAGATTTTGTCACTTCGGTGACACTGTTGTAAATCCATATAAACTTTGAAACAACAATACCCAATTAGTGCTAAAATTTATTAAAAGCCTATGGGGTAAAAATATAGGCCATGCTCAATAGATCTTGTTGGTCGCAGTGCTTCCTAGCCTCTAATAATAATAATAATAATAATAATAATAATAATAATAATAATAATAATAATAATAATAATAATAATAATAATAATAATAATGATAATAATAATAATAATAATAATAATAATAATAATAATAATAATAATAATAGTACGTAGAGAATAATATAAAAGTGTATACAATGCCAAGTTATGCATCATGTGGATGCAGATTACATGGCTGGGAAATCGTTCCTTCGTAGACGGGATGTGTGAATTGTGTATACCAATGATCGTGCGCTCTGAGCCCTCTGTATTAGTTCGAGATTAGTTATACTTGTGTTACACCACAGCTGGATGCCATAAGTCCATATGGACTTTAGCATGCTATTACACAGGAGTAATTTGTACTCCAAGCTTAGTGCAGATCGAGGGTTAATAAGCCAATGCAGGCAATTTGCTTTTAGTCTTAAGTGTGTCTTTGCCACGTCAGTCGTCTGTCTAAATGAATACCGAGGTAAGTGACTTCATTTGATTGCGGAATGATAGTATTATTAAGAGTAACTTAACTTATTCTTAATGTAAATGTGGCATGATTAAACTTTTGCTCATTTACTTTTATTCGTCATTTCGACAGCCATGTTTAATCCAATGTGTTTAATGGGTAGTTAATCGGGAGGGAAACTCGGCTAGTATTGGTTTATTTAGTGCGCAGAAGGTTACAGGAGAGTGATCAGATGATGGATCAAAACTTGTTTCAGCTGTGATTAGATTTCTGCTTAATTTTTTATGATAGCAAAGTCTATAAGGTCTGGTATTTTTTTATTATCAGTCGGCCAGTAGGTAAACACCTGGTAATACGACATCGTATCTATTTTTTCGGTTAAGGATGATGTTGTACAGTTGTCTACCTTTTGGATTTACAAGTCGTAAGCCCAAATGCGTTTGTTCAGCATTATAATCTCCAGCATCCAAAAATCTGCCTCCTAGGGTGTCAAAGAAATCTTTAAACTGTTTCTCAGTTACTGTAAATCGTGGCGGACAGTATGCAGCAGACAAAGTTCCTTCGTTGCATTTTACGCATATTTAGGTAGCTTGCAGATATCTTTTCGAAATTGTTTCTAAGGCATTGTGTTTTATTTGGTTTCTTATAAGAACTGTAGTTCCTCCATATGCGTTGCCATCTTGATAGTTTGACTTGTATAATGTGAAGCCTGTTATGCCGAAATTATATTTGTTTGTAAGATGGGTTTCAGCAAGAAACATGACATCAATTTCTTAATTTATTAAAAAATTTTGTGATTTCGTGTTTGTGTTGGCTCACGACGTTTTCATTCCATAAACAAATAAAACTTGCAGCATTTGATTTTACGTTCTAATCATGTCTTTGAGCATACTTTGCATTTTAGACATAAATTATGTCATACATGTAATATTAAGCCAAATTTTGTACTCTGAACTTTTCTACTTCCTACTTAATTATATTAGTTTGCAATGATTCTCTGATATTGACATTGTTAATAATTTTCACATAAATTATTATTCCTAATAAAACAATCACTTGGTTCAATTAACTATATGCTTATTATTTCCTGCCGCACTTTCTGAGAGGTGGAAATGCGTTGCTGACCCGAAACCTGCGCTGCTTCTTGGTTATTATCAGTGAGTGGAGGATAGCCAACTTTTACCTACTAAGAAGTCGGGATCGGCGCGTAAGGCCTGGGATATTCTACAGAGTCACCACGAAAAGGACACGCTTGGCAGTAGCGTTCGGATCGTGCAAAGGATATGTAGCATACAATTTTCGACGGATAGATGTATTTCTGATAATATCATGAAGATGAAGCTATTATTTGAAAAGTTGAAAGCGCTGGGTGTGTAGTTTTCTGTGCGTTGCTGAGCAGTCTTCCGCCTTCTTTTGATACTCTCGTCACTGCATTGGAAGCGCGAAAACTGAAGAAATTAACGCTAAAAGTTGTCGAAATCAGTTTAATTGAAGAACACCAACTGAAAACGATAGAAGCGTTTGGGTCATCGATTCTGGTGCAACATGCCACATCAGTACTCGTAAGTCGGATTTTGTCACATTAGATATATCTGTGCGCGAAAAAGTGACTGTGGCGAATGGAGACCAAGTGGTTTCTAGAGGCAAATGAATATGTCGCATTACTTATAAACACCATTGGACAGGAGAGTGATGTCGAGATAAAGGACGTTTTGTTTATACCATCGTTTACGGAAATCTGCTATCAGTCAACCAGATTATTAAGAAAGGATTCAGTGTTGTGTAAAAGAAACTCTAGTCTAAAAAGATTAATTTCAAATTACATTATATTCTCCACGCTAACTACCTTAAACCGAAAACAACCTTACAAATTGATAATTCGTGGTGAAACAATTAAGCCATATCTCCCAGGAACTCAAAATACTAGCTGGAGTCCCACCAGGTAGTGTTCTTGCGCCCGTATTAAGTATCATCTATACTGCATATTTGTCCAATAATGGTAAAACATGCATGCATTAGCTGATGATACTGTTATTCTGTGCTCTCACTCAAACCTAAACATATCGACTCATTACTTACATTTAAACGTTTTAAGTGAATGGTTGGTTTGATGGAAAATCAAAGTCAGCGAATCAAAATGTTGTCACCTAACATTTACTCTAAGGAGAGGTTTCTGCCCTTGTCTAGATAAACGGACAAGCTGTACCCGAATGCACCGAATGGTATTCACCTTGACCGAAGACTAACGTGGCAAAAACACTTAGCATCCAAAATCACTCAGATGAAACTCAATGAACTAATTTGGCTACTCTCAAGGGAGTCAAAGCTTAACCTCACCTATAGGGTCCAACTAATCAAAAGTATATAAAACCCATATGGACATATGGGATCGAGCTCTGGGGTACAGCCTCTCCCTCAAATATTATTAATAAAGGCTATAGATGCACTGCGACCTGAAAGATCTATTCAGTCCCTCAAATATAGAAAAACGCTAAATCTTTGGAGTTTTTCCTCATATATAGAAAAACTCCAAAGATCCCAGTCAAAAATATTGCATCAAATCGCCAGAGCCCCTTGGTATATAAGAAACGCTTACATCCACAAGGACCTAGATATATCGACAGTTAAAGAGGAAATCGTGAAATTCATTTAAATACACTTACATAAGCATAAATTTATGTTTCACCCTAACATCCTGGCTAGGAACTTGCTGATACCTCTGAACCCCGTCATAAATGATTCTAATATATTCTCTATATATTAGAAGTAATAAATTTTAATGGAAATTCTTACTATTAATATTATAAAGGGAGGTGTATTTCTTTATTTATTTATTTTCGTTTGTACCGTTTTCACGCTTAAACGGCTGAACCGATTTACTTCAAATTTGGAAAATGTATCGAGATGGGTCTGGAAGGAATGATAGGCTATATGAAATCTGCCACGCCCATATATTACGCCCACAATTAGTAAAATTAAGTCAACAAAATCGATTTTTATATTCCAAAAAATCTCAAATTTGAAATATGAGTTGGTATGGTCACTGTCGACAACTCCACCAAAAGTAGGCGTGGTTGAATCAACTTAATGCCCACTGCCGTAACTACGGAACGCAATGTCTACAATAATAAAACTTGGTCTGTAGGTGTATGGTGACGAAATCTACTATCTCACAAAAAGTGGGCGTGGTTGGACAAATTTAACGCCCACCGCTATATCTCAGGAACGCGATACTCTACCAAGATAAACGTGATATTGAACGATGATTAACTTTAGTGTGAAGGTGTTTGGGAACTATATCTACCATCTCATTAAAACTATTGTCTATTTAACACCCACCAGCATAGCTCAGGAAGAAATTTGGTTCATAGTAACTAAATCTGGCCGGAAAATGCTACAACAGTCGCGAAACTCAGTTTAGAGGTACATGTTGACAATATTTACAAACAAACAACGGGGAGTAACGGGAAGTTCTGCATACGAATTTAGTATAAAATTATCAAATTAACCAGATATTCATAATAATATAATTCCAAAAATGGTGGGCGAGGCTGGAAAGTTTATTAATCTTAATTAAAAAATAAACTTAAACTTGATTCTATTAAAAAAGAACCCGGGCATCGCCGGGTAATTTAAGTGGGTAATAAAACATAAATGGATTTAGTGAATTTTAAATCTTAAACATATGAATTAAATATTGTTAGATCTACATAAGTATAATTGGATGATTCAATAAAAACAAATATTAATATGAAAAAGAAAATTTTAACCGGTAAAATCGAATTAAATAGATTCGATAAATTTGGCCATATTTGTCCCATATTTTGAATTTTGTATTTTCATTAATTAACAAAAAAATCAACAGACTTCAAAGATAAAAAAGTATTATATTTTTTTAGAAAAACCAAATTTATTATTACAAGTTAAGTTTTTAAATTTATTTAAGGATCTCAAAAGGCTGTTTAGGGGATTTCGGAAATTTTATTTAAATATAAAGTAGAGAGCCGCGTGGACAAATGGCGGATATTCTATTCCATACTTAATCGCAACATGTCTACTTTATAATTAAATAAAAATATCCAAAATCCCCGAAATAAACTGCATTTTTTTTAACAAATTAAAAATTGCGCTCTTATTGGTATATAAATGTTAATTAACTGTCAAGCATAACAGCCAAATCCAACATTTCCGTCAGAGCTTTTTAATCACGTACTACCAACAACAAACGACAGGGCACTGTTATTATTTAAGTTAAAAAAAAGTTATATGAAAACACTTATTAACATTCAAGGATAACCAACAATTAAGGCACCAAATATTTATCCTATTTAAATATTAAATCAAAAATTTATACAACGAACTTTTAAAAAGCCGCCACTTGGATGGTAGGAGCTCACATATCAAATCTAAAACTACAGCTGTAATCGCTGGGACAGACAGACGGACGGACATCATTAAATCGGTTTAGAATTCGATGCAAAAACAGCCAAATTTGTCACAGTCGACCGACCAGAAACAAATCCATGTTGGTGAGCACAAATAATTGCCGCAATACGAAAAATAAAGCCGTAGTTTATAAGCTATTGTGAGGACGAAAGTCAGCACCTCGTTTTCGCCCACATCAACTTAGATTTAAGTTATAAAATCAAGATGGCAACGCTACACGGAAAATATAAAAGTTGGCAACGCAACGTAAAACATCTGAGGTCGAAGTAAGCGTCAACCAACAGCTGATCAAAAGCTTTGGTGCCAAAAGTAGAAAGACGAAAAGCACAAGTGAAGACGCATAAAAGGAGCAACACCAAGAAAATATATTATAGTTAGTTAGCGTCCGGAGACGATCGTGACAAGCCGCAAGTAGCTGGTAAGTGAATTGTAATTAGGAATTAGTTTGCTAGTACTAAACAGACCGTGGTCGGAAACGGCGGTGTCTTGCTAAGTGCTAGTCAAATTAATTATTTACTGACTCCGAACGGATCTGGGTCGGCAACGGCTGAATCCAATCGGATACTACCCGAACAACGACTGACCCCGAACGGACCTATGTCGGCAACGGCGGAGTCCAAGTAGAACTACTCGAACAGCGACTGACTCCGAACGGATCTGTGTCGGCAACGGCTGAATTCAATCGGAAACTACCCGAACAACGACTGACTCCGAACGGACCTATGTCGGCAACGGCGGAGTCCAAGTAGAACTACACGAACAACGGTTGACTTCAAACAGACCTATGTCGGCAACGGCGGAGTCTCAGTAGAGTTACACGACGACATCTTTACTCTCGACGGACCTGTGTCGGCAACGGCTGAGTCCCAAGAAAGTTTACCAACGAGAACTACACGAACAACGGTTGACTTCGAACAGACCTATGTCGGCAACGGCGGAGTCTCAGTAGAATTACACGACGACATATTTACTCTCGACGGACCTGTGTCGGCAACGGCTGAGTCCCAAGAGAGTTACTCGACGACAACCTACTCCCGACGGACTTGTGTCGGCAACGGCTGAGTCCCAAGAGAGTTCTTCGACGACAACTTACTCCCGACGGACCTGTGTCGGCAACGGCTGAGTCCCAAGAGAGTAACTCGACGACAACCTACTCCCGACGGACCTGTGTCGGCAACGGCTGAGTCCCAAGAGAGTTACTCGACGACAACTTACTCCCGATGGACCTGTGTCGGCAACGGCTGAGTCCCAAGAGAGTTACTCGACGACAACCTACTCCCGACAGACCTGTGTCGGCAACGGCTGAGTCCCAAGAGAGTTCTTCGACGACAACTTACTCCCGACGGACCTGTGTCGGCAACGGCTGAGTCCCAAGAGAGTTACTCGACGACAACCTACTCCCGACGGACCTGTGTCGGCAACGGCTGAGTCCCAAGAGAGTTACTCGACGACAACTTACTCCCGATGGACCTGTGTCGGCAACGGCTGAGTCCCAAGAGAGTTACTCGACGACAACCTACTCCCGACAGACCTGTGTCGGCAACGGCTGAGTCCCAAGAGAGTTCTTCGACGACAACTTACTCCCGACGGACCTGTGTCGGCAACGGCTGAGTCCCAATAGAGTTACTCGACTACAACTTACTCCCAACGGACCTGTGTCGGTAACGGCGGAGTCCTAGTGGAACCAAAACAGACCGGACTCGAACCCTACACACGAACGGCATATCATGCGAAGCCAACAACACTAGTCTAAGAGAATACCACGCTACGACGGCCCTACGTCCACGAACACGCGAAAATAATTTAACCGGCTACGAACCACCGCGGAAGCAGAACCGAGCGCGACGTGAATAACGCGAGAAGCAGCGAAGATTACAACGAGGCACCCCCCGCGCGCCGAGAATTACGGCGTAAAATTAAGAGAGTTAAAATAAAGTATTAACAAAAGACAACAAATAGAAATACATTGAAAAAAAACAAACACCCTGCATAAAATAAATTCTTGTTACGAACCCTGGCTAGGCTGAGTATACCCCAGCAAAAAGATTCGTGACACTATCGAGTTCCAGTGCAGATATTCAGTTCAAATTCAATTTTTTTGTTTCACTGAAATGACGGAGGGTATATGATCTTCGGCATAGCCGAAGATAATTCTCTAATAAGTTAAATTTTATATTCCTCTCATTACATCAATGACAGTAATGCTCAAAGAACCAAAATCAACAGACGAATAAATATTATTGAAAGCAGTAAAATCAGTTCGTAGTTTGATTTAAAAAAACTTGCTAACAGATTAGCAATACTTATAACATTTGAATAACCGTTTAAAGTCATGAAAGATGGAATATCAAACCGAAATTTTCTGAATTGAAATCATCGTTATATTAGCTTTGATCTGAAAGGGGAAATTGAAGTCACCTTTGAAATTAGAAATGTTAGGAGGACCAATTGGTCACTTTATAACTTCTACCAAGGACAAAACTTGGGTCACCTAAGGGAAAAAATAACTAACTCTCAGGAACTTAATCTGGAAGTTAACAACTTAGAAAATTTAATAATAGACGCTTGTGAAAACAGTTGCAAACTGGTTGTGAAGAAACGTTCTAGAAACATCCCATGGTGGAGTGGGCAATTAAACGAGCTGCGCAAGAAAGCCCATCAGTTATTTAATAGAGCCAAGTCTAATGGCGAATGGGCATCATACAAGATTGCTCTAACGGCCTATAATAATATCAAGACTTCAGAAATCACTCAATAAAGATCATTCATTCATTTCTACAAGGCAGACGAAAATTTCACAGAAAGCCTAGAAGAAACGAGACAGATAATACTAGACACTCACTTTCCAGGCTGTGTCACCTGTGTAGAGGACAGTGGAACCATCGAGGGCACTCGGTCCTTGATGCCCACACGTAGGGAACTCTCACTGTCTCGTAAGATCTTTACCGTCAACAAAACTTAATGGGCTTTCTCCACCTTCAGTCCATTTAAATCTCCGGGTGTCGATAACATACAACCGTACCTACTTCGGCAAGGAGTTAATATATTTTCACCGACGGTCACCAATATTTTAAGGATAAGCTTAGAATTAGGCATGGTTCCTAAACGTTGGACGAAGGCTAGGATAGCTTTCATACCGAAAACAGGCAAAAAGGCGGATCAATCGTCAAAAGCTTTCCGGCCCATTAGCATAACGTTATTCATGCTCAAAGCTATGGAAAAAATTCTGGATCAATATATCAGAGAAGTCTGTCTGGAAGATATTCCTCTCCATATTGAACAGTATGCTTACCAATCAGGCAAATCGACTGAGACTGCAATACATAGCCTAATGAGTAAAATCGAAAAGGCGTTGGAGGGTAAGGAAATTGCTCTCAGTACATCTATTGACATTACAGGGGCCTTTGACAATGCTACTTTCAGATCAATTGAGGAAGGGGTGGCCAGGAAAGGAATACACAGACTGGTTTTATCTTGGGTTCTCAATATGCTGGAAAACAGGGCAATTATTTGTGAATTAGGGGCAGAGAGGTTAACTGTCAAGTCATCTAAAGGCTGCCCCTAAGGAGGCGTCTTATCGCCACTCCTCTGGCTAATGGTCATTGGCGAGCTTATTCAAACTCTGGATGACCAAGTGTTCGAAGTTCAGGGCTTTGCTGATGATTTGGTTATCATGGTTTGAGGCAAGTTTGACCCCACCATAACCGAGAATTGGTGTCAGGAGGAAGCACTTTTGATTAACACTACTAAAACTAACGTGGTACCCTTCACCAGAAGAAGGAAACTAAATCTAGGAACCTTAAGGTTAGGGGCCACGGACCTTAAACTATCCGAGGAATTGAAATATCTAAGAGTTATCCTAGACAAAACTCTAGCCTGGAAAAAACCACTTACAATACATAACAAATAAAGCCTTAAGAACAAGCTTCGCTTACCAAAGGCTGTATGGTAAAAAATAGGAACTACGAGCAAAAATGATGAAGTGGTTTTACAAAACAGTAATATTACCAATGGTTACCAATGCATCTTTAGTATGGTGGCCAAAGGTAGATCAGACTAAGACTCAGATGACTTTTAACAAGATACATCGAATAGCCTGTTTGAGTGTTACGGGCCCCACATAGCCTTGGGGATAATCACTGGACTTACTCCTCTGCACATCATTGTTAAGAGGACGGCAGCCAGCGCGGCCATAAGGCTACCTAATCTAGCTCATTTTACGGGAGGCAAACAAACGGGTCACGCAAAGATCCAGGACATCTTCCGGGATTGTCCGATAGGATGAACAGAAAACTTTAGTTTTTCAGGCACTTAGAAGTGGTTATTAGTGACCACTCAGCGTGGAGAAACAACGAAATAATCCCTCAACAGGGCTCACAGGCATGGTATACTGATGGGTCCAAATTGGAAGATGGCAGTGCTGGAGCGGGAACTGTATGTCTAAATTTCTGCAAAGCAGTTGCGATGGGAAAAATAGCTTCCATTTCAGGCGGAGGTCCACGCCTTAGAACTAAGTGTCAGAAAATGTCTACATAGGGGCACCAGCGGTACCAAAATATGCATTCTCTTAGACAGCCAAGCAGCTCTAAAATCACTTAAAAACTTCTCATTCCAATCAAAGCTGGTATGGGATTGTCTAAAACATCTCATCACACTAGCAGCGAGGAATTCGGTTACTCTGATATGGATGAAGGGCAAGGAAATAGCGGACTCTATTTCAAAGAAAGGTGCAGAAACTCTGTTCTTTGGGGTAAATAGTTGTTTTATAAATAACTTGATACAAGTATGGGAGAAACAAAGTCTACTTGAGCATTGAAGAGCCCAACAGGCATGCGGCAGTCAAGAAGACTCAGTCATTGACTCAGAACATATCAAGGTAGAAAAGACTTGAAACTCTACAGTGAACTATTAACAGGAAACTATAAACTTAATTACCATCTGAAGAAAATACGACTGGTAGCAAAAGATTCAGTGCAGCAGGAAACGGCTCAACATATTCTTTGCACTTGTCCAGCGATGGCAAGACGCAGATTTGACTACTTAGGCAACGGGATTCTAATCCCAAGTGACATAGTAAAAATCAAGTCCACAACACAACGAGATTTAATAATAGTCTAGATTTGTGTTTGTAGGGCAACGAGGCTGCACAAAAGATCTTTCAGGTCGCAGTGCATCTATAGCCTTTATTAATAATAATAAAAAAAATTAACCTTGAAAAACCCTAATTTTTTTAATCATGAACCACACTAATTTGTTTACTCTACTTATTTAACATCTTTTGTGTATCAAAATAACCTGTTAAAGTTTTAAGGGCTTTATTACACCATATAATGAAAAGTAACAAACATGGACCACCCTTATCGTTTCCAAAATTTATTCAATTGCTCTTACGCAAAACAGAAAATTTTGTACCAAGTCAATAAATTCTATGATTCTCATGATATCGTGTTAATAAGAAATCAGTATATCTTATAATAGTGGTCGTGGTTATTTGCGGATTGGCTCTAAAATGTAATCAGTTCTATTTGGGCATAAGAGCAACCAGTGTACATAAAGCTCAATATCTCTAATCGTGCTATAAAAAAATGACAGACGGACGGCCAAATCGACTCAGTTTTTCATCCTGGTCTATATCTATCTTGAGTATTTTTATACCTTACAAATTGGACCAAACCCAATTTAAATAAATTAAAAAATCAATTTAACAGTAGCATGATTATAAAATCTTCCCATCGAGCTCGATCTACCAGGTACCTTTTATGTAATAGTTTATTAGTTTTAATTGCAATTTTCAAGATTATTTTCACTTATCGCGATATCTCTAAAACCTCACCACACAAAACATATTTAGATATTCGAATTTATAAAAGACTAGTGAATTCACGGCATGCATTGCAATGTCAATTAAAAAAAATATTAGTGGAATTACTCGGCAGTAACCACAGAAGCTCAGAAACAAAATCTCAAATTTTTAGGAGCAATATGAGTACTATAATTTTCCTTTTTTTAAAGTGGGCGTTAAATTGATCCATCCACGCCCATTTTTGGGGAAGTTGTCGACAATGTTTATACAAACTCAGATACCGAATTTCAGATTTTTAGGTTAGTGGTGCAGTACCTCTTTTTTGGTGCTTGCTCAGTGAGAAGAATCTGTGTTTCATTTACTTTTATTATAGAGTGAGTATTGGAAATACTTAACTTACACTAGTTTTTAGTTCGAGGTGGAGAAGGGCATACAAAGCTCATTTCTGCTGGACCTTCTTTGCGGTAACCGATTTCTCATAAAACAATATTTTGCAACAATACCATGGTTGCAAAATATTGTTTTACGGGTTCTCTGGTGGTTCATATTGCGGATCTCACTGATCATACCAGATGGGCCAAATGTTTCAGATAAATTTTTAAACTCATGCCGATTTTACATGTAATTTTAACTAGTTAAAAATTAACTTCGCATTTTTAACGAACTTTTTAGATTATAATTCAAATTCAAACCAAGAGAAACCTTGTTATTTCTCCCATTTTACTTTTGACAAACTCACTCATAACTCAACTTAATAGAATCTTTTTAATCTAAAAACTGCGCCCAGCAGTTGAGTTTTATTCTTTAAAAACTCACTCCTAACCTAGGTTAATAATTATCAAAATCTTGGGCTGGAAAATGATCGCGGCTTTTGCATTGGTTGATTTATTTTTGCATATTTTTGTTTATATGTTATTTCGGTTGATAGAATTAGTAGCTAAGCGGCAGCTTATAATTTCGTAATTCATATTTTAAAAAGAATTGCAAACAAAACGACAAAAATTTAAAAATTTGTATTTGAAATTTTGTTATTTCGTTAGTTTTAATTTTTCGAATCGAATAAAATTGCTTATTTTTAAATTTAGCAGGCATGAGTAATAGTTGAGTATTGAGTTAGTTTTTGCTTGTTAAAGCACCAACAAAAATTTAAAAACACAACAATTTTATTTATCATTTTCCTTTGTTAAAATCAATGGTTTCAAAAATACTGTGGAACTTACGTTGCCAGTTGCTTTATTCCAAGCGAGTGCAATACAGTTGGCAGACTCGGTAGTGAGTGGCACGTAGTAAGTTTTTTTTGGCGAGGATAATAAAATGCTAACACGGTGCAGCTTTCTTCCTTCATAGTAATGCCACCTGCAATATAAGAAAATTTGATATAAAAGAAATTTGCTTCAACACTGCACAAGGTTATTTAATCCACACCTAGTTTCTCAAACAACATATAGATTATGCATTTTATAGTAGGACTAAGAGTTTTTCACTTCTGGATTTGTCGGATGACAATAGAAGGATTTAAGTGCGCTTGCTTGCATCGTAATCCATTGTAAAGGTAAATTGGTTCTTTTGTAAATATTATTTTGTGTTACTGTAATATTGCTTTAGAAATTAATAAATCGTTAAACGTTATAAAACAATTTGCTTTGCAAACTATAAGATGTGATCAGAACGTTTTAGGCCATAGATGTACCTCGCTTTACACACAGAATCTTAATTTGCATTAATTTCGCAGCCATAGAGCAACGTTGGAATGAGATATGTATATCTTTGCTAGAAGTAGTCTAATTTTTGTGGACGTGAAATATTGTGTTAACCCGCAGCATGTTATAAACCCTGCCAATTGTAATAAGAATATTAAAATTTCATGTTAAATATTTATTAAAAACAATACCTATATTCTTTGCCGTATCAACCAGCTTAATTTGAAAGTCATTTATTGTTACTTGTGGAACAGTTGACATATTAACTGATTTTCTGGAAATTGCTAGAAATTTAGATTTTAATGGGTTAAGGCATAGGCTATTAGATTGTATATAAATTGAAAATATTATATACATTTTTGTTTTGGCTATTTAAACAAGCATTTAAAATCTTTTTTAGCACTTATTTAAAGTTGAACGTCATCTGCATAAATATGAACATCGCAAAACATTAAAACATTAGGTATATCATTAATATAGTGTAAAAAGAAGTGGTCTAAGCATTGAACCTTGTGGCACTGCTCTTAAATAGATTCCGATCAGCCAAGCACTCTAACAAAGATCACGCAACTCTAAAGAAAACACTTCACTTGGTTTACTGTTAAAAAAGACACTGGCTCCGTTTTACCGAAGCCCTTTATTTACAAACTCTAAAAACTACCCTTATTACTAGTCTAATATAACATACTAGTTATTTTATTATCAGCCGATAGACAAGCGTCCTAAACAATCATGCCTAAACCAATATGCTGATCATAAAACGACCAGACACATCTTTTAGGATACGATTTGTAACCTAAATAAACTGGCTGATCACTAAGTAAATGACCAAACAGATAATTACGGACTAGATACTACTTATCTATCGCTTTGTTAGCATTTATTAAACAACAAACAACAAACAACACCAAACATTTCTTGGTGCTGTTTAGAAGTTTATACACCTCTTTTCACTGCAATAATTTTATATTAACCTACTTTTACAGAAGAAAACCCAATTCGCTCGTCCCTAATCCATTCCAGAGAAAAACATTTGGTCCTTCGAACCGGATTTCTATAAAAGTAAGAAGAGCTGAGCAAGCACGGCAGAAGCTTGCAAACTCTAATTTATGTGTCACACAATTATCGAGAGCATAATGAAGATAGCAAATATATTACTTGGCTACCGAGTGCAGTGATGTTAACTAAATTTTGTAAATTTACTGTATTTTCACAAAAAATTACTGTTTTTGGAGAGCAAATACTGTACTGTAAAAAAATATTCATCATCGTTTTTATTAAAAAAGTTTGTGTTTATAATATATTTCATAAAAGTAAATCAGCAAGCAAAAAAAAAGTGCCGCAATCTCAACAATTTGTGTTTTTCTCATTTCATTTCTTACTTTATTCAGAAAAAGTATTTGAAGAACCAATAAAAAAAGTCCTTAGGAATTTCGATATTTACTGTATTTTTAGTAAAAAATTATTGTCGAATTTTCAAAATAACTGTACTTTTTTCAAAAATGCGGAAGAATTCTCTACATTTTTGAATTGCTGTAGAATTTCAAAACATTACTTGTTACTGAAATTAAGTAATTTCAGTGTACCTTCTCTTATCAGTCCGTACTCGTACATACTAAAAATTTAATCAAATACAGTAGGAGCCGATGGAATATCCATACGGTTTCTTAAGATATTACTACCATTGTTTCACCTCTCCATGTTACCCAAATAGTTAAAAATTGGCGATTTGATAACTAATAATTTCGGAACAATCTCTAAGCACATATTCCATATAGTCTGATCTCTTCATTGCTGTACTTCGTTTTGGTTTTAGCTGTACTACGGCTATGTTGAAAATACTAGATGATTTTTGGAAACAATTTGATCAACGTCACATTACATTTCTACGCCTTCTAGATTTTTCATTGGCATTTGATTGTCTCACATCTAAGTAATTGCATTATTGGTTGTTCTATCGTGAATTATGTGAATGCTAGAAACTGAATGTTTTTGTTCAAGTTGATAAGTTTTTAAACGCCGATTTATCTATACCAAACATGTTAATTTTGTTTGTCGACTAGAAGTAATTATCTCATTATCCCATAATTAACCTTTTTAAACTCTACTAGATTATTCTTCATTAACGCTATAAGAACTTGTAACTCTCTGCAATTAGGGATATAACAAGTGTGAGTAACTTTAAGCAATCGAACTTGAAAAATTTGTCTAATAATTAATTGGACTTGTATTTGATAATACTTATAATAAACTATCAACTTCCTTGTTATACCCTTCGCCAATTGCAAGTGCACTTACCGATAGGTATATTGAGTTTGTTCTTCCGTTTGTAACGCCCAGAAGGGGCATGGTAGGTATGACAAAGTATATATATATAAATGATCAGCGTCGGATTCTGAGTCGATTTAACGATGTCAGTCAGTCCGTCCGTCTGTCTGTCCCAGCGATTACAGCCGTAGTTTAAGAGCTTCATAATCAAATCAAATCAGTAAATTTTAGCTCAATCAAATATCTATCATATTTATCTACGTTACAAACATTTAACTGAAAACCCAATATACATTACTGTGTGGTGCATAAAAACGTCTCGTAACTTACCAAGCGTAATTGCATTTCGTGACGAACTGTCATAAATGCACTCGACTATGAGTCTATCGCCTGGCATGGAATGCACCGGAGCTGGCAAATGGCGAAAGTCCTGAAAAGTCTTGTCTATGTTACTATCATGTGCGATTGGTGGAAGTTCCTCTGTTTGGCGTATCTGCAAAAAGGTTGCTTATTAGCTTTGTTTTTCAACTTTGACTTAAACAAAATAATTATAAAATCTTTTCTAAACAGAATCAAACTCTTAAATAGTTTTAATTGAAAAAAACAATTAAGAAATTATAGTCGGTCATACCGACTATTACACACGAATCATATTGTTATATATCACAATTAAATTAGGGTGCTTCGTGTTTATATATATAATAAAAAAAATTAAATCTTGAACCACCCTTTTTTATACATATTGAACCACCCTAATTTCCACAAAATGTTAGCTTTTAAATTTGGAACCTTTGTATTCAAATGTGCAATTTTTATTTACTCAACCTAAAAATTGTATACGTGATTATATGTTATTAGACATAACGTATTTTTAATGGCTCCCAAAAATATCGCCCAAGGAAATATTACCCAGAAAAAATTTCAAATTTCCATAGACAATACTGACTATGAAAAAAAGCCCAATTTTTGGTTGAAAATACATTTTTTAAAAATGGGGAAACCCTTAAGAGCTACTGTACAGTTTTCTGTGTGGTCAGCTAGCCACAGACACAAATTAAAACTAGTTAGGGAATTATCTTCGGCTAGGCCGAAGCTCATATACCCTCCGCCATTTCAGTGAAACCAAAAAAAAAGTGCTTCTTTTAGCACATAAGTGCTACATATCTCTATTATAAGTGGGCGCTATTCTTATCGGATCACGCCCCTTTTTGATTAGTAGTTTTGTGTTCCCACCAAAGTGTTAAAAACCGAATTTATATTGGTTATTTACGCTGTAGCTATTATTAATAATATTTTTCCGCATGGAAATGGGTGGTTTGTATGGGAGGTGGGCGCGGTTTCGATCATGCCCATTTTTTGTGAGCAGTTTTGTATTCCTACCAAAGTGCTTTATATCGAATTTGAACTGGATATCTTCACTGGAACTATTTTAAATATTTTTTTTTCGTATGAAAAGGGGTGGTTTGTGTGGGAGGGGGTAATAATTTTGATCCGATCTTGCTCATCTTCGAACTTAGACTCCGCTTGTAGAATATGTGCTCACATACCCAATTTCAGCTTGATAGCTCTTAAACTAAGGCTGTAATCGCGAGGACAGACGGACAAACAGACAGACGGACGGACAAGGTTAAATCTACTCAGAATCTGACACTGATCATTTATATATGTATATACTTTGTCATGTCTACCACGCCCCCTTCTGGGCGTTACAAATGGAAGAACAAACTCAATGTACGTGCACTTGCACGTGACGAAGGGTATAAAAAGTAAAAATTTAAACTTTCGCACACGTCTAAGAAAAAATCAAGGAGAAGCAACAATTGCTGACAATAGGGGTATGTGTTATGAGTTATATAGTAAGCTAGAAAGAAGAAAAATATTAAGTAAAAATGCAGAACCACAACAAGAAACAGGAAAAACTACCGAATTTCCAATAAGAACAGGATAAACAAAATAATTAAATGAAAAGAGAGAGTAAGATTGTATTAAAAAGAATATTTGCCGATGGCTGCACATAAATATTTGAAGTTAAAGAAGAGTGTTAGAATGAGTAGTGAATATAAAATTTAAGATCTCGCATTTTTTTTTGTCAGGCATTTCCACTCAAAGAGCGTAATGGGTAGAATTTTTGAATTGCAGTAAAAATTGTATGTTATGTGTAACAATTAAGGTCATTGAACTAATTACAATTTAACAAAATCAAAATTGCGAAAAGGATCTCTATGATAAAATATCTCTTATTGGAATTTCAGTTTTACCCTAAAAAAAAGCATTGAAGATAGTTAAGTTGAATAAAATTGTATACACTTACTTATGTATATTTACATATAAAAAGTGAGAAAACTTAAAAAACTCGTAAAATGAGAGTTCAAATTTATAATTCGAGATGCTAAAAGGGCAGGAATGCGCAGCTTCGTTAATTTGCTGTGTGACAATGTGACAATTGAAAGTTATTATGCTCATGTTCTGTTAAATAGAGTTGATAACAAAAATAAAATACAAAACAAAATAAATTTCCGTTTGAAAAAATTAAAAGAAAAAATGAAGTGCGTTATATCCAATGGTCTTTGCATTGTTTGGTAAGAGAATAAAAAGGTAAAAAAGGCATATAACAGTGAGTTGTGTAACTATGAAGTAATGGGATGATAAAAAATTACTTCTGTTTAGTAAGGTTTCTTAATCTTGTAAAGACCCTACGCAAATCGACGAGCTAGAACCAAATAAATCTGCGCTTGACGATTTATGAAAATTAAGGTGTGATTATAGGTAATTTTTTTTCAGTTGTGAATCAAAGTTTAAAAGTTATTTTGATTCGTTGCTAAAAAAGGCAGCAAACAATTACCATGAAATTGATACACAGTCACTATTAACACTTACCTGGCGAAGTTTAATCTCCTTGCCGATTTGGTGAGTACGCATCATTACTGCAAAAATGTTAATACCTTGCGCCGGAAAGGCGTATCCTGTGCAGTCTTCAATGCAAAGGCCTTCAGATATAACTTGTTTTTGTCCTGGTGGGATTATGTGGCGCCAGTTCGGATCCATTCCTGAAAAAATTCACCATTTTACAGAACAACAAACAAAACGAAAAGAAGCACTCAAACTGACAGTAACAACAGCATTGATTTGCAAAAAAATGGGATAAATACATAATACTCGTACTTATAGACAGAAAGATATAGACATACTGGGTGCGCCGTCTGTTGCGATAGCATTTGAAACTTGAATAGTTCCGCCATTTTTTGACGTATTGACATATAAAGTAGCTTGTTCGTCGCGTCATTTCAGTCTATTTTGTGCCATGAATCAACTAACAACGATACAACAGCAGAAAACGTCAAATTGGTGATAGTGAGTTTTGGTTTAAAATCATCATGAGCGATGAAGCTCATTTTACATTGAATGGCGCGGTTAATAAGCAAAACTGACGCTTTTGGGCCGACGAAAATCCATGTGATATATTCGATATATCTATAAAAATTAATTTATCTTTCTTTCTTTCTTTCTATTTATCTTTATTTCTATCTATGTACCAAATTTGCGTCTAAACCATTCATCCGATTGTGATGAAATTTTGGGGAGTTGCTGTGCTCCAGCCAACTTAGGTTTTGAGCAAAGACAAATTTGCCACACCCACATATTACGCCCATAATTTGTAAAACTAAGTAAAAATATTCGATTATTTCGCTAATATTGCTCCAAAAAATCTGAAATTTGGTATCTAAGATTGTATAGGCACTGTCTATAACTTCACCAAAAATGGGCGTGGTGGATTAATTTAACGGACACTTTTAAAAATAAGGGTTTATTAATTGTACACCATTGGTCTGGAACTTGATGCGCAATATAGAAAACATGTAAAAAGTTTTTCAATAAGAGCGATACAAAAGTTTTTTTAAATAAAACAAAAACAGTTTTGGATATCAAAGAAATTCTTTATTCCTGTGAAAGTACATTCGATGCCATTATGTCTGGAATGCGATTTCTTTTGCATGGCCACCACGGGCACGCTTATAGAAGTTTTCAAGCATAAATCGGCCGATACTGCTGCAATTTCAAGTTCGATATTCGTACGAAGTTCATCAATCGTCGCTGGATTGTTGGCATAGACCATAGACTTGACGTAGCCCCACAGGAAAAAATCTAACGGCGTCAAATCGCACGACCGAGACGGCCAATCGACAGGGCCATTTCGTGAGATAACACGTCTACCAAACATGATTTCCAATAAATTGATTGTGACATTCGCTCTGTGGCTTGTGGTGCGTCCTGTTGGAACCACATGTCCTTCAAGTCCATATCATCCAATTGTGCCCAAAAATATTCGGTTATCATTGAACGGTTGCGATTCCCATTCACAGTAACGTGCCGGTCTTGATCATCACGGAAGAAGTACGGCCCAATGACGCCGCCGGCCCATAAACCGCACCAAACCGTAATTTCTTCGAGATGCAATGATGACTCATGGAGTACGTGTGGATTGTTGCCTGACCAATAACGCATATTTTACTTATTGACGAAGCCATTCAGCCAGAAATGAGCCTCATCGCTGAAGATGATTTTTCGATGTAAATCCGAATCATTTTCAAGTTGTTGCTCAGCCCAATGCACAAACATACGACGCTTCTGGTGGTCAAGCGGCTTCAGTGCTTGCGTCAATTTGATCTTGTAAGGATGTAGACCAAGATCTTTTCGCAAAACTCGCCACAACAACGTCCAACGCTTGAGAACGACGTGTGAGAGACACATTTGGGCTTTCTTGAACTGAAGCCACAGCGGCAGCAATATTCTCGACACTTCTTTGTCTCACTGGCAAGGGAACATTTTGTACTGTGCCTGTGGATTCAAATTTTTACCACTATACGCTCAATTGTTGATCTGGTAGGACGATTATAACGCCCATAAATTGGACGTAGCGCTCTTAAAGTTGAGGCCACTGACTCTGAATTTCGGTAGTAAATGTTAATAATTTCGACTCGTCGATGGCTCGTATATCTTTCCGTGATGAAATGGCAAACCTTACTGAAGAGAAATGTCAAGAGAGCGGGAAAAAAATATGCCGTCGTTTGCTGTCCCTATCGGTCTACTTTTGTAGCGTCCCTTTTGAAAAACCCTTTACGTGGTAACTGCCGATAATTTCACTGCCGTAACTCAGAATCGCTACACCGGTGAGTATAGGGAAATTCTGCTAACTAACGGGAGTACCGGGAAGTTCTGCTAACATTTTCTTTTTTTAAGTGGCATGCCGGGCATTCGATAGTATTTTATATTTTTTTAATATATTATAAACAAATTGCATTAAAATTTTTTAGATCATGAACCACCCTAATTTGATTGTAGTATTAAACAATGTTGCGCATTTATAAAATTCGGTATGAACGACTATAATTACTTATTTGTAATATTTGTTATACATATGTTTTTATCAACTCAACCGCGATATTGTTGTTCTGGTTCAGATGGGTGTGGAAAATTGAGTTATTTTTATGTGCTAGTAATATACTCACCGATTGACAGCATACCGGCGTCATTGGGGCGCAGCATTTCGGTAAAGAAAATTTTTAAACCCGAATTGTCTGCCATTTGTCGAGCGTGCAGTTGCGTAAAATCCGTATGCAAATTACTATAATGTGTTTCCATCAAATAATATTTGGCCTGGCGGGACTCAATTGGATAGCCGCACTCATTTGGGAAAGTGAAACCCTATGCAGGAAGCAAAAAGGAATATTAAATTTGTGTTTACATACGAGTTTTAAAATAAATTTTATCGTTACATAACATTTGGTCATGTGCATAATTTTCTATTTGCTGTTCAGAAGTAATTTAAGGCAACTTTATCGCCAGTACATGCGCCTGCACTTTTAATCAGGATGTTGCGTTTTAAACCTCAACTAAGAAGAGAAGCTATACCAAAGCTCAAATACTCTTCGCAATTTTAGTGACACTAGAAAGTATGGTAGCACATATTTGTTATACGACTCTATTATAAGTAGGAGACGTTCTAATCCAATTTGTCCAAGTTTTCTATGTACAGAGGTGTATCCTCGATAAGATGTACGAGACTAGAGAGCGTACAGCAAAGCCACACTTTGCAGGCTACTGTTTTAAGCCCGGATGGTTAGTAATTAACTATGATGTGGCTTGGTCAAAGAATCAAATACCAGCCCTGCAGCCATGGGAAGGAGCTGAGTTGAAGGTGGTGGACAAAGCAGAAGTGCCTAAAGCCAAAATCTTCATCGGATGCTTCCCTGGCTCAGCGTCTTGGCATATTAAGCGAATTTTGGGACAAGTAGAGTCGCGAAATTCGGGTATTAGTTTCAACAAATGGCTGGTGCATCATTGGTTGCAGAAAGGCGATCTTGTCGATAGCTGTGGAATCCATGTCGGCTGTTAAGGTGGAAGAACTGTGCAACAAAGTCTTTAAAGGCTTTGAGAAAGCCCAGTTCAGACCTAAACTGAAGGGAACCAAAGCTGCTGATGTTAATGAAGAGATGATATCGATATCTGCTGCGGCTCATGCAAATAGTCAGAAGCTGAAAACGGGACCACAACCGAAAGCCAGCACCGAGTTGGAGAAACACAAAACCCGTGCGAAACCCTCTGCTATCTCTGGTCGGCTCAGGAAATGCGAAAGAAAAGACCCGGCATCATTGCGAAACACGAAGGGTGGTAAGGTCCGGAGGGACCGGTCTGTGAAATAATTTTCCAGGCTTTACTACAGAACCCGAAAAAAACTTGGAAAACTGCTCAACTGTCTCCGAACAAATTTCCACCGTGTAATAGGATCATCCTTCAAGCTCAGTGCTCTCGTGGTAGTGATGCTCAGAGGAGCGCTTTTCTTGCAACCTGGAAAATGGATAGCAAGTAAAAAACTACTTACTTCCGATCTAGAGTTTATATCTTTTATAAGTACCTTGCATAGCTTCGCTGAACCTTTACAGCCTTCCATTTTACTACAAAAATTTCTATAAGAGTATAGTTTAGCAAGCTTAACCTTCTTCTCGTAGTCCTTCTGAAATTGACGGCAGGCAGACCAGTCCGTTTTTTTCCGCGTTTCAAGAGTTCGATTCAGAAGTTTCATGGAGAGTTTTCGGAGTTTCGAGAGCTCAGCGTTCCACCATGTTCCAACGTTTCGGGCACACCATCTCATAACATTCTATCAAGGTTATGTGGAGATTTGTGTGCAACTTCGCATGACAACTGCATAAGAGAGCAGTAGCCGATTTGCTATGTTGAAACTTGATTTGCAAGAAAGTAATAATAGACGTCATACCTGCAATCATCATTACTCACTTCTCCTTACCGCATCAGAACCCAAAGGCGTAACAAGTATGCGACCTAGATTAAGATAAAGGCGCATTCCGTTTGAACGCATGACTTTCAACGAGTCGGAGTCCACACCAAGAACCAGACGAGAAGCATTTCCTAATTAAGGATCTGATCTCGCATTGGTGTATTAGTATGAGCTCCATCCAGTTGTAGCAAGTCCTACGTTCTGGGTACGGAGCTGGGCGATAATAGTATGCGGCTCCCTGGGAGGCCCAGGAATCAGCGTGCTCACCCGAACCAATTTTTAAATTTTGCTAATTTGTTGAACAACATACTTGCAACCTTAAAAAATTAGGAGTTAAGCCACCATCGTGGTTAGCCATTCAAGCGAATAAGAGTTGGACCACTGCACACGAATTGTACCGTTCTCCGTTCTCATCCGCTCAAAAATAGGAATCTATTTCAAATTTTCTATGGCTGCCGACAAAGTCTATTTGTTTTTGAGACAAAAGATCTAGTCCTTCTTCTGCCCGAATTTCGACCATCAAAGCAAGAGCGGCCACTTATGTGTAGTCACCACATGCGGTTGACTGACGACTTTCGGACGACGTGTTCAATGTACTGCCCGAAACTTTACTCCTAGGAACTATAACATTCGCTCTATGAGAACAAATGTCTTCTGTTTCTATTCCCGACGCTCCCACATCCAGATCCTTAGTTACCGTTGTATTCACCCTAGAGTGAACACCTGCAATCTCCTGTCCTGCACCTGTTTGCATCAGCAATCCGGAGCTGGCTACTTGGGTTACCAGCTTGTAAGCCTTTCACCTTTTCGATTTGCTCTTGCCAGCTTCTAGAACAGGGGTGGATACAAGCAGCAGCGAAGCTGCCCCTGTCAAGGTTACCTCAGCAACATTTCTGGGAGACAGTGCTAAGGTTATCCCTCATCACGCTAGTACTCACCTTGTCGCGGTGCAGGAGCTTATTATGAGCTGGAACATGTTATATGAAATATTGTGAACTGATCCATCACATAAACTAAATACAACCTCCAACGCGCAGGTTGAAATTAGTTTTCTACGATTCCTGGTCAGTCGTTATGGCTAGCTAGCAAACTTAGTGACTGTGAATCAGTCTTGATGAGCAAGCACCAGGTCAGACCTTCGGGGAAGTGCGGCTATCCTTGTGATCAATGGCTTATTTCTAGTACGGCCATGTCTCTGCTGGATTTAAGTCATTTTTGATAGCCGGGCGGGGGAGAAGGAAAACTTCCTGGACACGGTTTGTCTACACTTCAGACCGTCAAGGCCTTGTCTTGACAGTCTGTAGTGTGAACGATCCAAAGTGACCTAAAACAAATCCCCTAAACTAACGGTGGAACAGCTATGCCAGTGAGCTTGCTTGACGGGGTAAAGTCAAGCCTAATAGCGAACTCCGTGCAATGTCCGGCGAACCCACGGTTTTAATAAGAGGCGAACCTCTGGGTGAATAAATTTCTCATAATTTAAATTTTAAAACTGTATGGATTTAAAAAAACTCAAAATACGGTCTGCACACCTTCAAATGTGCATAAAAACTCGTTGACCGAGGGGGCATTTGGTCCTTTCGCCGACGATAAAATGGACCACGACCAGTTGGAAGGGACAACAGGCCGAAAGAAATGGACATTTCACTTAGCCAGGAGTCGGCTGGGATGTCCATTTCTTCGGATCAAGAGAGAAATCTTCTTAAACCGGGTCCAGAAAAGACTCCGACAAATAGGGTGAGGCTGTCTGTCGCTGGACGCAAAAGACTGAAGGCTTTACTTGCTAAGGGCATACCGCTGGAAACAGCACGGTCCTTGGCAGTAAAAGCAAATGACCCCGAAACGTTCCCGATCGGATAGTTCCACGCCGACATCGAGCTCCAAGCCTAAAAAGCAATTCGCATCAGAGGGCAACAAAATTGCTGGCAATCTGCCAACAGTGCCCCCTTTAGTAGAGTCGAAAAAATTCGGGGATTAGCGTCAAGGATTGGCGGGTGCTTCATCGATTGCAGAAAGGCGATCTTAACGAGTTAGCGATTGTTGTGGATCCTATGTCGGCTGAAAAGGTGGAAGAGCTGGGCAACAAAGTCTTTTATGGCTTTGGCAGTGCCCAGTTCAGACCTAGGCTGAAGGGAACCAAAGCAAAAGCTGCTGAGGGCAACGATGTGCCATCGACGTACGCAAGTAGCCACGCAAGTAGCCAGAAGCCGAAAACGGGACCAATTACCGTAAAGCCTGCACCGAGTGCAAAGAATGACAAAACAAATGCCAAACTCTCTGCTCTGTCTGGTCGGCTAAGGAAATGGGAAAGGAGGATGCGTAAAGATCATTCATTCATTCATTTCTACAAGGCAGGCGAAAATTTCACAGAAAGCCTAGAAGAAACGAGACAGATAATACTAGACACTCACTTTCCAGGCTGTGTCACCTGTGTAGAGGACAGTGGAACCATCGAGGGCACTCGGTCCTTGATGCCCACACGTAGGGAACTCTCACTGTCTCGTAAGATCTTTACCGTCAACAAAACTAAATGGGCTTTCTCCACCTTCAGTCCATTTAAATCTCCGGGTGTCGATAACATACAACCGTACCTAGTTCGGCAAGGAGTTGATATATTGGCACCGACGGTAACTAATATTTTTAGGATAAGCTTAGAAACCGAAAGCAAAGCAAAAGATATGATCTGTCTAAACGCTAAAAACGTTTCCGCCCATGAACCTAACTTCTTTCATGTTCAAAGCTATAGAAAAAAATCTGGATCAATATATCAGAGTAGTCTGTCTGTAAATATGCTTACCAATCATACAAATCGACTGAGACTGCAATACATAGCTTAACGTGAAAAAACAAAAAGGCGTTGTAGCTACTTTCAGATAAATTGAGGAAGAGAAAAGATCAGACTAAGGCTCACATGACACTTAACAAAGTTTTATCGAGTTCCCTGTTGGAGTGTAACGGGAGCAATGAGAACGTGGAGCACTACAGATCTAGGATCACTGGATTCTTTCTTCAGCATATCACAGTAAATAGGATGGTAGCCAGCGCGGTCATAAGGCTACCTAATCTAGCTCATCTTACGAAAGGAAAACTAACGGGTCACGCAAAGATTCTGGACTTAATATAGATGGAACGCACGCAAACGGAGTACACGCATACGAAACAGGCGCAAACGGACAAGGTTGCCAGTTTGGTAGGTGGGGCATTCGTGCCGATGCTATCTTGGCGGGTTAACCATACGAAGACCTTACTTGAGTGAGCCGTCCGTGACAAGTTGTCGGCAGACAGACATCGGTAGAATCGGATGATTGTACCAAGCGTTTTTATTCAACATAAATCGAGCAACATCGATCGTTAAGAAAGCCACCACCAGAACGAGAACAACAGAGCAAACGCGTAACCGGAATATCGAGGAAACCACAACATTAAAAATGTGCAAGATAGTATTAGAATATAATAAGTGAATGAAATGAAATGAACCAGAAAAACTGTAAATAAATTGAATTATACCACAATCGAAATTCCCCTGCATCAAATAAATTTTTGCCACGAACCCTGGCGACGAAGAGTTCTACTCCAATTTAAAAAGTTCGTTACAATATAGTATTTTTTTTAAATGAGATAATATATGGTAACGAAGAATATTCATATATTTAACAAAAATAATTATAAAAACAAAAATTATTTATTTAAAATTAAGTCTGTGAATTTATTACACGACTAGCTTAAAACACCCGGCGATGATCGGTTTATTTAATCATCATATTAAAGTTTATTAGCCTCGACCATTTTTTATGGAATTATATTGGTATGAATATGTGGATAATTTGGTAATTTTACATAACATTTTATTGTACATTATTTGTTACTTCCCGTTGTAAGTAGACAGATATATTCACCTTATATACCTAAACCAAGTTTCGCAATTGCAGCAATTAACCTCCCCATTGTAGTATCACTTTTTGGTCAGATGTAGTTACTATGCACTAAATTATATCATAGTGATGCACTACATTCCAAAGTTATGGCGGTGGGCGCTAAATTGATACAACGACGCCCACTTTTGGTGGAATTGTCGACAGTGGTCATGTTAACAAAAATATCAAATTTTAGGAATAATTTTGGAAACATAATTGATTTTTTTCGAAATATCACTAATTGTGTTATGTGGACGTGACCCAGACCCAGCTCAATATATGTTCCAAATTTTGAGACAATCGGTTTAATAGTTTATGCGTGAAAACGTAACAAACGAAGAAAATAATAAAGAAAGAAAGAAAAAAAAGAAAGAAATAAACTCCTCTTAATAATATAAGTAGTGGCTAGAGAAGAAATAATATTATCTTAATATGAAAATCAACAATTTGAAAAAAGTTAATTTAATTAATGCGTCAAAAAACTCAACTCATGTAAAGTACCGAAAATTTTTGTAAATTTGTTTTCAATATTTGCAAAATAACTTAAAAATAGCAACAAAAAACAATTGCCAAAATCTCTAAACTCAATATACCGTACGGTGAAGAGAAAATGCTATAGGAACTTACCTCTGATCCACGCGACCATGATACAACAATAGCGTTGCAGGTGAGTGACATATCGCGAGCGCCCAAGCAATGCCGTCCCCTTTTGCGTGCAGTCTCCTCCAGCTCAAGGTGTGTGCCCTGGCACTCAAAAAGCGTTATGTGTTGTAAATAGTGTATGCTTAACGAAGAGTCAAAAATCGGCTCGTACTGTAGAAATACAAAGGTGTAAAAATGCATTTACTGAATAATTTACTGAATGAATGATTAAAATTTCACGATTCTCAATTAATTTAAAATAAATAAAAGTTAAGTTGAAGACCAGTATTATTTTTATCTATATACTCGTATATATAAATAAATGTGTGTTTCTATTTTTCTTTCTTTTTATCTTACTATCTTACTTTGTACGTTCATCCGATTGCAATGCAATTTTGGGAGTTGCTATGCTCACGTCCAGGAAGGTTTGGGACATGCCTAACTAACACGCACTCAATTTGTGAAATTAAATAAAAATATTCGAATATTTTGCTAATATTGCTCGTAAAAATCTGTAATTTGGTATCCCAGCTATTAATGTCAAAAACATTAGCAAAAATGGACGTGGTTAGATCAATTAAACGTCCACCGCCGAAAAACTACAAAGGGAGTAACAGGAAGTTTCGCTAACTAATTGTCTTACATATATTTCTATTTAGAACAAAACTCGAGCAATAAAGAAAAAAACGTTAAAGACCGGTCTATAGATTTTGTGAGAATAAATTTGTCGCTCTTCATATCTCAAAAGTATTTGACAGGGAATGGCATTTAGCTCTTGTTTCGCTGTGGATATCACATATGTGCTATAATGCGCTATTAAAATTGGGCATTGTTCTTATCGGATCGCTCCCATTTTAGGTGATATGTTACTATCAAAGTTTTAAATACCGAATTTGAAATGATTATTTATACAGTAACTATGTTTCATAATTTCCATCGCATGGAAAGGTGGTTTGTATAGGAGGTGGGCGTGGATCTTATCCGATACGCTTATTTTTTGTTAGTAAATTGTGTTACCATTAAAACATTCAATATTGAATTTGAATTGATTATCTGCAACAGAAACAATATAAATATTTTAATTAATTTCTGTTCTGTATAGAAAGGTTTGTACAATTATAATCTACGGACATGTGCTTCACAAGCCCTTTTAAAACTCCTGAATCGTATATATATATATATATACATATATATATATATATATATATATATATATATATATATATATATATATATATATATATATATATATATATATATATATATATATATATATATATATATATATATATATATATATATATATATATATATATATATATATATATATATATATATATATATATATATATATATATATATATATATATATATATATATATATATATATATATATATATATATATATATATATATATATATATATATATATATATATATATATATATATATATATATATATATATATATATATATATATATATATATATATGTATGTTTATATATATCTTGAGTTACATATATATTGTTTATACTGATATGTTGGAATCAGTCCAGAAACAATTCCTGCTATTTGCACTCAAAATTTTTCGATGGAATCCACAAAATATTTTACCATCATATAAAGACCGTCTTAAATTAATTCACCTTCCTACCCTCAGAAGTAGGAAAACAATGTTAAATATCAAATTTTTACATAAATTAATTAATGGTGAAATAAAATCAGAAGTATTATTGTCTATGTTAAAATTCAATGTGCCCAGACGAGACACAAGGCATTATATTCTTTTAAAATTATCTTTTTGCGAACAAACTACGCATTACATGATTCATTTCGGTGCATCTGTAATGACTTCAATAACCATTCTAATTTAATTACACTTTTTGATTCAGTTACACATATTAAACGGAACCTAACAATATATTTAAATTGTTCTCCTACAAAGTAGTTTTTGCCTAAATTATGTCTAACAACTTTATGTTTGGTTTTGTTTAAATTAAATTTTATGTTTTATGTTACATGTCGTTTTGTTTACAGTAGTAATTTTTGTATTTGTGAACTGTTGTATAGCCTAATTAGGCTAAGCTGTGCTTTTATGTATGTAATATAGTAGTAGTTATCTCATCAACACGGGCGTAGAACTTGGTCTACGCTCCACCTGAGCATTATCTCTTGTTAACGTTAACTGAAATACATGTTCTCTGTTATGTGCGGACCCATACAGAGATGGACCTACTCTGAAAAAAAAAAACATTGGACCAAAACCAATATACACCACTGAGTGGTGCATAAAAATTTGTGAGTTCTAGAAAATGATTTTCTGCCGGATATAGAGTTTTGCCTTGCTGCCGTGTTGAACTCGATACCCGCTAGAAGAAACCATCGTAAGGCTGATTTATTACGATTTAAGAGTCTTGCCAAAAAAAGAATTCCCGTGGTTTCAAAATCAATAGCATTAACAGAGGAATCCTCTAAATTATTTGGACGAGTCATAGTTAAATGCTATGAGATGGTGTGCTGGAACTTGGAAACAGACAATATAAAGCGGTTTCATGGTGAAACACTGACCTCTCGAAACTCCGAAAACTCTCCAGGACGCTTCTGAATCGATCTCACAAATATCAGAAGGAAATGGACTGGTTTGCTAAACGTCAACTTCAGAAGGATTACAATAAATTAGATTAAGCTTGCTAAATTGGACTCTTATATAAACTTTTGCAGTGAATAGAAGATCAAGAAGGTTCAGCGAAGCTATGAAAGGTACTTATAAAGAACCGAGCTGAACTGGATTCACTGTTAAAGCCTGATGGATCCTACACCATCTCTAGATAGGAAGAAAATAATGTACTACTTGCCACTCATTTTCCAATTTGTAATGCAAGCGCTCCTGGGATCACTACCACTCACGAACGAGTTAATGTCTGTTCCACCAGGTCCGATTGGTTTATATCTTGAAAGATAGGCACTAAAGTCTAAACTCAACAGAGCGCCTGGCTTAGATAGGATCAGCCACGAATTTTATAAAAAACGCCCCTACATGCTTCCTAGAAGAAGTTCTTTACATTTTTTACACGATTTTCTTGAGTAATGATATTCCATCAGCTTTCCGTAAGTCTATCATCATCACGTTATAAAAAAAGGTGATCCTAACAACGTAGCTAATTATAGAGGTCTCTCTCTATTAGATACATGCTACAAAATATTTACAGGTTTGATCCCAGATCGAATCAATTCCTGGATATCCATAAATAACATTATGAACGAGTACCAGGCGGGTTTCCGCAAAGGCTGCTAGACGGTTGACAACATTTTCAGCTTAACTTCTATTGTTCATCTTTATCATAGTCAGAATAAAAAACTTTTGCTTTTTTTTGTGGATTTTTCATGTGCTTTTGAGACAATTCCAAGGAATTCACTATTTTATAAACTTTCTGTTCTTGGTCTGTCAGTAAAATCATTAAAACACACAACAAGCCAGATTTGCAATGGGGTATCTCTATCAACGTCCTTTCCATCCAACCAGGGAGTTAAACCAGACTGTCTTCTCAGCCCTGTCCTTTTTTCTTTGTACTTTAATGACTTGCATGATTGCCCACCAGGAGGAGTTAATATAAGCGGTTTGACTATCAAGGTATTAATAAATGCTGATGATAAAATTTTACTTGCCACAACACCAGAGGAACTACAGCTTTATACGGTTATTGCGAAATGTGGGGGTTATCGGTAAATTTTAACAAATCGAAGATACTTATATTCAGGAAAAGCTCTAGAATCTCTATAAATCTCATCTGGACATATGGGGAAAATACAATAGAAAAAGTAAAGGAACATAAATATTTGGGTGTTCTTTTAAGCTATAATCTCTCTTTTATCATACATTTAGAAAATAGACTATCTACAGCAAAAACAGCTACGTGGTTAAGCTACATCAAAAACCCTAAAATTTCGATAGCAAATAAATTAAAAATATTTTATTCTGCATCAAGGTCCATAATGTTTTACAGTGCGGAGATCTGGGGTTACAAACATTATGAATAAGTTGAAAAACTATTTCGCTTTTTTGTTAAAAAACTTTTGTTTCTCCCAACGAATACGCCTAACTAAATGTTACATTTAGAAACTGGTCTTAAGACACAATTTACGGTAACATTACGTTTGCATTTTAACTACATAAAAAGAGTATTTGCCATGAATTATGAGACATTACCATTGAGACTAGCCAAAGAAATTTTAAGAAAAGTTGTCTTCTGTGCAAATGATTGGAATAAGTTACACGCGAAGTTAGAAATTAATATGCCTCAAGATTTTTCTCTCTCTACTCTAGATGCTCATATGAGTTTTTTTCTGAAAAGCTTTGAAAAATATCAACATCAACAACATGTATCATGTGCAGTAAATTCCCAATATCATGACTTATACTCAAAATGAAGTCATGACATTGCTCCATACTACATGGTCAGTAAATCAGCATATGCTGCTAGTATTGTGTTTAAAGCAAGATGTGGTCTACTTGATTTAAACGGTTGATCATTTAGAAATTTACCACCAAGTCCTTGTTCAATTTGTAATCTGGATGAAATGTGTTTGTCCTATTTTGATGATATTCATCATACAAATTTTCACATCCTTTCTTGCTTGCAGTTGCATTCCACATATGTGGCGCGAGGTTAAAGTGGTGTTTATCCCTAAACCAGAGAAGGACAATTACGCATAACCGAAAAGTTTTACATTGTTTATGCTCAAAGCCTCCTTTGACTCGATGTGCTCATTTTCTAGAAGGTATTGTGTTGAAGAAACTGTAGTTCGGTGGATTCACGCCATGTTATACAAATGACTGCTTATGACGAGGAGAGAACATGATGACAGTTTTAATGTCGAGGTTGATAGGGAATGTAATCGAGGAGGTGTACTTTCTTCTCTTCTTTGGTGCTTCGTTGTAGACTCTCTTCTGACTGAACTGAAAAACTTTGGTGTTTACATACAAGAATATACCGACGATGTGTGCGTACTAAAATGAAAAAAGTTTTGGATAAGATCGAAATGGGAATGACTCTGCAGTTGTCTTCAGAAGTTAAATATTTTGGAGTAGTTCAAGACTACAAACTGAATTGGAAGACTTACGTCGAGCAGAAGGTCTTGCGAACACTAAAGATTTTCTGGCAGTGTAGACAAGCTTACGTGGTCTTAAACCGGCACTTTATATGCCTCAATGGTATGGTGGAAACGAATTAGGGTTAAATCCACAGTGACATCTCCGACCAGTCTTCAGAGAATTATGTGCATTGATTTTTACTGGTGCAATGTGTACAACATCGGGAAATGAATGAATGCCATATATAATTTGGTTACCCTTGATCTTTAGATCTAGAAGGAGGCAATGAACGCGTCACACATGCCTAGTATGAGTGAAGACTGGCGTTGCATAATTAAAAAAGGAAAAACTTAAGAAGAGCAGAGACACTGCAGTCCGCAAAATCCACCTTTTATGGCAAATTGGCCATGAAGAGAAATAGCTTCTAAGTAGAACCGCCAATAGTGCAGTCCAAAAGGTCATGAAAAGCTCATGTGGGGCCTTCTAAAGCCACATTCAGCCAAATAGTTCGAGGGTTGTATCCCTGGCTTTGGTTGGATCTTTCTCATCTGCACAAACACAGGCACTGAAGCATGGGTGTTGAAAAATGCCTGCCAAACAGCGAGCAAATCTTTAGTCAAACTTCAAATTGTGGAGGAAAAAGATTTCCCTATGGTCTTCCCCCACAGCTCCAATTTTGATGACGCCAGAGTTCTTGCGACAATAAGTGTCCAGATCTTATTCGCAACTGAGCATTGAGAGATGGTATTCCAAGGCGATCTAGTTGTTTGGTCATCGTTCAACGACGACTTACAGCGGGCACTTGGCGAGCCTACCATTTTGGCCGCATCAAATTGGTACTTACACGTGCTACCGATAGTACCAAAGAATGGGCTTATCCGGTTGTAACTAGTGTTACAGGGCACATTCCCCATCCTTCGTTAAACCACCAAAAAATTCTAGCTTAACTACTAGATGGAGTGAAATGTGACCTTGACCGCAAAATGCGCTGTAATCTCTAAAAAGATTCATATTTATGCAGACATTTCAAATTTTAGGCCGATACAGCCATTTGGTCTGTTCCACTTTATCTTCCTTGGTTGCAAGTAATAGCAGTGATCGGTCCACAAGCTGACAATAACATCAAGCCCAGCAACCAGCAAAGGTAAGTCAAATCTTTTCAAGATTTGTATATTAGTATTTGTTATTATAAGTGAGTAAGTAAAAACAACCACGAAATGGAAACCTTGTGTACTTCTACTCGTACATTACAACTGACGGTCAGTTTAAAACACATACAATTAAATGAAACGGGTCCTTATCAAAAAGACGAAAGAGGGTTTTTGCAATTTCCAATGTTCGTTAAACTTCGAGCAGTTTCGCAACTATTTCTTTCTTTCTGCTTTCTGCTTTTCAATTTTATTTTTCGTTGTGTCCAGATCTACCACTTTTGAAGATCTTTTTTTAAGTTTTAAATACATTTTTTAGTAATGATCGTTTAAAGCAATGAAAAATTTTTTTTAGTTTTAAAGAGTTTTTACAAACGGGTTAAAGAAAAATATTATTCTAAGTTTACATAATCGTTGTGATTTTTAAAATATTAAGTTTTGTGAATTGACAAAGAAGTAAGGGAATAAAAACAGATGAAAAAATAAAAAAGTTGTATAAAAAGCAAATCTTATAAACAAATTTGGAAGATTTGTTTGCTATTTTGCGGTTGCGACGTATGTTTGAAAATATAATCTAAATGTTAATTTTTCTAAATTATTATAAAACATAAATTATTTTATAAAATACATAAATGAGAATTGTGGGCTAGTGTCTTCACACCTTATCACAAATGTTCTTCGTTAAAGAAATTGAAAATATAAAACAACAACTTATTGCTGAGATTTACAATAAAACAGAGTATGGTGACGGGATAAAATATTGTATTTAACTTTCCTTGATTTCGCCAATAGTAAAAAATGTTGTATACGATTTCAGACAGTTTGTTTAATACAGAGTAAAAATATGAAGCATTAAAAAAGAATCATACGCGTTTGGAATACTTTTCATGTACTTACCCGTATAAGGTGATGTTTCTTATTTATATCTTCAAGCTTGAACATTTTACACCAATACAGAGTGGTAGCCTCACTGGGAAGTTCCACATCTTCATTGCGTAGTTCCAGCATCCTAACTGATTCGTCATAATTTAAATAAAATTGAGCTTTTTGAGTCAGTACCATTGGGCGATAAGAACGGAATGAAGCCTCTGTTTCTGGCAGCGAACCAGGAATATCAGATCCGTGAGGGGGATCGTGATCATGATACATAAATATAAGCCGCATTGTGTCGTTCTGAAAACCAATAAATTAATTTTAATTAATTACCATGTTCTGTGAACAAAAGAGTTTTTAACTTTTTTTTTTAGTTGCAGCTGTATCTAGTTTTGATTATTGAAAAATTACTTATTTTAAGTAATAAGTAAAAAAATGTTTGCTCGAAAAATAAAATAGATAATAATCATAAAAGCACTGTTTTATATTTAGCAAATAACCCAAATCAATTTAACTCATTAATGTATCTTTGAATTTAAAATTTTTTGAATTTGTGAACCACTCTAATAACCAGGAACTATCCTAATTAGATTACGCTACTTATTTTAGATCGTTTGCGTTATAAAATATGCAATTAACGTTATGAGCGCTTAGTTTTAACATATGATAAAAAATAACAAACATAGAAAACTCGAAAAGTTTTCAAAATTCATCAGTTCTTCCCTATTTTAATAAAATTATTTTTACAAAATTTTAACACAATAGCTCTAATAGTTCTGAAGATATCGTGGTATCTGTAATCGTCGTTGCTCTTAGTAACCAGTGTACAAAATTTCAGCTCAATATTTCTAGCGGTTCTCTCGATATTGCGTTATTAGAAATAATGCCAGACAGACAAACAGACGGACAGATAAACAAACGGGCATGGCTAGATCGACTCAGTTTTTGATTCTGATCAATAGTATATATACTATATGTCTATATAGTTCTCAAGCATTGCTTTATGTTAAAAATATTTGACCAAACCCAATATATGTACACCACTATGTGGTGCATAAAAAACTAGAGGTATAAAAGGTGCATATTTAAAACATAAAATGACATAATAGAACAGCAAGCAATAAGGAGAACATAGTCGGTCTTACCGACTATTATAATTTACCACATCATTATATAACACTTTAAAATTTGGGTGGCATGGTTTAAAAATTTTATTATATTTTTTTTTAAATAGCTATTTATTAAAAAATAAGTTAAAGGTTTTAAAAACTTGAACTATGCTAATTTAATAAATTATAACCCATCCTAAATAGAATACTATACTTATTTTACATCGTTTGTGTACAAAATAGGCAATTAAAGTTATAAGGGCTTTATTTTAACATATTAAATATTACACCATAATGTTTTGGTGTTATAGAAATGGCGGAGAATATTTCAGCTTCTGCTTAATCGCAGATAATTCTCTCACTAGTTTAAACTAATTTGTATATAAATGTAACAAATTAATATATATAAATGTTTCAAGGATATTCAGGATTCAATTTAAAAAAGATATTTTTGTCTTTGTCTAGATAAATCAAAAGAATCTTGTTTTTTATAGAGATTTCCCTATTTTAATTTATACTTGCAAGTAAGAATGATTTCCAGTATTTAATTAATTATTTGGAAACTTAAATATACTTGAAACTTCAAAGACATTCTAGCGAAAAATTGAAATTGCAGTTTTTCAACATTTATGCATTAGTTTTGCGAATATATCGATTTCTTTGTGTGTTAGATTATTATTATTTTATTATTATTATTAATAAAAGCTATAGAAGCACTGCGACCTAAAAGATCTATTGTGCAGTCTCGTTGCCCTACAAACAGAATTCTAGACTATTTATAATTCTAGTAATCATAGTGCGCTTAATTTTTACTATATCACTAGGAAGCAGAATCCCATTGAATAAGTAGTTAAATCTGCGTCTTGCCACTGCTGAACAAGTGCTAAGAACATGCTCAGCCGTTTCCTGCTCCTCTTGACAGAGTCAGCAGGAATCTTTTACTACCACTTCTATTTTATTCAGATGGTAATTAAGTTAACAGTGTTCTGTTAAGAATTCGCTATGGAGTTTTATATCTTTTCTGCTAAGGTTGAGAATAGCTTCTATGTACTGGGTCAATGAGACTTCTTGACTGTCGCATACCTCTTGGGCTCTCCGATTCTCAAGTAGACTTTATTTTCTCTATACGTGTATCAAGTTATGTATAAAACTACTGTTTAACCCAAAGAAGGGTTCTGGACCTATAAACGGAGTTTCTGCACATTTCTTTGAGAGATAGTCCGCTATTTCATTGAACTCCTGCCCTTCATGTCCCGTCACAAATATCAGAGTAACCGAATTCCTCGCTGTTAGTGTAAAGAGAAGTTTTAGACAATCCCATACCAACTTTTATTGGAATGAGAAGTTTTTAAGTGATTTAAGAGCTACTTGGCTGTCTGAGAGAATGCATATTTTGGTATCGCTGGTGCCCCTATGTAGACATTCTCTGACACTTATTTCTAAGGCGTGGACCTCCGCCTGAAAAATGGAAATTTGGCATTACAATTCCCGCTCCAGCACTGTCATCTTCCAATTTGGACTACCTATGGGTTTATGCCTGTGAGCAGTGTTGAGGGATTTCTTCGTTGTTTCTTCACACTGAGCGGTCAATAATAACCACTGCAAAGTGCCTGAAAAACGAAAGTTTTCTGTTCATCCTATCGGAAACCACAAGACACGGAAAATTCCAGAATCTTTGCATGACCCGTTTGTTTGCCTCCCGTAAGATGAACTAGATTAGGTAGCCCTATGGCCGCGCTGGCTGCAGTCGTCTTTAATGTGATGTGCAGAGGAGTGAGTCCAGTGAACATCCCAATGGCACTTTCTCATTGCTCCCGTAACACTCAAACATTCTATTCGATGAATCTTGTTAAGAGTCATCTGAGTCTTAGTCTGATCTACCTTTGGCCACCATACTAAAGATGCATAGGTAACCATTGGCAATATTACTGTTTTGTAAGACCACGCCATCATTTTTGGTCATAGTCCCCAGTTTTTTCCATACAGCCTTTGGCAAGCAAATCTTGCTCTTAAGGCTTTATTTGTTATGTATTGTAAGTGGTTTTTCCAGGTCAGAGTTTTGTCTAGGATTACTCTTAGATATTTCATTTACTCGGATAGTTTAAGGTCCGTGGCCCTTAACCTTAAGGGTCCTAGCTTTAGTTTTCTTCTTTTGGTGAAAAGTACCACTTTAGTTTCAGTAAGGTTAATCGAAAGTCCTTTCTTCTGACAACAATTCTGCGTAATGTCAAGAGCTAGTTGCATGCGGTCGGTGGAGTCAAACCATGATTACCAAATCATCAGCAAAACCCTGAACTTTGAACCCTTGGTCATCCAGAGTTTGTATAAGCTCGCCAATGACCATAAGACAGAGGAGTGGCGATAAGACGCCTCCATGGGGGTAGCCCTTAGTTGACCTGATAGTTAACCTGTCTGCCCCTATTTCACAAATTATTGCCCTGTTTTATAGCACATTGAGAACCCAAGATATAACCAGTCTTGGAATTTCTTTCCTGGCCATCTTCAATTGATCTGAAAGTAGCATTTTCAAAGTCCCCTGTAATATCAACAGATGTACAGAAAGCGATTTCCGTACCCTCCAACGCCTTTCGATTTTACTCATTAGGCTATGTATTGCAGTCTCAATCGATTTGTCTGATTGGTAAGCATATTTTTCAATATGGAGAGGTAAGTCTTCCAGGTAGACTTCTCTGATATATTGATCCAGAATTTGTTCCATAGCTTTGAGCATGAATGACGTTAGACTAATGGGCCGGAAAGCTTTTGGCGATTGATCCGCCCTTTAGCCTGCTTTCAGTATGAAAGCTATCCTAGCCTTCGTATAACGTTTAGGAACCATGCTTAATTCTTAGCTTATCCTTAAAATATTGGTTACCGTCGGTGCCAATATATTAACTCCTTGCCGAAGTATGCACGGTTGTATGTTATCGACTCCCGGAGATTTAAATTGACTGAAGGTGGAGATAGCCCATTTAGTTTTGTTGACGGTAAAGATCTTACAAGCCAGTGGGTTCCCTACGTGTGGGCATCAAGGACCGAGTGCCCTCGATTGTTCCACTGTCCTCTACAAAGGTGACACAGCCTGGAAAGTGAGTGTCCAGCATTAGCTGTCCCGTTTCCTCAAGGCTTTCTGTAAAATTTCCGTCTGCCGTTTCAAGTGTAGAAAGGCCATTTTAATGATCTATATTGAGTGATTTCTGTCTTGTAGCTTCTGGGAGTGATTCAATCTCCTCGCAGTGCTTCCTTCAGGATTCTCTCTTAGATCTTCTCAGCTTATTATTATGGACCGTTAAAGCATTTCTGTAAGATGCCCAGTTCACATGAGACTTGGTTCTATTAAATCGCTAACGGGCTTTCTTTTCACTACAAGATTGCAACTGTTTTGAAAAGTGTCTATTATTAGATTTTCTAGTATCTTAACTTCCAGGTTAAGTTCCTGTTTTGTCCTAGGTAGAAGTTGTAAAGTGTCCAATTGGTCTTTCTGACATTTCTAATTTCAAATATGTCTTCAATTACCCCTTTCAGATCATAGCAAAGGTACCGATGATCTGACAAGGATACTTCATCCAACACCTTCCAATTTGAGAGGTTATTAGATATAAAAGCACTTGAAGAAGTGAGATCTAAGGTGGAGATATTGCATTTATAAAAGTAGACTCGTTTCATCTATTAACTACTACGATATTGTTAGTTGTAATAAAATCAAGAAGAGACTCACCTCGTGAATTAACATTCGTGCTTCCCCATACCGTGTGATGTGCATCAAAGCACATGACCCATTGCAAGTTGCGAGTCTTGCAGTATTCCACAAGCTTTAGGAGCTAGCGTGATACCGCTTCCTCGGAGTCGCCAGGGAGGTATAAGGATGCCAGGACTATTTTCCTTCTCCCTCTGGCACTAGGCACTTCTGCCTGTATCGCCACCAGTTCACGTCGAATAAGCTCTGAAATGGGAATAAATTTAATATTTTTGTTGATCATCAGCGCCGGACTAGGTCGGTCGGCATTGCTGTCGTAGATTAACTTAAAAGTTTTTGTCCGCAGACCATTTATTCGACCATTTGTGGTCCATGTTTCTTGGATTGCCGCAAAGTCGAGACACTTTTGTTCCACCAGGGCATTGAGCCTTTAGGAGGCTGATATGGCTCGGTGGAGATTTATTTGGCGGGTTTTATGCTGAAGCCTGGGATATTATTTCCCAGATCGGCTCCTCCGGACCTTACCACCCTTCGTGTTTCGCAAAGTTTCGCAGCCTCCGGGTCTTTCCTTTCAAATTTCATTAGCCGACCAGACAGAGCTGAGGGCTTGGCATATGTTTAGAATTTCTCTGCACTCGGTGCAGGCTTTACGTTTGGGTCCCGATTTCAGCTTCGACTAATGTCGATGGGACCTCACTTGTCCCAAAATTCGGTCAATCTGCCAAGAAGCTGAGCCAGGAAGTAGTCGACGAAGATTTTGGCCTTCGGCAATACTGCCTCGTTTACTACTTTCAATTCGGTTTCTTTACATGGTTTCAGGGCTGGTATTAGCTCCTTCGACAAAGCCAAAGTCTCATCGTCCAGCCATTTAATAATTAACCATCTGAGCTTAAAACTGTAGCCTGCAAAGTGAGGCTTTATTGTAAGCTCTCTGGTCTCGTACATCTTATCTAGGATACACCTCTGTACCTTTCCAATTTCCTCCATAGACCATATTGCTGGGTATTATCCCGATATTCTTGGCGATGATTTTCTCTGCTAGAGTAGGCTATGAATAGGGAACCCCCAAGGGGGCGCTTCGCAAGGTCACTCCGGCCACCGTCGCCACCCTGCTGGGACTAGACTTGTCCACAGGCGTGGTTTCCACCTCCTTTATCTTACGACAAGACGAAAAAGCGGGCGTAAAAGGGGGCACTGTTGGCAGATTGCCAGCAATTTTGTTGCCCTCTGATGCGAATCGCTTTTTAGGCTTGGAGCTCGATGTCGGCGTGGAACTATCCGATCGGGAACGTTGCGGGGTCATTTTCCCTTAGATAAAAATTAAATTTTTCTCGCACGGTGTTATTACCCAAATATTTTATTAACATTTTCAATAATTTCGCATTTATTTTAATGTTTCTTGACTATTCATATTAATTTTCATTTATTTGGATTTCTGATGATTCAATTTAAGCTTGTTCATTTTTAAACACTCATTCACTTTTCAATAACTTTTCCTAATTTATTTTTGCATTCTGTGGCATCTGCTAGCTTTTTTGGCATAAGGATATTATGAAAATGGTCTAATTTTTTTTTTGCTCTTGAATTTTGATCTTTTCTTTCATTCGAAATAAAAGTTTTACTAAATCTAAAAGTTGCTGGGGGAATATTTTTTTCTTAATGAAAATCGCTTCTATTGGTACTAAATAAGAACAAAAACCATGTGCTCTTAAAAAATACATTTCGAAGCAACTTGATACAATGGATATATTTTTAATTATTGAAACGTGTTGTACTAATAACAAAAATTTTTTCGACTTACCGTTATAGAAATATCATGTGTCAAATCACATGTATCTAGTTTTCTGCGGAATCTTAAAACTGTGTGCGTTAAATTTTCAAATCCCAGAATAAGGATATAGTCTTGAGATGGATCTACGACTGGTTCAATTTGACCGTTATATTTTACATGCCGATCCTAAAATAAAAGAAGCATTTTAAATCATTTTTTTAAATAAAAAATATATACGGACAATTATATATGTAAAATGTGGTGCATTCATATATATAAGAAGTATATTCATTTTTTTATAATAAAATTTTGTCATAATATAAAAAAACTACCTTAATTTAATTCAGATCGTTTTTAAAACGTTTTGATTTTCTAAGAATGCATTTTATTCTATAAAGATTGTTGCGGTCAATACAAATCAAATGAAACATATCTTATACAAAAAGCCAGATGATTGCCACAGTATGGCAACGCTAGCCACTCTGGTTAACATATGTGAGCGGGATAAAACGTAACTCGTAGTAACTATAGTGAGAGAAGTAGGACATTGCCAGGCATAAATATCCATTCATTTAAGCTGTATTTTTGCAAGTTGCAATTAAAATTGGTCACTTGCTGAAATTAATGAGCGCCTAATACCATATTCAGTGATGTTTCTGTAATTTCTGTACTTTGCCAAAAAAATTACTGTTTTTGGAGAAAAATTACTGTAGATATTAAAAAATTATTCTTCATCGTTTTTATTAAAAAAGTTGCTTTTTCAAAATTTTGTTTAATAATATTTATAGAAAAATATAAAATGTATTCATAAAAGTAGATCAACAAGCAACAACGGTAGAATTTTTTTATTATTTTTTTAATTACTGTAGAATTTAGAAAAATTACTTGTTACTGTATTTGCAACCAAATTACTGTAGAATAACGTAATTTCGGTATAGTTAACATCACTGAACATATCTGCCAGAACGGATTTAAAACCTTATAAATCCGACCGATTTGAAGATTTTACCAAACTTATATATCTGCGAAAAGAACTAACAGGTTTTTGTTAAACAAATGGAAAAACTATACAAAAACTAGTAAGAGAATTATCTTCGGCTATGCCGATCAAGCCTAGCATCAAGGATCAAGTCCCTTTTTGGTTAGTAGTTTTGTGTTTTTACCAAAGTGATAAATACCGAATTTTAAATGGTTATTTACACAGTAACTATGTTTCATAATTTTCATCGCATGGAAAGGTGGTTTGTATTGGAGGTGGGCGTGGTTCTTATCCGATCACGCCCATTTTTTGTTAGTAATTTGTGTTACCATTAAAACAATCAATATTGAATTTGAATTTATTATCTGAAATGGAACTATTTAAATTAATTTCTGCTCTGCATGGAAAGGTTTGTGTGGGATGGGGTAGTATTTTTTGTCTAATCTTGCTCACCTTAGAATTTAGCCTCCGCTTATAGAATAGGAGCTTACATACTAATTTCCAGCTCAATAGCTCCAAAACTATGGATGTAATCGCTGGAACAGACAGACGGACGAACATCGTTAAATCGACACACCCCGTTATGGGCGTTACAAATGGAAGAACAAACAAGTGCACTTGCACTTGGCGAAGGGTATATAAATAATAAAGGCGTGGTTGGATCAATTTAAATATTGATCCATATATATTTGAAAATTTTTCTTTGGAAAATATAATGGTGATCAACAAAAAATCATACCTGGAAATATGTTTGACCGTTGTCGACCCAACCGATTGCCAAATCCGAGCCGGCAAGGTTACCATCTGGAGAAAAACCAAATCCAACATAACCTAAAGCACGTGCCTGTACTTCAAACGTTATATCCTGATTATTGATGGTCCATGAAATGCGAAAATCTTCATTCAAATCGACGATGTGATCCCATTGAAAAGTGTCTTCCAGCGTAAAGCTTGTCAAAACTGCAAGCGTTGGTGAACATACTCCTGCTGCTACCAGCAAACAAATCGCAGCAAAACAAGATAAAAAACATGTGGGTTTCGATAACAGCAATGAACTTAAGTAATTCACTTTCGGTTTTGTCTCTAGTTTTGCTGTTGTGCTAATTTTTGTTGGAGCATCCATTGTTGTATGGTGAAAATTGGCGTATATACGTTAACCAGATATATTTACAGAACTTTAATAAATAACAAAAGTCAACCAGCTAATTTCGCCAGTCGTCCTAAGTACGCTACGCTGCGTACCGATACGGAACAAAATTCGAACATATGTATATAAATCACTATATTAGTGAACTGGTAACAAGGCTTATTGCTTTTAGTGGGCGGAGGTGGTAGGTTATCTGTGTGCGTATCTGAATTTGCAAAAATCGTCTCTCTCGATGATCGTGTCCACAATAATTTCTTTTGAAGAAAGAGCCAGGAGGGCTTCTTAAATCAGTTCTGGGTGTGTGTGTGGCTATGTTCATGCCATATAATATGTTTTGCATATAATGTATATTTTTGTAGTATCACAGCTACGATGTTTATAAAATCTTGTTTATATGTTGTTTTCTTTTGATTGCTCAGTTTAAATTTGTTTGCTTTGCGTAAGAAAGAAAAGTGTTGTTGTTTTGCCATTGATCGAAGTTGTATGTGATTGCTGCAAGGTATGGTTGTCCGTATGTCCCAGTATAATAATGTCCATTGCTCAGCAATTTAATAATATCCATTTTCTTCAATCGTCTATGTCACTTGTGGGATTCTCTTTTCGATACAAGAAAAAAAAATTAATTAACATTTTTTATTATAGCTAAAAGAACCTTAGGAGTGATAATGTGATAATATTTGTATATAAACGATAAGCGTCATATGCTAAGTCCGTCCGTCTGTTCGTCCCAGCGATTACAGCCGTAGTTTAAAATATTAAATATAATTAGCGCTAGTCAAGATTAGTTCCAGTGGAAGCAAAACATTAAAGATGAAAGTTGAAAAGTAACGGTAGTAATTCTGCATCTTAATATTGAAAATAAAGAAGTCAAGCACTTAGTTGGCATCAACTGGCCATCGAAAAAAATTATACAGGCCAGCATGGGATTGCTTCCCATAATAATTTAAATAAAAGTTGGTTAGCGCCTGTCAAATCTAAATATATTCTGGAAATAAAACGATATTGTACCTTTAAAATTAAATAAATATAAATTACAAATAAAAGTACAAAGATACTAATCTATATATATATATAAATTATTTCTTTCTTTCTTTTTTTCTTCCTATGGGCGTCTAAACCATGCATCCGATTGCGATAAAATTTTGACGAGTTGCTGTGCTCACGTCATGGATGGTTGTGGGCAAACAAAACTTTGCCACGCCCACCTATAATTATAAATATTCGATTATTTCGCTAATATTGCTCCTAAAAATCTGAAATTTGGTATCTGAGTTTATTTGAGTATTGTCGGCAATAAAAATAGGCAATTTACGCCTACCACCACTTCTCAGGAACTTGATGCGCTATGTAGAAAACATGTAACTGGCTGCACCGGGAAGAATAACAGGATATACAAAATCTGCCCCGCCCACTTATTACGCCCACAATTTGTTTAATTAACCCTAAAACTTTAAGATTTTGTTTCTGAGTTTGTATGTTTACTGCCGATAATTTCACCGATATCCACATATTGAGCTTCTGCCCCAAGTACATGCAAACAAAAACTTTAAAATGAAATATTTCAGTTTCAAATTTTAGGTTTATTTCACTCCCTATTCTATGTTGAAAACCATCGAAATGATTTTCTTTTCATACTTGTATCTTTGGCATTTGATGTCCGATTTTTATAAACGATAAATTATTGTAAAAAGTTCGACGATTGCTGCATTTTCAAGGTGTTATTAATCTCCGAAGTCATATTTCACTAGAGGAGTCTCTTATTTAGAGTTATGCTCCCATAAGTGCAATTTGAAAAATTAAACTTTAGGTGCACTTCTTATTAATTTAAGTCAAAATGTTCGATTACATAAGTTACTGCTCCTGAAATTCGGCATAAAAATTGGTTTGGTCACTGTCGAAAAGATAGGAAATTTACAAAAAAAATAATAACCCTGATTTGATTGTATTATTCAGCAATGTGATTCATTTGTAATAGTAGGTATGACCGACTATAATTTTTTACTTGTTGGCTTTTAGTATGGAAACATTTATTGATTAGTTCTGGATTGTCTTTGCATAATGGTTTAAGAGTTTTTGCATCGCTACCATCGCGATAATTTTAAAGTTTTTATTGCATAACTGTTTATTTGGTTTTCTTTCTGTTTGTATTTATTATTTTAAGTCAAACATTCATTTTTTTTCTATAGATTTAATATACAAAATATTCCAGTCTTTTTGCATTTTTTTAACTTTGCCGTGTGATTTGTAAATATTCTTCTTCGTATTCTTCTTTTAATATTATGGTTGGTTGTGTTTTAAAGTGCAGGATAGTTAGGATAAATATTCACAGTTAGGATAAACTAAGTGATCCAAATGATACTATTTGCACAAAAGATCCATGTACTTTAAAGATTATCGTTTTCCTCGAGATTTGTTCAACATATAAGAGTTTTGAATTTTAGTTTTTCTGGAGAAATCCGAATTGAAGGGGTTCACTCAAGAGCACATGAATCCCCATACAAGTGATAAAACAAAGAACACCTGGGTCAAGATAATCCCATCAAAATTAAAGTAGAGATTTAGATTAGATTAGATTTTTATTCATTAAATATTACATTTCAATAAAATATAAGCATTAATTTAAATTACGGCAATAATAATTTATATTGTGTGTCGTTTAAATATATACTTATTCTAAAATTTTTTTTTAGTTATTTTAGGATTTAACAATTGAATTCATTCATTATAAGTTCTCTATATTTAAGGGAGTACGATAAAAATTCAAAAAGCGCTTTGGAATTTGATTCGTTTAAAATTTTCAATACTTCAGCAATTCCAAGAAATTTTTTGCCAAACAATTTTAGTCTTACATTACAAAAAATCGGACAAACACATTTCATCCAGATTACAAATTGAACAAGGACTTGGTGGTAAATTTCTAAATGATCTACCGTTTAAATCAAGTAGACCACATCTTGCTTTAAACACAATACTAGCAGCATATGCTGATTTACTGACCATGTAGTATGGAGCAATGTCATGACTTCATTTTGAGTATAAGTCATGATATTGGGAATTTACTGCACATGATACATGTTGTTGATGTTGATATTTTTCAAAGCTTTTCAGAAAAAAACTCATATGAGCATCTAGAGTAGAGAGAGAAAAATCTTGAGGCATATTAATTTCTAACTTCGCGTGTAACTTATTCCAATCATTTGCACAGAAGACAACTTTTCTTAAAATTTCTTTGGCTAGTCTCAATGGTAATGTCTCATAATTCATGGCAAATACTCTTTTTATGTAGTTAAAATGCAAACGTAATGTTACCGTAAATTGTGTCTTAAGACCAGTTTCTAAATGTAACATTTAGTTAGGCGTATTCGTTGGGAGAAACCAAAGTTTTTTAACAAAAAATCGAAATAGTTTTTCACTTATTCATAATGTTTGTAACCCCAGATCTCCGCACTATAAATCATTATGGACCTTGATGCAGAATAAAATATTTTTAATTTATTTGCTATCGAAATTTTAGGGTTTTTGATGCAGCTTAACCACGTAGCATTGATAGTTGTTTTTGCTGTAGATTAGCTATTTTCTAAATGTTTGGTAAAAGAGAGGTTATAGCTTAAAAGAACACCAAAATATTTATATTCATTTACTTTTTCGATTGTATTTTCCCCATATGTCCAGATGAGATTTTCAGAGATTCTAGAGCTTTTCCTGAATACAAGTATCTTCGATTTGTTTAAATTTACCGATAACCCCCACATTTCGCAATAACCGTATAACCGTATAAAGCTGTAGTGCCTCTGGTGTTGTGGTCATCAGCATTTATTAATACCTTGATAGTCGAACCGCTTATATTAACTCCTCCTGGTGGGCAATCATGCAAGTCATTTAAGTACAAAGAAAAAAGGAAAAAGGTTGGATGGAAAGGACGTTGATAGAGATACCCCATTTCAAATCTGGCTTGTTGTGTGTTTTAATGATTTTACTGACAGACCAAGAACAGAAAGTTTATAAAATAGTGAATTCCTTGGAATTGTCTCAAAAGCACATGAAAAATCCACAAAAAAAAGCAAAAGTTTTTTATTCTGACTATGATTAAGATGAACAATAGAAGTTAAGCTGAAAATGTTGTCAACCGTCGAGCAGCCTTTGCGGAAACCCGCCTGGTACTCGTTCATAATGTTATTTATGGATATCCAGGAATTGATTCGATCTGGGATCAAACCTGTAAATATTTTGTAGCATGTATCTAATAGAGAGAGACCTCTATAATTAGCTACGTTGGTAGGGTTACCCTTTTTTATAACGTGATGATGATAGACTTACGGAAAGCTGAAGAAATATCATTACACAAGAAAATTGTGTTAAAAATTTAAAGAACTTCTTCTAGGAAGCATGTAGGGGCGTTTTTATAAAATTCGTGGCTGATCCTATCTAAGCCTGGCGCTTTGTTGAGTTTAGACCGTTTCACAACTAGGCTGATGTCTCGCAGTTCGAACGGAGAGTCTAAGAAAGGGTTAACAAACATTGGTAAAGACCAAGATATGGTTCGAAGTAGTGGTTTGCTGAGAGCAGGGTTTGAAAATGTGTGCAAAACTCGTTTGCTGACAGTGAGTTACTAACTGCCGAAGACGATTTTTTCATTGAGTTAGCAAGTTTCCACCAATCACTAACGTTTTTAACCGTATTTAAAAGAATAATATTGTTATTTTCATACAAAAGTTTTTTATATTTGCAAAGTTGTGTGTATTTTCTCTTGCTCGCCGTATATTGGCACCTATAAAACTCTGTTCTCGGTATCAAACCATTTACTTCTCGGCTCAAACAAAGCAAAACTGAAATTTTTTCATCAATCGGTAAGTCTATAATCTTTACTCGAATTAGCAAATAAAGCGTTACGGTATTTATTTACACGGTATTGTTTCCAACGGATTTTTTGTGGCAGAAAACTATGTGTTGTGTTACAAAAGAATGGTAGAGATAAATTAAGAACCAGTGGCAGATGGTTAGAAAACTCATTAGATGGTTTGGAATAGTCTGTCACATATTCTAATAAGTTGAACGAGCTGGCACAATAATCTATAACTGAATATCCAGCGCCACTACAGAAGGTAAAATTTCCTCGATTCCTGCCATTTAAAATGACTGCTCCAATGTTTTCAAACAAGCCTAAAATCTTTCTACCTCTACTGTCTATTATTTTATCTTTAGAGGCTCTTTCATAATAATAGAGTGTAATATAACACCAAGTTTTTATCTAGTGACTGCGAGTTAGCAAGGCGGGTTTTTCAAAGTCTTTACTCCAATTATTACAGTTTTAGTACTGTGGTATGAAATAAAAAACGGTTTCTCTCAATTTTACTGATAGTACTGTATTGCCATGTAAGCAAACAAAATTTAGTGAAAACATACTTTGTTTGGTTTTTCTAAAACCAAAAAGGCAACCACCACTAGCACGACCAGCTTTATGAATTTTTTTCGCATCATCCCAATGCAAAACATAATCACTTAAAAAACTTGAAAATACATTTCTATTATTATGAAGCACATAAGTTTCAAACAAGAAAAAGATATCAAAACCATTTATATAAGAAAAAAATTACTATATTTAAGTTTACTGTTTAAAGTAGCTATATTATACGAAATTAAACAACACGCATCTGTTTGCTATTGCGTATTGATGGAGCCAGAAGAACCTGCATTTGGAATTTCCATCAGGCAATAGAAAAACTGGAAGGTAGAGTGACGTTGACTGCTTGCTATTGTTTTTCAAAATAAAGTATAACATATGTCTTCAACACAAGTAATTTTATTTAATTTTGTAGCAAATAGATTATATGAAAAATATAAGCTCAGATACCAAATTTCAATATTTCAAGTCGTTTGGAAATATACTTTATACGCATAAAAACAACGGTCACTTTAGTACTCTCCGCTCTCCTGAAGCTCTCAATGCATATCACTAGCAACACCACAACCGGAAAAAACGACACCCCGTCCTAACAGCTATTGCCTTTGTCATCGATGCTACTGAAGGCATCTGATAAGACAACTCATTTTATCAATAATATTTTTCGGGTTATATACAGCCGTGCATTTATTCATTTAATCATTTTAAACGTGTTTTTAAATAGTTGTTGTTTAACGTATTCTAATTTATATGTTAAAGTAAAAAAGATTATGATTTGTATATTATAAAAACGTAATAAACATATCGCTGTCCCAGAAATTTATAGGAGAAGCAAAAAACATTTAAGATGTGAACATGATATAAAATAAAATAGATATGACTCTTTTTACTATGTCATTATTTTTGGGTTTGAGGCTCAAATTGTTTGTGAGAAGGCGTTTTTTTATTTCAGGCTACTAGAAACTGTATGACAACATATTAAAAAATTTAGTGTGCTGTTACTTTTTCTCGCTGCAAGAAAAGCTGGTTAGGAACTAGCTATTAAGCCCCAGTGGCTTGCGATAGAGAAATATGAATGAAATAATATAAAAAAAGCAAGTGTTTGAGTTTAGGTATTTTTTTATTTTTTAATTTACACTAAAATTAATATCGCTACATTAAATGTAGCTTAATTACAGTTTTCAAAATATTTATAAACAACATAGCATTTTAGAACGATATTAAAATTCACAATAATAAGTTCGGTACAAGCAATTAGGTTAGGGCCTTTATGTATTTTGGCAGTGATATGTGATTTTCATACCTACCACGATTTCATGTGGGCATTTCAAATAGAAGAACAAACTCAATATGCTGTACGTGCTTGCTTGTGGATAAGGTTATACTATAATAAATGAACTAATAATTATATACAAAAGACGAATCCCAGTAATTAGTCGTCTAGATTTGAGCAAAATCATTTGCAATACTTGAGGACAATACGAATTTGGATCCCAAGCTGAATACACAAAAACCTTCCAACTTTTCTCAAAAGAGAAACATAAATTAAACATGAATACAAATTTACAAGGAAATAGATTTCAGAAAGAACTACTAAGCTCAAAAGCTCCAAACGTATGGATTCCATAGTTGAAAGTAATAAAATATAGAAAGAATTACAAGAAATGAGTTTCTGTTAAAACAGTTTTTAACATAAACATCAAAATTAAACTCGCCAACAACTATTATTTTTTAGAGCTAAAAAAAAAGAGAATCACACCCAATTTAATAATTGCGATATTTCATAGTCTGGTAGTCCCTTTGTCGTGGTGTTGGGCTTATTATGGGCTGGAACATGTCATATGAAATATTGTGAACTGATCCAGCACATAAACTAAGTAAATACTACCTCCAACGCGCAGGTTGAAAGCAGTTTTCTACAATTTCTGGTCAGTCGTTATGGCTAGCTAGCAATCTTAGTGACTGTGAATCAGTCTTGATGAGCAAGCACCTAGTCAGCCCTTCCTTGTGACCAATGGCTTATTTCTAGTACGTTCATGTCTCTGCTGGATCTAAGGCACTTTGAAAGCCGGGTGGGGGAGAAGGAAAACTTCCTAGGACACGGTTTGTCTACACTTCAGACCGTCGAGGCCTTGTCTTGACAGTCTGTAGTGTGAACAGACCGAGTGACCTAAAACAAATCCACTAAACTCACGGTGGAACAGCTATGCCAGTAAGCTTGCTTGACTGGGTAAACAAATAACGCACAATTGATTTTAAAGACGCATGGATTTAAATTCAACTTGGAGACGACTCAGCTGTCTCCAATTTAATCTCCACCGGGCAACAACAGTCTTCTACAGACTCAGTGCCCTGGTTGAACAAAAATGTCTGGACTTTGTGGCCATCTAAGAACTATTAGCCCAAATGGCCAAATATGTAGTATAAGAAACTAGGCTAAGCGAAAGAGCTGTAATAATTTAATTAATTAAATAAATGGTCTTCAGACAAACATTTGTAAATCGATCTACTACAGCAATTTCGACCGATCTAGGACGGCGCTGATAATCAACAAAAATATTAAATATCGTCCCATTTCAGAGCTTATTCAACGTGATCTGCTTATGATACAGGCAGAAGTCCTTAGTGCCAGAGGGAGAAGAAAAATAGTCCTTGCATTCTTATACCTCCCTGGCTACTCCGAGTAGACCGATATCACGCGGACTCCAACAGCTTGTAGAATACTGCAAGACTCGCAATTTGCAATGGATCATGTACTGTGATGCAAATGGCCATCACACGGTATGGGGAAGCACGGACGTTAATACACGAGGTGAGTCTCATCTTGATTTTATTACGGCTAACAATATCGTAATATCGTTAATAGAAGAAACGAGCCTACTTTTATAAAAGCAATAAGGGGAGAGATCTCACTCTTTAAAGTGTTTTTATATCAAATAACATCTCTAATTGGAGGTTGTTGGATGAAGTCTCCTTGTCATATCATCGATACCTTTGCTATGATCTGAAAGGGGAAGTTGAAGCCATCTTTGAAATTAGAAATGTCAGAAAGACCAATTGGTCACTTTACTTGTAGTGAAAAGAAAGTTCGTCAGCTTTTTAATAGAACCAAGTCTAATGTGGACTGGGCATCTTACAGAAATATTTTAACGCTCCATAATAATAAGCTGAGAAGATCTAAGAGGAAGCACTGCGAGGAGATTGAATCACTCCCAGAAGCTACAAGACTGCAGAAATCACTCAATATAGATCATTAAAATGGCCTTTCTACACTTGAAAAGGCAAACGGAAATTTTACAGAAAGCCTTGAAGAAACGGGACAGCTACTGCTGGACACTCACTTTCCAGGCTGTGTCACCTTTGTAGAGGACAGTGGATGCCCACACGTAGAAAACTCTCACTGGCTCGTAAGATCTTTACCGTTAACAAAACTAAATGGGCTATCTCCACCTTTAGTCCATTTAAATCTCCGGGTGTCGATAACATACAACCGTGCCTACTTCGGCAAAGAGTTAATATATTGGCACCGACGGTAACCAATATTTTAAGGATAAGCTAAGAATTAAGCATGGTTCCTAAACGTTAAAAAAAAAGCTTTCCGTCCCATTAGTCTAACGTCATTCATGATCAAAGCTAATGCCAAATTTCCGCAAAGCAGTTGGGAAGCAGATGGGAAAAATAGCTTCCATTTTTCAGAGAGTCAGAGAATGTCTACATAGGGGCACCAGCGGTACCAAAATATGCTTTCTCTCAGACAGCCAAGCAGCTCTAAAATCACTTAAAAACTTCTCATTCCAATCAAAGCTGGTATGGGATTGTCTAAAACTTCTCTTTACATTAACAGCGAGGAATTTGGTTACTCTGATATTGGTGAAGGGCAATGAAATAGCGGACTCTCTTGCAAAGAAAGGTGCAGAAACTCTGTTCATAGGTCCAGAACCCTTATTTGGGGTAAATAGTGTAAATAGTAGTTTATAAATAACTTGATACACGTATGGGAAAAACAAAGTCTACTTGAACATTGGAGAGCCCAAGAGGCATGCGGCAGTCAAGAAGACTCATTGACTCAGAACATATTAAGGTAGAAGCTATTCTTAACCTCAGCAGGAAAGACTTGAAACTCTACAGTGAACTATTAACAGGACACTGTAAACTTAATAACCATCTGAAGAAAATAGGAGTGGTAGTAAATGATTCAGTGGAGCAGGAAACGGCTGAACATGTTCTTTGTAAAAATTAAGCCCACAACAATCACGAAATTTATTAATAATCTATAATTGTGTTTGTAGGCAATTAGGTTGCACAATAGATTTTTCAGGTCGCAGTGCTCATATAGCCTTCATTAATAATAACAATAATCTATATACAACAACAATAATAATATTATAATAATACAACGCCAAAATTGCCTAGATTAGGCCGCACCAAATTATACTGCGCTCTACTTAGTGTTTATGTGTTTTGTGGAAATCCTCATATATACCAGAAATGGCCATATACCAAAGAAGATGCTAAAGTAAAACAAATATAGCAAATGCGGTTAAAATAACACCGCAGACTGTAGATGCAGCCTAGACCATCAGAACTATAAAATAAGTTCTCAAAACCTGTTATTAGAACAGCTCCTGACTAGACCATGACTAGCTTTTACATGTATTTTTGGAATTGAAACGACCTGTGTTTGCGAAAATTATAACTTCTCTAGTTTTTAAATGAGTTTAGCATAGACGTCCTTTTGCTAATCTCTAAAACTCACTTCACTGAAAAACACTTTCTCACTGAATTATAGATTTTATGGCACAAATTACTCCAGCTGCAATGCCAGAGGTGAATCCGCTATTCTCAATAAAAGTCGGATAAAACATCAGAAATTTTGAATATAAAATATTCAATATTTAGTATTTCTGTCGATGAATATATAGAAGGCCTAACATTGACATCTATATACTGCCCACACAAATACAAATACAGGCAGTATATAAACTGGCCTTCCTCCGATAGATACACAGGGGAATTTCATGTAACATACTGATGTACGTACCTCATTTGTGTGTACTACACTAGATTACATCCTCTTCGTGGGGGCGGAAGTTCCAGTCAAGATATGTCTCAGCTGCAAGTACTGGCTTGTAGTCGGACGGAGAGACGAAAACTCTTTAAAAAATATCCCAATCTAAGTTCGAACAGCATATGCCGATGGATGAATAACAGTTTGAAGTACGTTTGCTAGTATGCCAACTCTGGAAATCTGCTACCTTCTAGTTAAAAAAGCTTTCTTTTGGCAGACTTCCAGACTACTCGTGGGAACATATATGATTCACAATTACCAATAAGAAAAATAATAGAAACAACAAATCAGATGGAACATTGCCTTCAGCAGTGGCACGCTCAGCGTACATGACAAATGTAACTTCAGACAGTTTAGCACCCTTAGGATCCTGGCTACCACTTTTCTGGTTTCGACTGTTGAGCCAAACCCGACGAGCCCGGAAAACTACTCACCCAAATTTCTGTGAATCAGAGTGAGTACATTGGCAATTGACTCTACGGACAAGGGAAGTGAATCCATCGAATGAATTAAGTTCATCCGATTCTGACGGCATCCTGACTTGTAGGTCATTCTCAAAAGTCAGGCTTGACGGACGTTGGTGAACAGTTTGAACGCATGCCACTTTAAAGCGACTCTAATTGTGTGCGTTTTTCCGGAAAAGAAAGGAGACGCTTTAGATATGCCACAAAACATGAGACACAGGTGTCAACCTCTTCTGGTAATCCTATCGCTACAAGTTTAAAATTTTAAATATAATTAGCGCTAGTCACGAAGGGAAATCGCTATGAAAAGAACCGCTAATGTAGGGCCTTCTAATTGACTGATAAATCTACACCAGAAACTAAATGTGTCAATTAAAAATAAAAGAGAAATAAATTTATCTATTATAAACTTTACACAGGTGCTACCCCAAATAGCTACCGCTGCCACTCCTGCATTGGATCACAACGAAACAAAGGCTAAATGTATGCCAAGAGTTATAGAACAGCTTCTTAAAAATAAAAATTATATACAACACCACTTTCGCAATAAAACTCTGCAGTATTTATTAAAAAAACAATATTGAGGAAGCAATACAAAAGCTTAGAAAAACCATTGTAAATTCTGGGACTTTTTCAAGAACCAGTGGAAAAAGAAACACAAATGAATTTATGTTCTACAGGGTGGCGCAAAATTAATCACCCTATTGGAAGATGCACTCATTTTTGCAAATGGCCGCCAATGTCAAATCTGTTTTGACATATGTGGACTAGACAGATACAGAATACAAGTGAATAAGCCATAGAGCGATACACTCCCCAAGAACGCGGAATAATTGTGTCTATTTTTTTGCGTAACAATTCGTCTGTGGTGTTGGCAAAAATCATAATGAGCGATGAGGCTCATTTTCACCTCAGCGGGTACGTGAACAAGCAAAATTATCGCTTCTGGGGAACCGAAAATCCGTGAGTGATGCACGAGAAACCATTACACCCGCTCAAAGTGACTGCGTGGTGCGCTGTTCACGCTGGAGGAGTCATCGGGCCAAACGCCGCGGGTCAAACGACAACAGTGGACGGTGCGCGCTATAGGACAATGTTGACCGAGTTTTTTCTGCCCGAACTGGACGAATTAGGACTGGTGGACATGTGGTTCCAACAGGACGGAGCAACAGCACACACTGCACGAGCCACAACCGACATTCTGAAGGCCGCGTTTCCGGGTCGCTTAATTTCGCGTTTTGGCGATTTGCACTGGCCCGCCAGATCGCCCGATTTAACGGTCCCGGACTTCTTTTTATGGGGTTTTTTGAAGTCTCGTGTTTACATCAACAAGCCTGAGACCTTGGAAGCCCTCAAGGAAAATATTCGACACGAATGCGAGAATTTATCGCCCGAAACTCTCGCCGAAGTGATGGAAAATGCCATAAAACGAGCCCGTATGGCAATCAATTGTGACGGCGCCCATTTATCCGATATCATCTTCTCGACTTAACACAATTAATTCTAAAGGTCTAAATAAACATAATCAAAAAACAGAATCGAAGTTTTTTATTTAGAAAAAAATAAGAACCAAACAACATCGGATGACTTCTTTTGCGCCACCTTGTATTTGTATTTAACATAGATTTATCAAACAAATATAAAAAATAAATAAAAATTATGCAGAAGAAATAAAATAATAAAATAAATAATTCATTCTTTATATCCTATATTGAGTTCATTGCTATATTTGAAACGCCCATATGGAAGAGTTGTAGGTATATATATCTACGTCGAATTCTGAGTCGATTTATGTATGTCCGTGTGTCTGTATGGATTGAGGAGATATATATTACATATAGGCTACAAAAAGCACATATGTTCTAAAATGAAGAATATTTGATCTTTGGCATAGTCGAAGATAATTCTCTTACTAGTTTTTTATTACACTTATTATTAAAAAATTGCTAAAATACATAAATAGCAGGTCGGACAGCTGTGTGTGAAAGGCGCTACTCGCGACCATAGATGGCAGTTATCAATCGTTCAATTGTTTTGTTAAACGCTTTTTGTTAAAAGAACCTTCAGCTGGAATAATAATTTTAATTTTATTTAACAATTAAAATTTAAAGATTTTCTTTGATCTGGGTATCAAATAAAAGATAACTACATTTAATAAAAAAAAATTCTGAGAGGATTTTCTTTTCATTATATATTATTGTTGTTTAGTACTAAATTTTAACAAGATCATACTATTAGTTTAAAAGTAACAAAATGTTGAAACTTTGAATTATTGATTTTCTTTTAATTTTTATATAAAGAATTTCAAAATATATAATTTTTTTTTATCATATTTATTAAAAACGCAAGCAACACACTTGTCGTGGAGTGCGCAGTGCTCCTCTCCCGCTCTGTCAACAATGCATGCACAGCCAGCTACACCAGCTACTAGCAACAATGTTGCGGCAACAAATCTTCATCAGCAATGTATCTCCGCTACAGATAATAAAACCAAGCAGCAACAACAATCACACAACCGCAATGCAGCACTTCCGGTTCTGCGGCAACGCATTTTATTCCATCAGGAAACAAAATGAAGGTACAGATGGGTCTTAATAGGTATATAACTATTAATAAGCGAAAACGCAGTCCAAAATCGTCCAAAGAAGCAAACACAGCAAAGCAACAGTAACTTCCACGGAACGATGTACCCTCCGAAAACCGTTTTGCTCTACTTTCGGATGTAGAAAATGACACACCAGCAAAAAAAAATTTAAAGCCTCCACCAATATATTTGAGAGAGAGAAATTCAAACGATTTAGTTAAGCTCTGAATAGATACAATCGGTGCTAAAAACTACCATGTAGTACCGCTTCAAAAAGGTAATATTTCCGAAACGAAAATTCAAATATATAACGAACAAAATTATCGTAAGGTCATTAACGATTTCGATAGCCTCAAAAAAAATTATTATACATACCAACTAAAAAGCAGTAGAGGACTTTCGGTAATAATAAAGGGAATAGAGCCAAATGTAGACATTGGTGAAATAAAAGAAGCCCTTAAAGCTGAAGGTTTTAATACGAAATCGATCTATAATATGAATAATAGAAATCGAGAACCACAACCACTTTACAAAGTAGAATTAGAACCCGACCTTTCTAAACAACATAAAGTAACAGTTCATCCTATATACAATTTACGATATCTGCTGCATCGGAGGATCGTAATTGAAGAGCCGCATAAAAGAAAAGACATCGTGCAATGCCTAAACTGCCAAGAGTTTGGACACACAAAGTCATATTGCAAACTTCATTCGATTTGTTTCGTATGTAGTGGAACTCACATATCAGCACAGTGCCCAAATAAAAAAAATGATGCTATCGTTAAAAAACCATTTTTAAATGCTTAAGTACTACAAATATGCAAAATCGTCTTTAAACTCAATTACAACTTACGCTAGTGTACTGAAAAGCCCTTTACAAGCCCAAGCAAATCCATCGCCACCCGTGCAAAATGCGAACGATCTCACTAGCATTATATTCGCTTTTACTCAATCCATAAGTCAGCATATGAGCTCTTTACAACAAATGATGCAAGAAATTATGAGAAACCAAACTATCATCCTTCAAAGCTTGTTTGCACAAAAATGAATGCCCTCAAAACTTGCCACTGGAACGCAAACGGTTTAGGTCAGCGTGCACTAGAATTAGAGCACTTCCTTAACGAACATAATATAGATGTAATGATGGTTTCTGAAACACACTTAATCGAAAAAAATAATTTCAAAATAAGCGGATACAATTTTTACGACACCAAGCACCCTATTGGCGGCAAAGCTCGCGGTGGAACAGGGATCTTGATAAAGGTCTGCATTAAGCATTTTCCCCTCGAAAAGTATGCAAAGGAATACCTGCAAACAACGTCAGTATGCATAACAAATTTTAACGATAAGTTTGTAGTTTCCGCAGTTTACTGTCCTCCGAGATTCTCCGTTTCAACAAAACAATTAAACAAATTCTTCCAGTCCCTCGGCAACAAGTTTCTTGCGACAGGCGACTACAACGCTAAATACACCATCTGGGGCTCAAGGCTGATTTCGCCTAAAGGCAGTCAACTAAGGAACTCGTTGTCTATAGAACTAGACTTAGTATCAACAGGAAAACCGACCTATTGGCCATCGGATCCTCGAAAAACACCCGACTTAATCGACTTTGGTATAACTAAAGGTTTTAAAAAAGGTCAGATGATTTCGGAACTATGTTTTAATCTGTCGTCTGATCATTCGCCGGTGATTATAACAATATTTGTGTCAGGCTTATTACAAACCCCACAATTACTTATAAAAAAACAGATTGGCAAAAATACAAAAATTACGTAGATGTGCACTTATCCGGTACAGCCCCACTTAAATTTGCAGAAGACATTGAAAGTGCAATTGTTAGCTTCAATAAAACACTAACTGTTGAAAAAACATATGCTACTTATAAAACCAAATTGTCGAATCAAATTCCAGCAATTTTTCCAAGTGACTTAAGTGCATTGGTTATTGAAAAACGGCGTCTTCGCAGGGAATGGCAAAAACATAGGTCAACACTCTTAAAAAAAACTAAATTGTGCTAGCAGGAATCTCCATAAAAAACTGGAAGTATTGAAAGAATTAAGCATAAATAACTACATTAAAAATATTGGTCCGAACGAGTCAAACGAATACAGTCTTTGAAAATGCGCAAAAAACCTCCAACGCCCAGTACTAAAAGATGCACCTATTCGCAAGCCTGATGGTTCGTGGGCAAGAAGTGACAGTGAAAAAGGGAAAGCACTTGCAAATTACTTAAAGGAAGTATTTAAACCATATCCTGGAGATTCAGACGACAAACCACCCAATATTGCACTGGTGCCCGAAAAACCACTTAAGTTTAAACTAAATCAAGTGATACAGGCCATAGTAAATATCAAAGTAAAAAAATCTTGTGGTAACGACCGTATTTCAGGAGATATGGTGAAATTCTTACCACCCGCAGCAGTGATACACCTAACTTAAATCTTTAATGGCGTCCTTCGCATAGGATACTTCCCAAAATGCATGGAAAACATCAGAGGTCATTACAATAGATCCATCTTATGCTTCGTCTTACAGACACATCAGCCTGCTACCTACCATCTCCAAGCTGTTCGAAAAGTTATTTTTAAATAAACTGCGCCCTTACTTAGCCGAAAACAACATCATCCCTGATCACCAATTTGGTTTCCAGCAAAACCACGGTACCACGGAACAAGTTCATCGGTTGGCAGTAAGCATTCTGACTTCATTGGATAACAAAGAGTACTGTTCAGCCTTATTGCTAGACGTAGCGCAAGTTTTCGACAAGGTTTGGCACGAAGGCCTTATATACAAAATAAAAACATCGCTTCCAGCTTGCACCCACGACGTGCTAAATTCATACCTCACTGAACGTAAATTCTATTTAAAACACAAAACGTACTCTTCTAAATTATACAACATAAAAGCTGGTGTATCACAGGGAAGCGTCCTCGGGCCCGTACTGTATCTTCTTTTTACTGCTGAGCTGATCTACCGACAAATTCATTTTTAACGACTTCAACTTTTGCGGACGACACAGCGATTCTTAGTTCACACAAAGACCCAGTAGCTGCGTCCCAAAACCTACAAGCATATCTTCACCGCATTGAACAGTGGCTAAAGAACTGGAGAATTAAGGTAAATGCTTAAAGAAGTATTCACGTAACCATCACATTAAACAAAAGCTCATGCCCACCAGTTAAACTAAATGGCGACCTGATACCACAGGCAAATACTGTTAAGTACCTCGGCGTTCACCTGGACAAACGCTTAACTTGGAGACCCCATATAGAAGCAACATATAAAAATGAAATGAATAAAGCTCGCAGCATGGCTTTTGAAAAACAAAAAATTAAGCCTTGAGTGCAAGGTACTCATCTACAAAGCTGTTATCAGGCCTATATGGACATATGGCATCCAGCTGTGGGGTTCTGCTTCCGCATCCAGTATTGACGTTATACAAAAAGCTCAAAACAGGATTCTGAGATCCATCACAGGAGCACCTTGGTATTTTTAAACAATAAATCTGCACAAAGACCTAGAAATTCCTCTGGTGAAACATGTAATTGCCACCAACTTAGAATCCTACAAATTAAAATTAACAATGCACCCAAATCATCTGGCAAGAGGTCTTCTCAAATCTAATAATATATCCCGAATAAAGCGAAAAAACCTCTTAGAGTAACTTAGAATGCTGTACATATGTGACTCGAACACTGGGGAGAGTTACAAAATAGTTTATATAAAGTTAAGATATTGTAAATTATTGTTATTTTCTATCAAAAGAAAGATTCAATAAATAAGTCAATAAAAAAAAATTAAAAAAATATTTATTGAAGATATTAAATCTCTTAATTAATTAAAACTAACAATATTAATTTATAAATGTTAAAAAATAAATAACTACAAATTAAGTTAGAATAAAACTGCTTCAGCCACTGCAAGTTTTGTTTAAAATGTTTTTTTAATTTTTTGTTTTTGGTTTTAATCGAGTGTATAAATCGCCTTGTAGTAATTGTCTCCTAGCTAAAACATTGGGATGTTTTTTTAGTCTTCTGCGATAGACTATAGCATGGATTTCGATCTCTTGAGTCACAAGCGGCATTTTTTTAGTCCTTGTGGATATTGACGTTTTTCATATACCAGGGAGAATTGGCAATCATTCGTAAAATACAATATATAATGAAAAAAAAAACAAAATAACAGTGGTATAATTGTTTGCTTTTTGAATACCTTTCGATCAGTGGCGTAGGTTTTTATATTGAGTTTAAGGTTTAAACCTTTGCCGCAATGTTCCGAATTCTCATATACAAATTTTTGAACCTCCCCTCTCCAAATTACTGCGAAGTATTATATTAACATTTTTGTCCCCTTGATAAATTATACAAACGAAATCGAAAGCACTATTGAAATTAAATTAAAATATATTCAAAAGATGTTATTCATCAGGAGAACTTGGAGAAAACTCTTCAAACATGTCCATGTAAAATGGAAACAAAATCTGAATGCTAAAATATAATTTTGAGGAAGTACTTTTAAGGATATTAACAAAAAATGTGATTGATTAAAAACAAGTATTTTTTTTATGAAATAGAGAAGTTAAGTTTTATTTTAGTTTACTTTATAATTTTAAATGTTCTCTTAAAGTCCCTTTCCAACCATATAAAGCAAAACCTCCAATATTATAGATACAAAGCTTGTTTGTGGAACTTGACAGCTGTCGCGCTGTGTAATATCTAGTATCAGCAAAATAATACTCAAATTGTGCATATATGTACATGTTTATACATACATATTAAAACATACTTATAGTGAAAATTAATTGCATCTGGGATGGGAGTGCACCGACAATTTAAAGAAAACTCGTGTTTAAAATATTTGCGAAAGAACTGTTTCCGAACATATTTCCTTAAATGTTTTTTGTTTTTGTTGTATACTTATTTGCGTTGTTCTGTGTTCACACGCACAAAAATATCCTTCCCTAAACGAGCCCGCTTCCGGCATAAACCATTATATGCGAAACTTAGAATGTAACTAAATTCGATTTCTGCATTACCTGGATAAGGTCACTTCAGAACTTTTATGCTTTGCCGTTCCACATTTCAGAAGTTTCCAATGTGCACTTGTTATTGCATCGCTGTCAGAGTATACAACCCTCTTCTGAGTTGCATTTGCTCAGTGCCGTTTCAATTTCACTTGTTCTTGAACCCATTTCATCATGTTCTCAGCCCTCAATATTCGTGTGTCATTTATATATGCTTTATCGATATACATTGTTCTTGGGAAAAGCTTCGATTTTAATAAAACAACATATACTGGTGCTCACAAAGCTAAATCTACATTAATTGCATTCCCATTGTTAATTCAGCTAAAAAGTGCAATGAATTGAATTTTAATGTATGTGTATATACAAATGCTACATTTCAATATACTCGTATATATGCATATTAATATGATTGTAGATAATTTCACTTCTTAAGCAAGTTTTTGTTCAACAATTTCGAATAAATTCTTAAATTAAGTATTTAGGTTTATTTCTCTTGTTTTATTCTCTTTATCCCTCAAATTTAAACAACAAATGTGCTGGAACACAGACGAATATTAATTTAAAAATTAACTGAGTTCCGTATTCTTTTGCATAACATCAATATGAGCTGGAATAGCGCATGCGCTGGAATTTTACTGTATTTGGTTACAATACAATTGTTTTAATTAAAAATAATTGTGTTTGGTTATTTTAATAGTTTATAAGTTTATTTTAAACCAACTTCTAATCTGCGGTGAAATATATTAAGGGTTTTGCTCTAAATACGTAAGTTTGTCATTTACTTTAGTAAATAAGTAAATGTCGCCATGGGTTTCATAAACGCGTCTTCATATACAACATTTAGTACGAATGACAGCTGTCGAGTAATTTCTCTTTTACTTGTCGGCCACATCTTCCACTAAATGGAGTGATGCTTTACATGCACATATAGTAAAAAATTAATTTTTTTGTCATTTATTTTTATGTATTCACCACTTAGTGGTGTAGGTTAGAGTGGTTATATTTTAAAATAAAGCGCTTATTCAAGTTATTGAATGGTTACTTAGGTATACAAACTAAAATAAGTTTGTTTATGTTTTAGTAAAATATTATTAAAAAACAATTGTATTACGATTTTTTGAATCATGAACTAACCTAATTGTACTTTACTAATGTTCTTCACCAAAGAATACTCAAAAATAACCACCCCAATCAGATTACTATACTTATAATACTAGATCGTTTGTGTACCAAAAATAACCAATTAAAGTAATAAGGGCTTTATTTTAACATATAATAAGAAAATAACAAACATGAACTACTTTAATCGTTTCCAAATCAAATCAATCAGTTATTTCCAAACTTTTCAGAAAATGTATTAACCCAATATCTCATCAGATATTGTATTAATAGTGGGTGTGATCATGGGTGCATTAGCTCTATCGCTATTGGTTTTCTCGCTATCTTGTTAATAAGATATGATGACAGACTTAAAAATCTTCGTGGTACATAAACGGAAAACGGTCATATGTAAGTAATTGGTTGCGAAACAGACTTTTATTTCCCGACATAGAAGCCGGAGGAACTACAGAAAATACATAATCAAAGAAAACCTTGAGATGGATTTATCTAGAAGATGGTACTAAAAGCTATAAGGGACAGTCAATAAAATTTTTTTAAGCTTAATATCCAAAATATTTACTCTCTCTATTTAATTCATAACATTTATAATAAATTGTAATGATATAAAATTCGCGTCTTTCTATCAATAAACCAGATTGATCACGTTGTGATTTATAAAAGGCATTGTCTCAGCCAAGGTAGGTATACGGATCAGAAAAAGCTAAACATCTAAAAGCTGCGATCTTCTGAAAAAGCCGAAACATATACTACAGTACTCTTTGAACGACTGAAAAGTCATAACTTCCGTCCTAATAATGCCGAAGGACTATATGGACATATCCCATTCCAAACAAACTTTTACAATATATCCTTGGTTGCCTGCGTCACTTGGCAAAACTAATGGTATGATGGGAAGTGTCGCCAGGACACTGCTGCGAAAAACGGAGCCTATAAATGGACCCTGCAGTCAACAGACGATGACAAAGATGCCTCCTGTGGAGACGTGAACACGAAGTCCCCAATCGAAAATGATGTAGATATTTAAGCGAATTGTGTGAAAGATTGAAGCCATATGAAAATTTACTTATTTGACCTTATCAAATTGGTTTTGGACTTATTTATTAGGTGTACAAATAAGTTTCCGCCGTTTTGAGAAAGATGGCGTGGCACGAGGTTTACGTTGGAATTCGCAGATGGTAACCTACTTGAAAATTAGTTTGTTTATTCCAGAACAACATAACCTTATCATGTTATTAAGTTCGCATTAGCATCATATATTTTTCTTCATCTAAAAATGTCTCAATTTGAGCCAACTAAGTGTCATTTGCGGGAACTTTTAATTTTTTTTTTTAATTTAAAAAAATCTGCTACTGAGTCGCATCGATTGCTCGTAGAAGCATATAATGAGGATGCTTTGAGTGAGAGAACATGTCGTGAGTGGTTTCAAAAATTTAAAAAAGGTGATTTTGACATAAAAGACAAAGATCGCAGTGGAAGGCCGAAAATTTACGAGGATGCAGATTTGGGTGAAGATTCGTCTCAAACACAAAAGGAACTTGCACTTAGTTTAGAAGTCACTCAGCAAGCAGTCTCACATCGTTTAAAATCGTTTAAATATTATTTTATTAACAAAAAACGGCGGAAAATTATTTGTACACCTAATAGATATTCACATTTCGCAACATCCTGGAGAAATACATCAAACATAATTTTGACTCCCACCTTATTTTTGTCGATTACAAGACAGTTTTCGATAGTCCCACAAGGGATCGCGTTTATGCCATGATGTCTGAACTTTTTATTACCAGGAGATCCGTCAAGGTAAGATCGGACCTATCCGAACCTTTTGATATCGTGAAAGGTTTCTAAAAACGCGAAAAATACAAGAATAGTATTTTTGCATTTTTTGTCAAGTTTGTTATATATAATTATATTAAATAAGACAAAATAAAATAATTTATCACAAGGCCAAAAATAATATTTTATCACAGTTCACATCAGAGATGACCTTAAAAATGATTTCGTGCTTTTTAAATAGAAAGGGCGTAAAATATTTAAAATATAGCAAAAAAAACATTTTTTGCGGTTTTTTAAATCTCTTAAAAAAAAGAAATTCTCGAGTTAAGACTTTAAACTAACAGGTGACGCTTGCAATTGTTTTCGTTGCACGCTGTTATTTTCACAGATACATAATTTCCTAGGAAACAACAGATTGTATTGTTTGATCAATACTTTAGACAAGCGACTTGGTTTCACAAATATATTGTTTTGCGATTTAAGAAGGATATAATTTAAAAATATTCATTAAAATGAGTAAATTAGATGACCTATTAGCTAAGAAAAAAGCTATTGTTCCGGTTTTAGACTTAAGTAAAAACATAAGTCAGTCCAAAGATGAATTTAAGCGGCTAATGGAAAAAGTGCCTGATTACAAAATGAGACCCATTAAAGTACGAGCAGAAGAAATTAGAATCAAAGACAAGGATTTTTCGTTCAAACTATCGAAGAAAGATATGAGGAAGCTATTGAAATGTAATGGCGAACGAGAGCCAATGTATTCTTACTCAGATCCTATCCCTTGTGAAATGAAGGATGTAATCTTGATAGAACTATGTGCCGTTCCAATTGACTGGAAAATGCTCACAACACTTAGACCAAAATCAAAGCAAGAAGAAGAGTTCTTCAGCCGTATGGTAGAAATGGGAAAACTTCAACTAAAAACCGAATCACGCGATAAAAGGGAGTATATGCTCAGTAACTGTGTGAAAAAAATTAAAAATAAGTCGGGCATTGTCGAAACTCGGTTGCTGACTTGTGTGGAATGTGGAGAAGAAATGTGTTGCGGTACTTATTTTAAAAATTCGTTATATTGACTCCTCTTACGAAGAATATGATATTTCAAAATTCTTACGAACGATTTAATGTTTGCTTTCGTTATAACAAGAGACCTTATGTATCAATATTTGTACTAAAAATGTCAAAAGTATGAAGTTTTAAATTTTTATGATGAGCTTTTTAGTACGACCGATTTGATGTTTCTAATTTTGATTCTTATGAACAATATAATTATTAAGCATTTTGATCATACATTGAGCTCAAACATCATACTTTTCGCAAGAATATATCGTTCGTAACCGTTTTGAAGCTTCAAAATTGAATTGAAATCACAAACTCTAAATCAAAACATTGAATTTTAATACTTTACGAGGGTGGTCCGATAAGTACTTAGCCTACAAAAGAAAACCGAAAATTTTGGAAAAGTGACTGTTTATTTATCAACATTTTTTCTTGATACATTTGAAACAGCGATGCTCCAACTTCTTTAACCTGTCTGAATAACACTTGTTCTTGAGGTCTGTAAAGTAGGCCTCTGTGTCTGCGATGACCTCCTCATTTGAATCAAATCTCTGCCCGCCAACTTTTTCAAGTTTAAAAATAAAAAGAAGTCGCACGGGGCCAAGTCTGGAGAATACGGTTGATAGGGCAGCAGTTCTTAGCCCAATTCTTTTTTTTAATTTAATGAGTTGAGATTTTTATTTTTATCACTCTATATAACCCTATATAACTACCATTAATATAAATTAATTAAAGTTAATTAAAAGTTCTAATATATGCATACATAGCTTGGAATAGCACTAAGTCTGTTTTTAACATATGAATTAAATTATATACTTATACAGGAAGAACGTGCACGGATTTTAGTTACGACTTATTTGTACGAGTTGAGGCGAAAGTTCCAAAACAAAAACCTATTTCAAATACCACAAATAAAGGAAAACTTAATGGACAAAAGAAAACTGGAATTAATGGTGTCAAAAATAAATCGAAAAAAAAACAATAAGCTGAATTAAAAACATTGCTTAAACAATGAGTTTTTATTTTAACATACTATATAATAAAAAATATAAAAAAATAATTAGGCCAATAGTTTTCAAAATCAGTTATTCTCAAGCATAAAAGAAAATTATAAACAAAGATCGAACCATTGTTAACAATAAATCTTTTTTTTGTAATAGTGGGCGTTGACATGGACGGATTGGCTCCAAAATAAAATCAAATAAATCATAAGATTAACCTGTGTACAAAATTGAGCTCAATATATATAACGGTTCTCTCACTATCGTGTCAACAAGAATTATATATTGCTCCGATTATATCTATCTTCAATATTTACAGTACAAACATACAATATATATACCACAGAGATTTATATAAAAACAAATCTCATTAGTTATTAACTTCAAGAATCATATAAAAGATTTGACCAAAAAATACACCAGAATAATTAAAGAAGACGATCACCAAATTCTACATCTTATTGATGCTGTTGTTGCCTCGTATGCTTTATTATTTATGAGTATTCCCCTAACCGATAAAAATTTTTTTATAATATAGATTTTTAAATACATTTTCAAAAATTCAAAAAACTAATCCTAGCAATGAGTCTACCAAGCTGGGACAGAACCGGTACACGATTCTTGCCGATCATATGAGTACGGATCCCAAGCCGAAAACTCAAAAACCCCCTCCAATCTATCTACGTGAGCAAAACTCTAAATCTCTTTTAGATTTACTCACACAAAATATTGGCGTAAACAATTTTCATGTAGTCCCTATCCGTAAAGGAGAAATACATGAAACAAAAATTCAAATATACAGTGAGCCAAATTATAGAATAATTATCAATTCTCTCGATAAAGCGAAAAAGATCTATTACACATATCAGCTCAAAAGCTCCAAAGGCCTATCAGTAATATTGAAAGGCATTGCCTCTTTCGTTGAATGCAAAGAAATTCAAGAAGCGCTAAAGGAAGAGGGCTTCTCAGTTAAAATGGTATCTAATATAATAAATCGCAACAAAACTCCACAGCCACTCCTCCGAGTGGAACTGGAATTCGATACAAAGTCTCTTAAAAAAGGTGAATCTCACCCAATTTACTCTCTGCGATATCTCTTACATCGCAAAATTACTGTAGAAGAGCCCCACAAACGCAGTGGACCAATCCAGTGCCAAAATTGTCAAGAATTTGGCCACTCAAAAACTTACTGCACGCTTCCCAGTGTATGCGTAATTTGTGGGGATCTTCTTTCATCCCTAACATGCCATAAAATAAAAGAAGATGCTAATGTAAAAAAATGCAGCAACTACTTTGGAAACCACACAGCAAACTATCGTGGCTGTCCAGTATATCAGACCTTCAAAAACAAGGCTATTACTTCAGTTGGACCCACTAATTCCAACCAAGTCATGCAAAAGTTGCCCATCCCCCCTAAACAATCCAATGCACCAATTAATGTAAATCACTTTATGAATCAAGGCGTTTCGTTCGCCAGTACTCTAAAAGGTGACAACTCAGTCCCCATAAACGTTCAGCCTGCTCCTCAAAGCAGCAATCTCGAACAAACCCTTCAAATGTTTATGCAAAACATGTCTCAATTTATGTCTAGTATGCAAACAATGGTACAAGACATGATTAAAAATCAAAATCTTCTGCTTCAGCATCTCCTATCTAAACCATGAATGGTTTAAAAATATCATTTTGGAATGCGAACGGCCTCTGTCTACACAAACTAGAACTTCTCGAGTTCCTAAAAGTGTCACGCATAGATGTAATGCTAATTTCTGAAACTCATTTTACTGAAAAACACTATTTCAATATTCCGGGATATAGACTATACGACACAAAACATCCAAGCGGTAACGCAAGAGGTGGATCTGCAATTCTCATTAAAAACAGGATCAAACATTATGCTCTTCAGAATTACTGTACAGATTATATACAAGCAACTAGTATTTCTCTCGATGAATATCTAAAAGGTCTAACATTAACGGCTATATACTGTCCACCTAGACATAAAATAAGTGAACAGCAATTTCAGCCATTCTTCAACTCTCTTGGACAAAAGTTTCTCGCAGCTGGTGATTATAACGCCAAACACACGTATTGGGGTTCTCGTCTTATATCACCTAAGGGAAGGCTGCTGTGGAATATAGTTACTAAACTTGGTCTAGACGTAGTCTCCTCTGGCAAACCAACATACTGGCCAACAGATAGACGCAACAATCCCGATGTAATCGATTTTGCAGTCTTTAAAACCTTAAAAAGAAGCCAATTAACTACTGAATCTTCTCTAGATCTATCATCAGACCATACGCCTACCATTATTACAATTAATTATGTCCCAAGCATCGATGTTACTCCAATAAATAAAGTGACCAGCAAGCTCACAAGTTGCCTCAAATATAGGCAGTATATAAGCTCACACATAAACCCTAATGTGTCACTTAAAACGAAAGACCAAATAAATATAGCAGTAAAAAATTTAACTTTTCTGCTTACACTAGCTGCTACCGCAGCAACTCCCGGCTCAATAACAAATAGTTTAACCCACACATATAAAAAAAGCACACCAAAAGACATAGAGGATTTAATAAGAAAGAGAATCATAGATCTCTTACTCTGAAAAAAGATCTTCGCGACATTACCCGAAGTCTTCAAAAGCAGCTAAAGTGGAAATCACAAAGAGACTTTCAACAATTCGTTGAACAGCTCGCACCCACCAAATCGTCAAACCACTCTCTCGGGCGAGCTGCCAAAAATATGAAAAAACCCATACTGTCAGAACCTCCCATTCGGTTAGCAAACGGAAATTGGGCCTATCACCTCAAAACTGTGTTTTCTCCAAACACGACATTTGGTGATACCCCATTACCGGCATTAGTCGCTCAACATACCTCGAATACCCCTCGCTTTAAAAGAAAGGAAATTATGGAGACAATAAATAAATGCTTAAAACTAAATATAGCTCCAGGTTCGGATTTGATTACACCTAAAATGGTAAAAGAACAAAGTTGATTGTACCCAAAATTACTGAAAAAGTTGTGATTCCCAATCATCAATTTGGGTTCCGAGAGAAACATGGCAAAATCGAACAGGTGCATCGCATTGTGGATTCAATAAAAGCCACATTTGAAAACAAACAATACTGCTCCGCAGTTTTTCTCGATATCACCCAAGCATCATACAAAACTATATCATATTCTTCCCGCTAATATGGTCTGCCTTCTTAAAAACTATATCACAAATAGAAAATTTGTGGTACAACACAAAAGTTTTGTCTCTCGAAAATACGAAATACTAGCCGGTGTACCACAAGTCAGTGTCATCGCTCCACTACTATACATTCTCTACACAGCTGATATGCCCAAAAGTGATAGAACCCTCATATCCACTTTTGCTGATGACACGGCTATACTGTGCTCCCACTCAAATCCAGCTATGGCATCGTATTACGTGCAGGAACACTTAGACTCTCTAAGTCAATGGCTGGCCCGCTGGAAAATTAAAGTCAACGAATCAAAAAGTTGCCATTTAACCTTCACTCTAAGAAGAGGCACGTGCCCTGCTCTGAAAATTAACGGCCAAGTTGTTCCCGAAAGTTCCGAAACTAAGTATCTCGGTATTTACCTCGACCGCAGACTTACATGGCAAAAACACATCGCAACTAAACTTACCCAAATTAAACTTAAAAAGCTTGAGTTACACTGGCTTTTAGCAAGAGAATCTAAACGTTGAGTTTACGTTCACGTACAAAGTCCAATTATAGAAAAGCATAATAAAACCCATATGGACATATGGAATTGAGCTCTGGGGCACAGCCTCTCCATCGAATATTGAGAAACTCCAAAGAGCCCAATCTAAAATTTTGCGTCAAATTGCCAAAGCTCCTTGGTATATAAGAAATACAAACATCCACAGAGACTTACAAATCCCAACTGTAACGAATGAAATCCTAAATCTTACCCAGAAGTACAAGACGAAACTAATGTTTCACCCTAACATTCTAGCAAGAAATTTATTAAGACCTCTGAACTCTTCACGTCTTAAACGCTATCAATAATATTCCACATATATTGATTGATATGCGTGTCTACTTATTTGCCAATCACTGGATTCAGGCAATGAACCAAAATATTTAAATAATATACTTAGTATAAGTTAAATTATAAATCATAAATTAGTTTAAAATTATTGTAAGATCAAAGTTAACTTAGATGATTCAATAAATACCAGCTGTTAAAAAAATAAAAAATAAAAAAAAATAATAATACCGAATCGGTGAAAATCAATACACTGGTCCACCAATATTAAGGTAAAGCAGGTATTATTCACACAAATACATCAATGGTGCCAAGCAAGGTATGATCAACTCATATTAAGGGCGGCTTTAATGAAAACAAAAAAGGTGGTTAACCTCCAAACAATTATGCAAATAAAAGAAGAAAAATTAATGTCAATATAATTGCATCAATTTATTTTCTTTGTAATTGTGGCAAAATATTTACCATTTTCGTTCCTATAAGGGGTGACGACCATATATATTTTTAACTTCAGACAGGCCGAAGAGGCAAACAATATTTTCTTTATTTGACGAGGATCCCAATGATCAACAAGTCGTTTATATTTTAAAAACAAAAGAAAATTTAAGGAAATTATGCTAAAAAGACGTTCGACTTAAACATTGCTGCCCGTAACACTGCAATTAAAAAAACTTATAAAATACAATTTAAAAAATTATCTTAAATATGGACTTAAATTAATTTGTTCTTAAGTGATTATCTTTGAATGTGATAACATTTATTGACGAGGAGTTTACTTACGAGGCTTGCATGCTAGATAAGCATCATGTAAGTAGTTTTACAACTCGAGCCGAGAAATCAATTAAATGCGGACAATTATTCATACTGGCGTTTGTGAACCAATGCATTAATGGCATCAATTGGTGGTCCTAGATATTTTTTGCTTCTAAAGAATGATTATTATCGATTTATCTATTTTATTAAACAGAAGTCTGAGGTCTACAAATTATCAAATCATTTATCCAGTTAGTAAAGAATGCGTACGGACATATAACTACCATTTTTCGGTAAACAGTTGTTGGAGAGGGAGGGAATTCGACATATGAAGACGATACCATATACCCCGGAGTAGAACGGATCGGCGGAACGGGAAATGAGGACGATTGTATAATTATTTATTGAAAATTTATATAATTAAGTATTATTTAATAAATATGATGGACCAGAAATTATGTTAGTGGTTGCTAGACCCAGGTCTTTTTCGTCTGGACTAGTGACTCATTGTTAGTTAAATATACATTGTTATTGCCAATTGTTTAATTATATTTGTATATTTCTCTAATCTGTAAGGTATATTATAATGAAAATGTAAAAGGTTATCGTGTATGCAATCTAGTCACTAACAAAATTCAGGTCTCTCGTTTATTGACGACAGGGAGGAAATATCTGTTAGTATTCATAACTTTACAAATGAAGAACAACCGTATGACATCAATATCAATCCGTTTAGTAAAGACGATGATTTTAAGGACGCAGAAGGGTCACTAGTAGAATCATCAGCTGTGATAGGACCGTTAACGGATGCGACAACTTCAGGTGTTATATCAAAAATTTTAAGTAGGTTAGCAACAAAATGGTGTGATGTTGATAAAAACAATGTCATTAAAGATCGATTACGCAGAAGCCAGAAGGATAATAAAAATATGGCTATGTTGAGCTCAAGTGCAGCGGAGGAGCCTCAAACATATCAGCAAGCAATAGCCTCTAAAGTTAAGCATTTTTCTATCGAGGTTATGAGTTACGAATTAGATTCGTTGACCGCAAGCAAAACTTGGTATTTGATTGAGGTGCCGTAGGATAAAAATCGTTAGCAACAAGTGGGCATTTAAGATTAAAAATAAAGCAGATGGTAGCATTGAGCGGTACAAGGCACGACTGGTAGCACGAGGATTTACTCAGGAGTATGGTAGAGAATCTATACCAAAGAAGACGTTTAGTCCTGTTGTAAGATTTACATCTGTTCGAATGATTTTATCTTAAGCGGCAATAAACAATATGGTTTTGAGACAATTTGATGTAAATACGGCATTTTTATATAGAGAACTAAACGTAGATGTCCTTATGCAGCAATCTATTGGATACGAAGATGGAAGTGCCAGAGTGTGTAAACTAATATATGTTCTTAAACAAGCATCACGTTGCTGGAATAAGAAGTTTACTAATTTTATTGGAATATTCAACTTTGTGGCGTGCAAGTCTGATCCATGCGCAAGTCTGTAAGCGATAATGGTAATAGAAAAATTATGCTTCTTTTATACGTGGATGATGGTCTTATCGCAACATCATTTGAAGAGGAGATATTGCCTGTAATTAATCATCTTTGAAATATATTTTGAATTTTGTGCAGATTGTTGTTAGGGTCTAGAGATAAATAAAATAAAGAACAGATCGATTTATTTGAGTCAAAGTAGATATGCTAAAAAAATTTAACGGAGATTTGGCATGGATGAATGAAATAGTGTGTCAACGCCCGCTGATTTTTTTCTCAGAATCAAAATCGAGAGAACCGTTAGAGATATTGAAATGAAATTTTGTAAACTGGTTGCTCTTATGCCCAAGAGGAACTGATTAGATTTCTTGTTTACACGATATCTTGAGAACCATATGAGATATTGAGTTGAAACTTTGCACAAAAAATTCTGTTGTGCTTGGGAACAACTGATTTTTGGAAACGATTAGGGTGGTCCATGTGTGTATTCTTTTATTATATATTTAAATAAAACCCTTAAAACTTTAATATAATATTTTGGTATTCAAACGATCTTAAATGAGTAGAGTATTCTAATTAGGGTAGTTCAAGATTTATAAAATTAGAGTGGTCCAACATTATTATTATTTTTTTAATTTCATGAACCACCCTAATTTAATTCTGATATTTAACAATGTGTTGCATTTGCAATAATCGGTATGACTATAATTACTATAATTTCTTACTTGTTTTAAGTGGCATTGCAACGCATGCCGGGCATTCGCAAGTTTTTAAATATATTAAATCAACAATTAATTTTGGAATTTGTTTTGAAAGATTAATGGGCATGAAATTAACTGGATACAGTGATGCGGACTCTACTGGTGATAAACAAACGCGACGATCAACATATGGATATGTTTTCCTTTCTTGTCAACGACAGATACATACACACATACATATATACACACATACATATATACATACTTACATATATACATACTTACATTAATAATATAATAATAATAATAATTTATATACTTTTATTTGTATGAACTTTTCATTATTAAAACGAATAGTGATGACAATCTGCCAACAATGCTATACTTCCATATGAAAATACATTTTCTTTAAGTATCTAAACATTAAAAAATATTACTTAAGGCATGACCACATTTTAAACTGTTTACCAAATTTTGACATATCACAATTTTCATATAAATTATATTTCCGAAAATTATAATTATTTTTGTTTCTAGGATAAAAATTCCATATTGTTAGAGTTTCATCATCCCCTGCTGTTGCCAGTCTAGACCCATCTGGGCTCCACATCATAAAGCGAGCGCCACCTTCTGGTATTTTAAGCAAATCGACAACACAATCCAAGGATGACATAACTAAAATCTTGTAATCAGTGCATCCATCCAAACCTGCAAAATGTATATTATATTAAAACTAGTAAGAGAATTATTTTCGGCTATGCCGAAGCTCATATACCCTCCGCCATTTCAGTGACAACAAAAAATGTGTTCTTTTAGCAAATGAGTGCTACATGTCTCTATAATAAGTGCGCGTTGTTCTTATAGTTTCACGCCCATTTATTGTGAGCAGTTTTGTGATATTACTATATATATATATATATATATATATATATATATATATATATATATATATATATATATATATATATATATATATATATATATATAAATTTGCGCAAAAATACCGGTCACAGTAATATATACACTAAAGCGCAATCTCTTTATCTCTAAATCCTGACAAACTCCTATTTCTTCCTCCCGCCCCAACCCACTAACAACGGTGAGAGCATTCGCTGGTGAGAGCGCCTGTTGGTGAGCGGCAATGAAAAGCGCAGCACGATACACATTGTAAGTTAGCGTACATTTACGTAACAGTTAAACCTGAGTCCATCATATGCTTAACGACAAAACTTATCTTAAAAGGAACTAGTTTCGGCTATTGAACTGATAATAAAAAAAAACGTAGGCAGTAGAATTTCGTGCTGAAGCGAAGAGATCGCTAGCTTAAATTACCCGGCGGTGCCTGGGTTCTTTTTTAATAGAATCAAGTCTTATTTGTTAATTAAGATTAATAAACTTTCCAGCATAGCCCACCACTTTTGGAATTATATTTGGTTAATTTGATAATTTTATATCAAATTTGTATGCAGAACTTCCCGTTACTCCACGTTGTGTGTTTGTAACTATTGTCACCATGTACCTCTAAACTGAGTTTCGCAACTGTTAACCTCCCCGGTATTCGCATTTGTATGTAACTAAAATTGTAATAGCACTTTCCGGTCAGATTTAGTTACTATGAACCAAATTTCTTCATAGTAGTACATCACGTTCCTGAGCTATGGCGGTGGGTGTTAAATTGACCCCAGTTTTGCTGGGATGGTAGATATAGTTCCCAAACACCTTTACGCTAAAGTAAATCATCGTACAGTATCACGTTTCTGAGCTGCAACGGTGAGCGTTCAATTGACCCGACCACGCCCACTTTTTGTAAGATGGTAGATTTAGTCACCATACACCTTTATACAAACGTTTACCTTCGTAGTGCATCGCGTTCCTGATATATAGCGGTGGGCGTTAAATTGATCCCACCACGCCCACTTTTTTGAGATGGTAGATTTCATCATCATACACTTCTATATCAAATTTTATCATCAAAGATCACAACGTTCCTGAGACATCGCGGTGGGCGTTAAATTAATCCCACCACGCCCACTTATTGTGAGGTGGTGGATTTTGTCACCATACACCTACAAGGTGGCGCAAAAGAAATCACCCTATTGGAAGATGCTCTCATTTTTGCAAATCGCCGCCAATGTCAAATCTGTTTTGACATTTGTGGACTAGACAGATACAGAATACAAGTAAATAAGCCATGGAGCGATACACTCCCCAAGAACGCGGAATAATTGTGTCTATTTTTTTGCGTAACAATTCGTCTGTGGTGTTGGCAAAAATCATAATGAGCGATGAGGCTCATTTTCACCTCAGCGGGTACGTGAACAAGCAAAATTATCGCTTCTGGGGAACCGAAAATCCGCGAGTGATGCACGAGAAACCATTACATCCACTCAAAGTGACTGCGTGGTGCGCTGTTCACGCTGGAGGAGTCATCGGGCCATTTTTTTTCGAGAACGCCGCGGGTCAAACGACAACAGTGGACGGTGCGCGCTATAGGGCAATGTTGACCGAGTTTTTTCTGCCCGAACTGGACGAATTAGGACTGGTGGAAATGTGGTTCCAACAGGACGGAGCAACAGCACACACTGCACGAGCCACAACCGACATTCTGAAGGCCGCGTTTCCGGGTCGCTTAATTTCGCGTTTTGGCGATTTGCACTGGCCCGCCAGATCGCCCGATTTAACGGTCCCGGACTTCTTTTTATGGGGTTTTTTGAAGTCTCGTGTTTACATCAACAAGCCTGAGACCTTGGAAGCCCTCAAGGAAAATATCCGACACGAATGCGAGAATTTATCGCCCGAAACTCTCGCCGAAGTGATGGAAAATGCCATAAAACGAGCCCGTATGGCAATCAATTGTGACGGCGCCCATTTATCCGATATCATCTTCTCGACTTAACACAATTAATTCTAAAGGTCTAAATAAACATAATCAAAAAACAGAATCGAAGTTTTTTATTTAGAAAAAAAATAAGAGCCAAACAACATCGGATGACTTCTTTTGCGCCACCTTGTACATACCAAGTTTTATCATTGTAGACCACCGCGTTCCGGAGTTACGGCAGTGGGCGTTATATTGATAAAACCACGCCCACTTTTTGTGAGGTGGTAGATTTCGTCACCATACACCTACATACCAAGTTTTATCATTGTAGACCATCGCGTTCCGAAGTTACGGCAGTGGGCGTTAAATTCATCTAACCACGCCCACTTTTCGTGGAGTTGTCGACAGTGACCATACCAACTCAAATTCCAAATTTGAGATTTTTTTTGAATAGTTTTAGCGAAATAATAGATTTTGTTGACTTAAGTTTACTACTTGTGGGCGTAATATGTAGGCGTGGAAGATTTCATATAGCCTATCATTCCTTTCAGACCCATCTCGATATATGTTCCAAGTTTGAAGTAAATCGGTTCAGCCGTTTAAGCGTAAAAACGGTACAAACGAAAATAAATACACCTTCCTTTATAATATTAGTAAGGATTACTGAAATGACGTTGCTGATTTATGCAGTGTGATTTAAAATTGAAGTTTGGCGATTGATGCAAATAGCAATTATTTTGAGAACCACTTGGATAATTAACACACACTTAATTGGATGTTAAGGGTGACTTTATATAATAGCTAACAAAATCATACTGCTAGTTTTGGTTAGAAGTCTCGTCATTTTTTTCAAATCAGTTTATTCTATTATTTTTTTTATAATTTGTAGTAAATCTTCGAGGGCAATTTCATCTATCATTTGTAAATCGAAAGTGGAATTGAAAAAAAAAATCATTGAAGTTGGATCGTCTGGTATTTTGAACTGCGCCGTAACGAAGGAAATTTAGTAATTCATCTCAGAAGGATTAAAGCGACAACCAGGTTACGTGCAAAATTACGTGGTGCCCATTTATAAATCAACATCAACTCATGACCACCCCGGCCGTTCGCTGAGAACCCTTGGATTGTTGGCTTGTCGTTTTGGCACATAACAACAGTCAACACCCATCCATCTGTATAATATATTATGACAATGTATTGCTTTCGGTTATAACCCTTTTCTGGAGATTTGAAAATTTTCCAATTATACCAGCTTGCATAAACTATTGTATATGAACAGTGTTGTACATTTTCCTTGTTGTTATAATTAAGTTTTTAGATGTATTCACTACTAAATTATATTCCAGATTAAACTGTCTTTTTTTATTTATGGCTAAACTTGATTTGATGATATATGCTTACTTTATATACCAACCCACAACGGGAGTAAAGTGAAGTTCAGAATTCTAATATAATAAAATTTTGTATGAAAGTACCCAATAAGCTACGGCTACCTGAAATATCGCACACGGAAATATCGCCCCAAAAAAACAAGAAAAATTACCCAAAAAATTGTGTAATTAAAGAAAATTAAAAAACGACCAAGTAAATATCAAAAGTTTTAATGCAGATTTGTTTATTTAACATTTCTTTTAAATGCATTAACAAAACATAATTCATTTTATTCAAAACATCAAAAGATTTTAACTAAAAACTAAACTTAGCAACTAATTTGATTCCACTAAAGTCTTCGTACACTTACGATTTTTGGAAAAAAGCATGTTTCGCTAATATCGGTTTTTTAAAAAAATTTTCAAACGAACGGCATCGTTCGTACGACAAGAGAAAATTTAATGATTTATTTTTTAAATATAACTAAAAATTACTAGTAAATACTTAACGGTTGAAAAACGCCATTTTATTGTGAATTAGCACATTAAGTAGCAAAAATCATACGCAGAAATATTCAAACTAGTGTCTCGCAGACGTTCTACTATCCAGTATATTATTAAACGCTTTAAAAATGAAGGCAACGTGGAGGATAAGTAAAAAACAGGATGCTGTGCAATTTTCACAGCAGGAGATCGGTCTTAAATCAAGCGTTTGATTGCCAAAGAACTATGCACATAAACTTGTGGAATCAATGCGAAACCGTTTTAAAGCCATTACAAGGAATAAAGGCTACCCTGCAAAATATTAAAAGAAAAATTTTGGTTTTTAAGGATTTTTTATAAATTTTTTTAACATGTGTACGAAGACTTTAGTGGAACAAAATTAGTGGGTTAGTAATGATTTTAGTTAAAAACTTTTGATTTTGTAAATAAAATGAAAAATTTTTTGTTAATGGATTATAAAACAAATCTATGTATGTACATTAAAAAAATGTTAAAATCCAAATGTAAATACGTTTTTTAATAACAAACCGCAAATTATCTGCTGTACGAAGAATTTTGTGGTACACTATATAGTCGAATATAATTCCAGAAAAAGTGGGTGCGACTGAAAATTTTAAATCCGGTCAACGTCGTGAAATATATTTATTAATACAATATATATATTACAAATAAAAATACTTACTGGGTTTTGAAATGCTTACTAATAGTTCTCCTGTGATTTTGCTGAAAGTTACATAGTTAATGATTATCTTAGAATCCTTTCTTTGGTAAAAAGCAACTATTTCTTTGGTAGGAACATGAAGAATTACTATTGAGGCCGGAGAGTCCTCCGCTAAAATGAGACCGGAAAAGATTCAAACACAGACAAAATTTCTGTTATTAACTATTTATACTTTGTTTAAATTTAAAAATACTTACAAATTGCCAAGTCAACACCATTCCAGGGATGCCAATCAAAAACTACTTTCAATTTGCGTCTCGATCCAACAAAGAGGTAAACATTGCAAGAATTCCAATTGTAAATAACAATATTACCCTCACCGTCACCACTGGCCAAATAACGCATGGTGGGAGAAAACTTCAAGATATTAATGGGCAGCTTATGCCTCCGTATTTTATGATTTATTTTCAGTTCTGGTACTGATAGTACAAAAACCGTTCCAAAATGAGTGCCACACACAATATGATTTCCACATTTGCTCCATTCAATACATTGTACATCAGAATGCTTTGTATCAAATACCTTTCCACTAGCAATTACAAATTTCCGAGTGCATCTCACGTCCCACAATTCCAAAACTAAAAACAATATAATATATTTATTTGAAAAAATAGCAAAAATAATATTGAAATAATCCAAACTAACGTTTGGTAAGCAAATATTGAATTATGTAGTTAAAAGAACGTCAATCCGCGGAAACCTTAAACTGCAACTTCAATTGGCTTCGTTGATATGTTAAATTGTTAATTTTCATTTCACTTTAATTTTGGAAATCACATTAAAACAGCAAGAAGTTTTTCTTAATAATATTTTATTTTCCATCAAACAATATGCAAACCAATAAGTTTGCTAAACAAAAGAAGATTGGATGTGAGAGATAGAGCCGCAATAGAAGGATTGAATTGCAAGGAGAGTATCATAAAGAGATGAGAGGAGTGAGTTGTGTGCGTTGCGTTAGCGAAATAAATATCGCGATTTCTTAGAAGCGTGTCACGGGAAATCACTGATCGCAAATATATTTGACGTTGATGTCGATGATGACAATTCAGAATATGAAGAATTTGTCTGTAGTTCTAGGCTATTATGCGATGCATTACATAAATTTATATACTTTAAAGAACTTGTGACAGGAGTGGCTAAATTTAAATTTAAAATGTCAAAGTAACATCCGCTGGGTTAAGTTTGAACAGTAAGAAATTATAGTCGGTCATACAAATGCACCACATTGTTATATATCACAATCAAATTTTGGTGGTTCATAATGCTATTGAAAAAAGTAAAAGTTTTTATCTTGATCCACCCTAATTTTATAAATCATGAACCACTTTAATTTGTATACTCGACTTATTTAAGATCGATTGTGTACCAAAATAACCTGTTAAAGTTGTTTTATTCAACCATATACAATAATACAACAAGACCATCCTAATCGTTTCCAAAATTAGTTGTTTCCAAGTTTAACAGACAATTTTGTACAAAGTTCTAACTCAATATCTTCGATGGTTATCAAGAAGATATCGTGTTTACAAAAAATCAGTATTTCTTATAATTAGTTCTTTTTGGGCATATCAATATCTATAACGGTTCTCTCGATATCGTGCCAACGAAAAATTATGGCAAACAGACGTACAGACAGACAGACAGACAGGCGGACATGGCTAAATCGACTCAGTTTTTTATTTGATTTAAGAATATATACATAAATGTATCTTGAGTATTTCTCTACGTTACAAACATTGGACCAAAACCAATATACACACCTGAGTGATGTATAAAAAATCACTAACGGGTGAATTTAGAAAAACATTACATGTAAAGGAATAGACGAGTACGGGCTGCCAAAAGTTATGAATACCTCTAATCTTTTTAAGAGTTTGCCCAACCCTCGATAAAAAAAATTATGAGTACTTTATTATCCCTGACATGAAAATGAATAAAATAGTCTTACATCAAGTAAAATAGGTCATTTGAAAGAACGAATATACGAAAGTGTGTAAATTTTTAATATAATCAAGCTGATATACAACACAGCTAACACGCGATCAAACAGATTCTTGGCAAGGAAGTAGACGACGATAAGAGATTGTCAAACCAGTCAAGTGAAATGCTACAAGTGCGGTAAGGTTGGACTCAAATCGTGTATCTAAAAGAAATGTTGAAGTTGTGGATCAGAATTCAGACTGAACAACAATTTTGAAAATTTGGAATAGACTCTGGTCTAATTAATATGCTTCACCAGTTGTATTGGTATCCAAGAAAGATGGCACAAAAAGACTTTTATTTTCCGATAATATTAATAGATGATGTTCTCGAGAGGATGCGAGGCGCAAATTTGTTTACATTTTATTTAAAAGCATGATTTTTCATATTCCAGTAGAACCGAATTCGAAGAAAATCACTTTGTTTATAATTTTTGAAGGTACTGTTTAAGATATCGAATTCGCCAGTCGTCCATATCTGCAAGATTTGTTTTGAAAATGCTCAAAAACTTAATAAATGATAAAACGGTGCTGGTATATGTCGATGATATAATTATTTCCTCTAAGGATGAATCTAAAGACATACCGAATTCAATATTGTTCATGAAAAAAACAGCAGCATATAGACTGAACATTAAAAGGAAGAAATGCTAAGTTTTAAAAAGAAATTGAGAGCTTCTGAGATGTATTTTGGAGAAAGGAATAATCAAAATTGGGTTAGGTTAGGTTGTACTGGCTGACCGAAGACCTTTTAGGTCCTTAGCGATACCAGGTTGAGATCCTTTTAGACTATTTTTAAAGTTGACATCATTCAGTATGCAAGAACGATTGGCAATCTTGAACAGAGCATTAATGCCAATTTTGGCGATTTCATCTAATCGATCAAACCTAGGTGCTCCTAGATATCTTAAAAGAGTTTTAACTAGTGCTGGGCAAGAATAGAGGACATCTCCTCTCCAGAGTTTCCCTCACTCCGAGTTGCTTACATCTTCTGCATTCACTATTGTTAGTTTATTTTATTTTGAGCGCATGCGCTGCTTCCACGCAGTAACCTGTTAATACGCTCACTACAGTTTTGCGGTCTTTGCGATTGAATGAAATGAGAGTTTTTGTGAATTTGGTGTCGTATGGTGTACATAGGATCTTTGATATTTTGCAAGTAGTTAAGTTTTACCATCTTGTATTCGCCTTCATCCACATATAAGTATCGATTTTCCTATAGATTTCCTTTAAAGGCATCAGTGCGTTGCTGATTTGATCTAATGGCAACTTAGTTCCGTTTTTAGCAATGTCGTACTGTCTTGTTCCCTTCAATGAATTTATGACTAGGCACCCAATAAATGCATATCTTCCTTGATGAAGCTAATGTCTTCATTGCTGCCTTGCATTCTAGAAAATTTTTGAATGATGACCAGTGTGATGTTATGGCCAATATTGCCGATTGACTATCCATGTATATATTGGCGTTGTAACCGAGTGTAACATCCACTTTGGTGAGCTCTGCTGCTTTCCTGACGGCGAATACTTCCGCCTGGTATATGCTGCATTAGTCAGGTAGCCTAGATTTCATGCCTTTGCACCAACCTTCCTTTTTTAATATGGCTTTTATCCCTTTTCCAGAAACCAGGATCGAAGTAATGTAGTCTGTATCGACCTAATAATTCCAGCATATAGAATTATGTCCAAAGGATCTCGTGTTCATTTTTCCTATGACTCGTAGTCTCTCCACGGATTTAGAGCCTCCGGTGGAGTTGTTCTCATGGCACCTGTGATGCATAACATCGCAAGTATGTGGACTTTCTCCAGTGGCTTTAAGTAAGATTTCTTATTGATAACGGTCCATCAAACCAAAATACCATAGAGTAGTATAGGTTAAATTACTGCTGTGTAACACCAGTGTACAAGAGAAGGTGACAGACCCGATGTACTTTCAAGCATCTTTTTACATGCATACAAAGCATTAGTGGCCTTCTTCGCCCTCTCATCTACATTAAGTTTCCATTGTAGTTTGCTATCTATAATAACCCCAAGATATTTGGTCTGCGTTTTGAGGATAACCATGTGGGGATTTTATAGTCTCTGGTAAAGAGTATCAGATCAGTTTTTTTCTGAATTTAAGCTTGAATCTGCTTTAATTACCCAGCTATTTTCAATTCCTATGGTGCCACTCATGACTGTACTTAGAGTCGCTAGACATTTTCTAGTTATTATAATATCAATGTCATCTACGTAGGCTTTTAGTTTTGAAGTTTTGCCATCAAAGTGTTTTAGTATATTGTTGACCAAAAGCTATCAGATAATCGGTGATAGGACTCCACCTTTAGGGATTCCTCTATTTGTTTCCTTCGTTATAGTTCCTTCGTTGAACTGTGCCTTTATCTCTCTACAGCTTTAACGACTTTCCACAGATAGGCAGCTGTATCAATTATAAGAGCTTTTAGACTATTTAGAATAGTTTCTGTAGATACTTTGTTGAATGCACCAGCAATATCAAGAAAGGCATACTCCTTGTATTCTAGTGCTAGTGCTCAAAATACCTCGAACAATGGCAAAAAATAGCTCGTATATCATACTTCAAACCATATTATGCTATTATATACAATTCAACGTTTGTATTTCTGTTTGTCTGTCTATTTGTCTGTCTATTTGTCTGTCAGTTGTTCCAGGTAAGCTCGTCAACCCCGGAACCGATTTTCTTAAAATTTGGAACACATGGATGGGTATTAGAAAAGGCTATATACAATTCGGTAAAAATATTCCATTATTTGACTAATATTATGTATAAAAATCTGAAATTTGATATATGAGTTTGTATGGTCATTGTTGATAACTTTAAACAAATTTAAAGCTTCCAAATAAAAGTAGCAGTCCTACAAAATCAATCACCTGGATATTCGCATGATTTACATCCAATTGCTAGAAACTTTCCATTTGGACAATATGCCAAAGATCGAGGGCATTTTATATTAAATATCATTGTAATGTCTTCACTTCGCTTCCAGATAATGACATCCTGTCCAAAAGATGCAACAATTTGTCCATTCACTGACCAGTCTACTAAGTTGTGATCTGTAAATATAATTAAAAAAAACTATTTAAATCATCGTTCGAACCAAGTAATCCTTAAAAATATTTGAGGCGTGGTGAAAGTGTTTTCGTTTTTTATTTAAAATATTTAATGACCTTTATTTTCAAATAGTAATTTTCTTTTTGTTTACCTATAAATTACATTATATTAAACACTAGCTTATAATACACGGCGTTGTCCGTCTATTGAATGAAAATATGTGTAAGATAATAAGTTAGCGGAATTTCCCGGTACTCTCCGCTATATCGTTTATGAGTTACGCCGGTTGGCGTTAAAGTAGTTATGGAAATGTTTAATGAAGAAGACGGGCCGTCGGTGGAGGTATAGTTAAGTAAAGTGAAAAAATTAAGAGAAGATTTTGGATGGTTGGACATGGACCTAGCGATTTTTGCTAAGAGGTAATTGAAATGTGCAGCAAAGGCTTTTATATTCACTATTCATCCAGTTTAACCAAAGAATTTAAGAAACCGTTAGACTCCAAAGAAGTTCACGATAAGCTTCGCAGACGCAAAAAGGTATAAATTGAAAACTCTTCAGAAAATACCGGAAGTTCGATTAAATTCATGAAAAAGATTGTGCAAAAAAATACTGAAAGTCTTTCGATTCGACAGACGTTTTGCAGTTTTAAAGGACTTCGCGCTAAAGACACAGTAAAAGACTGCTGCAATGCTAACTTTGGTATCCACTGAAATCTACGTATGTGACTTTTATGTCACGTCGGAAATGTCAAAGAATTACGACATAATCATAGGACGCAACTTATTTGATATGACTATGGTATACACTGGTATGAGGCGACCGAAAACTTACCAATCAAAATCAAACTAATTTTGAATGATGAAGCTACAAGAATTTAAAATAAAAATTATAGGGACAATAGCTTTCACTCGTCCTCACAACTATGACTGGGCGTAGAGGAGGAAGTAAATCTGAAATTGAGAAACTAAACTCAAATTTTGTCAACTACAAAAGCCAACTTCCTTTACAATCCTGTTACCTAAATTAATAAGAATTTTTCAAATATAAAAATAGGGTTTACAAAATTTATATATATTTGTTTCGATGATTTTGAACCGCGATTAGAAGTCGAATATTTGGAACATGTAATCTCAAAGTCAATGATATTTATATCAAAAGAGAAGGTAAAAGGAATGGTAAGTAGCTTATTATTTGTTACCGACATCGCAGAACGTAGTAAATATTGCTCTAATAAATATGGCGCTTAAACGATGTCCTAGAAAACAGCAAAAGCAGAAGCAATTTGTTTAAATGTTTTTTTTTTATGTATATAACTTTGGGGCAAGTTATTATAGACTTAGACTTTTAAATTAACATGTAATCACTCCAGTTTTATTGTTTGTTGAAAAAAATTTTGTTCTGCAGGTGTTGCAATTACAATTGTTCAATAACAAATAAAATATACTTTAAAGTAAAACCTAATTCGTTGATATATTTTTAGCTTAAGCCGCTTATAAAATCCTCGTAAAAATAAACATATTTAAAAATATATATTTATTTAAGTTATTTTACTTTTAATTAATGCGTTTTTATATGACTTCAATAGTTTTGCCTTCGTTATTTTCATTTAGTTTTTTCAGCTTCGGACGAATATTAGAAAAAACCGAATATTATAATAGAAAATGGCCGAATATTCGGTTACGATCCAAAAAATCTATTTCGATCGGCCGCTACTTCGCTTGATCGAATGTTTTCCATTTGTGGTACGTATGACAATATACTATATATGTCGAAAAAGAGAATTAAAATATTTTTAGTGCAGATATGTTTTCCAATTTTGATTAATTTATGTCAAAACTGTAGAGACTATCAAAAATTATCACACATCTAATTTTGAAATGACTGGTCAACTCGTTCTACCTTTGTCTAGCTAGATTTGCATTTTAGACCCCGTACGACCAAATTTTAAAGAAATTAATTATGAGTTAAACATTTGCATTAAATTTTGAAGACAATTCGATTCCCTATCGAATGCTACCTCTTTCGTTAAAATTTGAATTGTCGACATATTTTTTGCGATATGGTTTGCGTCTTTGGCAGTAAAATTCAAATTTTTCATCACGTTCTTTGTTAACGATATTTTCTTGGATGACATATAAAACTACTAAGAACTTTGTAAATATATTTTTGTGGGCGTAAGTGGGCATGGATTGGTTGATTGTGTACCTTATCTTCAAAATGGCTCTAACGATTTTGGTGAAACTTGCTACTTTGACGTATTTGACCTCCGGGACAACTTGCAAAGCGGATAAAAAAATTGAGCATAGTCGAAAATTATCCCTATTGATCCGATTTTTTCCATTTGTTTGATGTATCATCTACTAAAACTTAAGTTTTATGAAATCTATAAGTTCTTGGGAGAATTTCTTCCATTGGGATTTATTCAGAACCTAAGCGCGTCTTTTAAAACTTTTTTATGCAATTCTTTTATGCTATTAAAAAATGACTTCCACTGGGATTTCTCCAGAACTTTTTAATGTGTATCTGTTCTATTCGAACTAAATAACAGCAAAAACCACGTCCTGAACTTTTAAATGCAAATCGATTCTATTGGCACCAAATATCAACAAAACCCATGTGCTTTTCAAAAATAATTTCCATCCAGATTCATGAAGAGTTATGCGAGTTCTTCAAAACTTTTTTATATAAACCGGTTCTATTGGCACAAAGGTTCCACACAACCAATGTACTCTTGAGTTATTTAAATTTTTTCAGAAATAATGTGAATCCTTGATATTGATTTTACTAATTAAATATTAAACGCAATTAAGCATGATTAAATAATCATATTCCCAGGTACTGTACCTAAAATGACAATTGAAAAATTAAAATTAAAATTCAGTGTCGGCAATAAAAATTTTTTTTTTAAAGCTGGTTTTTATTGAATCATCAAAAGTTAACTTAGATCTAACAATAATTTTGAACAAATTAAAATAAAACTAAGTATTATATATATATTATATATATATATATTTGGTTTTATTGCCTGAATCCAGTGATTGCCAAAAAAAATATACACGCATATAAATTAATATATGGAGAATATTATTGATAATGTTCAAGACGTGAAGAATTTAAAGGTCTCAATAAATTTCTTACTCGAATGTTCGATTTCATCAGTTACAGTTGGGATTTTTAGGTCTCTGTGGATGTTTGTATTTCTATATAGTAGACCAAGGGGCTTGACAATTTGAAGCAGAATTTTAGGAAGAGCTCTTTGGAGTTTTTTCAATATTCGATAAAAAGGCTGTGCCCAAGAGTTCCATTCTATAAGTCCATAAGAGTTTTATTTATTGGTATATAATTGGACTTTGTACTTGATATTGAGTTTAGATTCTGTTGCTAATAGACAGTGTAGTTCAAGCCTTTTTAATTTAATTTGGGTAGTTTTAGTTGCGATGTGTTTTTGCCATGTAAGTCTGCGGTCGAGGTACATACCGAGATACTTAGTTTCGGAATTTTCGGGTACAACTCTCTTTAGAGTGAAGGTTACATGGTAACTTTTTGATTCGTTGACTTAATTTTCCAATTTGCCATTGACTTAGATTATATAAGTGTGGCTGCACGTAATGAGATGCCATGTCTGGATTTGAGTGGGAGTTGATATGAGGGTTCAATCATATGTATAGAAAATGTAAGGTAGTAGATCGAGAAAGCTGCCTTGTAGAACATCGGTTAGTATTTCATATTTTCGGGAGTCAAAATTTTTGTGTTGTACCACAAATTTTCTATTTGCGATATATGTACTTTTTAAAAAGGCAAAGCAAATTAGCGGGAAGAATATAATATGATTTTGTAAGAAGTTTTTTCGTGCCATGCTTTATCCAATGCTTGGTTGATATCGAGGAAAACGGCGGAGCTGTAGTGTTTGTTTTCAAATTTGCACTTCATTGAATCCACAATGCGATGCACTTGTTCAATTGTGCCATATTTTTCTCTAAACACAAATTGATTATTTGGAATTATTTCATTCACATTCAACTTTTTCAAATAGTTTTAAAAAACCAGGAGCAAGCTTATAGGTCGGTATGAAGACACATTGTTAGGGTATCTTTTGGGTTAAGGATCATTTTAAAGATTTTCAGTCATCTAGGTAGTGACTAGTTCTAGTTCATGGAATATCATTGAATATATGTAGCAATTTAGTTATACTAATGGTTGGCAGTTTTGTTACCATTTTAGTTGTATCAAAACCGACAATAGAGTTTTATTTGGGTTTAAGCATTTATTTATTGTCTCCATAATATCCTTTCTGTTAAATAGTTAAGTATTCGAGTTATGTTTAGCGACTAATACCGGTAATGGGGCATCACCAAATGTCGTGTTTGGAAAAAAAAAAACAGGATTGAGGTGGTTGCAAGGGTCGCACCTTTTTCCACATAACTTCTGTACCAATTTCCGTTTGCTAGCCGAATGTAAGGTTCTGAAAGTATAGGTTTTTTCATATTTAGCTGCTTTTGAAGACTTCGGATGATGTCGAAAATTTATTTTTTCAGAATAGGAGATCGGTTTGCCTTTTCTTTTTAATAAATCCTTTATGTCCTTTGGAGTGCAACTTTTATAGGTGTGGGTTGAATTATTTTTTAATGAGCCAGGAGTTGCAGCTGCTTGGATAATTTTACCCGCTATATTTATTTGATCTTTCGTTTTAAGTGACACATAAGGGTTTATGTGTGAGCTTATATACTGCCGAGTGGTTTTTCACTTATGATTTTATTTTACAAAATGTGATTCTTTGCAACGGCAAAGTAGGTTTTCATGGGATTATTTACATATTGTTTTGTTAAAACTTCAACTTAGAACCAAATTTACACACGTATAGCAACTTGAAATGTTATGAATAATAGGATCTGGCCAGAGCACCGTCACGCAATTGGCAATCACTTAATAAGTACGATTTCATACGATCCTTTGATATTCACTCAAATAATAGAAACATTGATAAATTAAATTATCTTCAAACATTTTCTTTCCTCCACCGACAGACATATTTTGTAGTAAGTATTAATGCTCAAAAAACGTGTATTGGTTTATATAACGAATATTATATCTAACTAGCTTAAAATATAGATTTTCAGTTATACGTGTATAGCCTGCATGACTTTTAAACTTATTTTTACTTTATTAAAAACTATTTACTATAAATATAAGCTTGTGGAACTATTAGTTTTTACCGAAAAATATATCGAATCCTGGTAAATCGTGTGTTGTGTCGGAGAAAGCTAGAGGCTTTATTCGGGGTTTACATGGCCAGTCGCAGCAATCTATGTTTCTAAAAATAAACTCATTGAAATTGAAAGACTTATGTGACATCAGACGAACTTCTTGTATAATTGGATCTGTAAACTCTAGTATCCGGCGTTCCTTGATGTCAAAGCTATTATTAAGAGCCAATGTGAAAACATTTTGACGCCAGTAATTTACCGATAAACGCTTTAAAAAATCAATTTAGTTTAAAAACATCACATCGTCACATAGTTATTTTACTTACCAACTTCAATACATCTTTTATTGTCCTTTTGATTACAAACTTCTGATTTCGATTAATATTTACTAAAGAAAATCTCCTTGGAATGAATCTATCACCATAGGAGATAGGAAGGAAACTTTGAGTCAGAACTGTCTGAAAAAAAATTTTAAATTTAAAAAAAAATTTTCAGTTAAATTAAAAAAACGACAACAATGACCTTAAATGACGCATTACACAAGTTAGTAAAAATAAAAATTATTAAACGAAATTAAAATCCTTTTAACAAAGAATTTTTGTTGTTTTTTGTTAAATTTTTGGAAACAACAATGCAAAAAAACAGGTCGGACGTTTCGGAATGCTCTGCCTTTCCATCATCAGCGACCAAGCGATTTACCAATATACAACTGGAAGTTCCGCATGCCACGATAATAAAATTTATGGTTTACTGCTTCATACCAAGTCAGCAGGATTGGACCCTGAGAAATAGTCAGTAATATCAACAATTCACCAAATAGTTTTTTTTGGAGAAAATGTATTTTATTTTAAGGACCTTAATATAAATTCACGAAATAAAATATTTGACCATGAGATATTAGATTTTGAAGTATGTATAAAAAACAAATGTGAATAATAATTTTTAATATATAATAGAGATAGTTTTTCGAATGAAATAAAATATGAGGATACATCATATATAGCGACAGAGAGTATTCATGTTATCCAATTAGAAAAAAGTGTGCATAATACTGTAGTCAAGTTTGTTAATACTAAAAGAATAAATGTTGACAATAATACAAACAAGTGGTTTAATGAAGAAATGAGAGTATTAAAAAGCATACCAATTTTAGCATACCAAAAAGCAAAAATTATACAAACAAATGAAAGTTGGGATATATATTTAAATATTAGAAACACATACAAAGTAAAAATTAATAAAAAAATAGTTTTGTTAATAATAGAATTAATCAAGCAATAGGGCAAAAACAAATGTGGAACCAAATTAAAAATCTAGTCTAATCTAAATCAAACTTCAAATAAGATAAAATATATAATTTTTTATGGGATTGAGTGCAAAAACGATTCAGATATATCAAATGGATTCAATAATAATTTGTTTAACAAGTGTTTAACACATTCGAGACTCAATAGACGATATACAATATAGAAACCATGTAGTACAATCATCGAGTAAACTTAAATTTAAGGAAATATCAATAGAAGAGCTTAAAGTGATATACAAGGTGGCGCAAAATAAGTCATCCGGCCTTCAGAATGTCGGTTGTGGCTCGTGCAGTGTGTGCTGTTGCTCCGTCCTGTTGGAACCACATGTCCACCAGTCCTAATTCGTCCAGTTCGGGCAGAAAAAACTCGGTCAACATTGCCCTATAGCGCGCACCGTCCACTGTTGTCGTTTGACCCGCGGCGTTCGGCCCGATGACTCCTCCAGGATTTTCGGTTCCCCAGAAGCGATAATTTTGCTTGTTCACGTACCCGCTGAGGTGAAAATGAGCCTCATCGCTCATTATGATTTTTGCCAACACCACAGACGAATTGTTACGCAAAAAAATAGACACAATTATTCCGCGTTCTTGGGGAGTGTATCGCTCCATGGCTTATTCACTTGTATTCTGTATCTGTCTAGTCCACAAATGTCAAAACAGATTTGAAATTGGCGGCCATTTGCAAAAATGAGAGCATCTTCCAATAGGGTGATTTCTGTTGCGCCACACTGTATATATATAGTTTAAAAAACAAATCGGACTTTGAAAGAGTTAATTCTCGAATAATATTGGATAACTGGAACTTAATAGGGCAAACATTGTTACATATAGTAAATATGTCAATATCGACAGAAGAGTTCCCCAAGTCGTGGAAAGATTCTATAACTACACCAGTAGAAAAGATAGCTAAACAAAAAAATTTGAAGAATTTAGGCTAATAAATTAATTGAAAACATTAAAAAAGACTAGAACAAGTAATTAAACAACAACAAAATAGGAACTATTTCTAGATTTTAAAACATTTTGATAGAGAAATCTTATTTGAAAAGTTTTACATGTATGGTATTCGGAGTTAAGAACTTAAATGGTTCAAGACAAATTTAACAGAAAGAAAACAGCGAACTAAAGTTAACAATACAATATCAAATTAACTAAATGTAGATATTGGAGTCCCACAAGGATCAATCTACACCTTATTTATTATATATATAACGACATACAGAATTGTAAAGTAGTTTTATACGCTGACGATAGATACACTATTATATGCTGAGGAAATAAATAAAGTTGAATGTAGGAATAAAATTTTACAAGACATGAAAAAGGTGAATGTGTGGTTAAAAATGAATAAACTTAAACTGAATGAAAAAAAAAAAAAAATTAATGGACATTTATATAAATAGTAATGAAAGTATAGAATTAAATAGAGAGGCAATTGGAAAAGTTGATAAAATTTAATACGTAGGTATTATTATAGACAGCAAATTGAAATTTTAAGAATATGTAGAATACAGATGTATGGGAATAGAAGGGACTTCAGGATTCAGTATATATACAACAGCTGCACAACAATAAGAGACTGAAATTATAATATAACAAGCTACCAACTAATATGAAACAAATTTTAATGTGTTTAAAAGAAATTACGTAGAATTTGTTAAGTTGGAAAATGTGATATATTAAATGAATTGCGATTATAATTTTAGTTATAAGTAATTATCTCTTTTTTTATGGAGTTTATCTCCTTTCAATCACGATAAAGCTCAACATAAATGTAGGGTAGGTGGGAAATAAAATACCACTCGTGAATTAAAACATACATATATATTTTTTTTATGTAAACATTAATGTATTTTTTAAAGTATAATATATCAATACTAATAAATAATAATAATAATATTCGGTTCTGCGATTTTACAACTATTTGATCCCGTCCGAAATGTTATTTTGCGTCTGCAAAATACTCCTAACGCGGCATCGATGATCTTGCGCGAGCTGAATCATCTTTTGAGGTTTGGGAGGAGATAATAGTCCGAAGGAGCCAAATCGGGCGCATAAGGTGGATGGGGAATCTTTTGGAGCCCGAAATCGTTGATTTTTGCCATGGCTTCGATGCTCTTGTGTGCCGGTGTATTGTCTTGCCACACCATTTAACGATTTTTTTTTTTACATTTTCCTGTGTAACCGCATCGGAGGGCCAGCCGCTGCGACACTGGAGTTTTGGCCACCACGAAACTTTCGAAACCAATATTTCACGGTGTAATCTGAAGTAGTACTAGCGCCACTTTTCTTTTTTTTTCTTTGCCGTTTTGTTTTATGTTTTATGAGAGGACGAAAATCGTTTTAACCTACTTAACGTGCCAAACACGTCAACAAAAATCGGCTGTCAAAACAAATCAAATGGCTGTATCGCGCTGAAATTTATTATGTCTCCCTAAATATGAATAGACTATAAGGCGCCATAATCTTTTTAGCGATTGCAGCGCATTGTGCGGTTTCTGAGTTTGTATGGATACTGCAGATAATTTCACTAAAAGTCGGCGTAGTTGGAACAATTTAACGCCCACCGCCGTAATTTAGAATCGCTACAACGGGGACTACCGGGAAGTTTCGCTAACTCAAGAACGGATCGTCGGATTTGAATTTTTTTTTTTGTGTTAGTTAGCTGCCAAGGATGAACATAGGGGATATTAAAAATTTTTATATTCAAAAAGTGAGCGTGGCAAACTATTCCCTTTAAAGCACTATATCTCGCAAAATAGTTGCACAACGATATTGAAATTTGGTATGTAGTCATATATAACTAATGGTCATATAATAAATGGCGCGGTTCCTTCCATACAACCCAAATTTTGTTTACTCTATATCTGAAACTATTTGTCCTACAACTCTGGGACTTAAGATGAAGTCAGATGATATCTATTCGGCATTACTCTATAAAAATCAGCGATATCCACGAATGGGGTGGAGTACCTCCCATATTGTTTGATTTCTATTTTTAATACCATTGACCCTGCAGCACTGCGGTTTTAGACATGCAATTAGAATCGGAAGTGAAATACCCTAACAATTATTTTAATACCATATATACATATTTGGTAGATATTTTTTAACCAGGTGGTAAGCATTTTTTTTCGAGCATCCCTGATAAGTTGACTCTTTAAGTTTTAAAATCTACAAATGGCGTTATTAGTCAGTAGCTCAAGTTTTGTGATTTTGTCGGTGATTAAAGTGAGTTAATCGAAAACATTTAACATTGTTTTCAGTGCAATAGTGAATCAGGTAATATTGCGAGCCATATCTGCAAAAAAAGTGTAAATGCCAAAGAATCTTATATTAAAAAAAATTATTTCGTATGGAATTGTAAATACTCGAAATGATTTCAATCCAAAAATCAATTTTGGGCGGCACGAAGTTTGCCAGGTCAGCTAGTTATCCATACAAGTATATAAAAATTAATGTACTTGAATAAATACATTTCAAAAACAAATATTTTCTTTTTTACCATGTTTGTTTTATTAGAATATATCATGACATCGATTCTGCGTGATGTCAAGAGATAGTTTCATGAGATCGGTTATGGTAGCTTCAAACTTGCCTCTAACAATGATTATCAAATCTTCTGTAAAACTCTAAAAATAAAGAGTTTGTAAAAGCTGTTTAAAGACCACTACCCAAACGAGCGGCAAATACGCCTTCTTGATATGTATTCCTTCTTGACCATACTTTCCTTAATTGATCTGAAAGTCAAAATTTGATGTACTAGTAACGTTAGGCAATGTACAGAGATCAATTACTTTACTCTCAAACGCCTTTTTGATTTTATGGTTACCAATCAGTGGATTTGCATGACTGATAACCATATTGTTCAAAATGGAGAGGTATGTCTTTTTGATAGTTTTCCTTGCTATATTGATCCAAATTTTTTTCTATAGCTTTAAGCAGGAATAAAGTTATGCCAAATATACCGAAAGGCCTTTTGCGAATGATCAGGAAATTTTTTTTTAATATAATATTTACTTAAATACACAGGTCGATATGATTTTACTTCAATAATCTCGGAAATTTTGTATATATACACACCGAACCCGACGTGATAGCGAAAAACTGAAAACGCTATTGTATTTAAAATTCATTTTAATTTTTTATACCTTGTGGAAAAAAAAATTTCAAATCACTCTTTGCAATTTTTGCATCTAAATCTATTGACCGATCTTTTTTATATGATACTTCGTTTTGTTCGCAATTAACAAATAATAGTAAAACCTGGGAGATTTTTGCATTTCCGTCATTTAATTAATAATATAATTCCATTTTTTTTTTGAACAAATAAACAAAAAGGAAATTGTGTTTTATTTAGTTTATAACGTCTATGAAGTTGACCTGACAAAAATTTTTTACTATTGACGATATATACTTTTATTACGTTTAATATAATTTATCACTCATTGAAATCTACCAACTTTGACGTGTTTAATGTGCAGTTACGTGACATCATTTTTTCTAAATTCAACAAAAACATTAAATAGGTGATATCTCCTATATATATATATATATATATATATATATATATATATATATATATATATATATATATATATATATATATATATATATATATATATATATATATATATATATATATATATATATGTTTGCGCTTAGATGGCAACAAAAAAAGGGGTTTTTTCTCCGTAAGATATGCAAATAAAAAGAAAGAAAAACCATGGGCATTAATATTAATTTCTTTAAATTTATTTCCTTGGAAATTTGGCGCAATTCTTACCGTATTCGTTCCTTTAACGAGTGACGGCCATACATATTGTATTTTCACTTCGGGGGGGAGGCCGAAGGGGGAAACACAATTTTCTTGTTTGACAGGGATCCTAATGATCCTTAAAGTAAAAATATGATTACAATTATGCAAAAAGGGACGTTTGGCTTAAAAATTGCCGCCCGCCTTGCAGTAACACTGCAATGAAAATAACTTAATATTTATAAGATATAAAAATTCTATTCAATTCATAAAAAATATATTAACTATGGCGTTCAATTGTAACAAATCAATTGTGATTTTTTTTAATGTGCGTTCTTCAACAATAAAGGGGTAAAAATTTAGTTATTCATATTAAATTCAAATTATATGGTTCTCATAAAAGTTTTTTCTTGGGAGATACTCATAAGTATCTTACTATAAAGGAAACATATTATTTTGTGCGATATCCTGCCCAGTTGCTCTCTTTACTACCCCTTCCATCAAAAAGCGACCATGTACACTGGCGCCAAAGCATTGCTACATCTTTTTATTGCTAAGGTGACTGGTTCAAAACCGTTATGTGGTTGTTAATTCCGCCTCATCTGATAGACATTTTTGAGTTGATGGCAAGGTAGAAATCCAGATTAAATTATAGGGCGATCTTCAAGCCTTTTTGAGACCGACACGCTGTATACGACCATCCTGGGTTGAATTATTGGGGTGAATAAAAGGCCGTGGCTGGAGACCGGCATGCGGTGCACGACCAACCCGTGGTTGATGAAAGGTGGTAACTAATCGGCTTAGCCGACTGTGGTTGGATGGGCGATGACGAGAGCACCAGCCCAGGCGATTCTGGCCCGGGTCCAGCTTGTGGATAAGGTATATTTTTCGCACGCATATACGAGGCAGCCAGCCCAGGCGATTCTGGTCCGGGTCTAGATACCCACCTTTTAAGTTTTGCAATCTTTTTAAATTTGGCAGCCAGCCCGGGTGATTCTGGCCCGGGTCCAGCTACCCTCTTATTTGCAATCGTAGCTATATTTGATTTAGCAGCCAGCCCAGGCGATTCTGGCCCGGGTCCAACTAACAACACCTTCGCGTTATTGTGCCAACTACTTGTTGGAATCCGAACCTTTACGGTTTTTAAATCGGACGTAAATTCGTCGCCACCTGTGCACACCCCCACCATATCATCAGTTTTAATTGCTTGAAATAAACAATTTCGCTTTACCACCTTTTGACGTTCTCTAAAATATGGTTTTTTCGTTGTCGTCACCTTATGTTGGGTCAAATTATTTACTTTACTCACATTATTGAAATGTGAACTATATGTGGAAAATGTCGAAACTTCTTTAGTGGGTAGCGGACCTGTAACTATCCAACCAAACACCGTCTGTTGTGCTATCAGCGAACCGAGCACATTCCTTTGTATTCCATCCAGTAAAATGTTTGAATAGATGTCAGCACCTATTAGGACATCCACCGGTTCACTGGTATGAAAATTCCTATCTGCTAACTGAATATCGGGCATCCCTTGAATAATGGAAGCATCTATTGATTGAGTTGGTAAATTTCCAGAAAGTTTAGGCATAATAAGACCATTTGACTCTATCCTCAAAGTTGAATCGTTAGGGGATCCTAATATAAAACTGCACATCTTTTGAATGCGAGCCGAAACACTATTGTTTAGACCTAACACCTGTGCAGTAACCGTTTTTGTGGGAAGTTTTAGCATTTTTTGAAGTCTTTCCGAAATAAAAGTACACTCTGAACCAGAATCTATAAGTGCTCTAGCGATGTACACTGTACCCAAGTGACATATGGTCACCGATGCGGTACCTAACAAAATTTTATGTGTGCTTGCTGAAAAACAAACTTGTATTTCATCAATACTTTCATTATTTTCGGCATGCACTTCAGCCGTGTGAGCAATACTTTGTGGAGTACTTTGGACAGAATTTTGAGTTTGACCATATGTTTCAGAAAACCCACGATGCAAAAGCGAGTTATGTCGTCTCTTACAGATTGAACAATTGAACTGACTTTTACATTCTTGCACAAGATGAGAATGCGCAAAACAATTTAAACAAAGGTTAAATTTTCGTATGAAAGCCAGTCGATTATTTAAATTCATGTCGTTAAAAATCGGACAATTACTAAGGGGGTGCTGTTGCTTATGAAATAACTTACAATTAGAGCTCATGGCGTTGTAATGAACTTGCACATTTCTATTGACAAAATCTGACTGTAATTTCGATTTACTTTCATATACCTTTTCTGCGTTTTGCCTTAAATCAGAAATAGTTTCCAACGTTTGAAATCTATTTGTCAAAAAATCATTCAATTCGCTCCATTTGGGAAGCTCAAATTTCCTAGATATACTTTGCTCCCATAAGGAGAGCGTGGCTTCAGGCAAACGCGTGCAGCATAAATAAAAAAATATTGCATCCCAGTTTCCAACATCAATATTTTACAATTCTAACGTTGAGATGCAATTGTTTATGTCTCTCTGCATTTTTTTAACGCACTACCAGATTCTGATGAGACAGCAGGTAAATTAAAAAGTATCTTTAACTGTGCGTTAACAAGTATTCGTTTGTTTTCGTATCTATCAGAAAGATTCTGCCAAGCTTGTGCGAAACCGTCATTGGTCAAGGGAGACTTTTTCACAATATCTTTCGCTTCACCTTTTGTGTTCTGATTTAAATGGAAGAGTTTTTCGACTGGCATAAGTCGACTATTACAAATATATATAGCGGTGAACATATCGCGAAAAGATGGCCACGACGTGTAGTCGCCGTAAAACACTTCAGTATCGCATATTTTGATCGGACATTGGATATGAAGTGGTAATTTTGTTAATAGGTGCAGCTATATTTTGAGCTGTATAACCTTGGGCCTGATAGACTTCAGATGTAATACTCTGAACAGGATTTCTTTGAAAATTGTAGTTTTGGCTTGGGGGACCTTGATTTGAGTAGCTTTGTTCGAGGAGCCTTTGACCTGGGTAGGAATGGGGTGATTTGCAACTGGTGCCCTGGAAACCATCGTATCTTTAGATATATCATTATGGAACGATGGACTTTGTAATGGGGTAGCTGCTGCAGTTAAAGCAGCACCTGAGCTTACAGGTGAACCTCGAGAAGAAGAGCTGTGGGTCGGATGCAGAGTCATATTATGAGCATATTCACCCATCTGTGAAGCAGTGGCAACATATGCTGTATAGCAACTTCTAAAACTTACTTTTAAGTTTGTTATTTGCTCCACGTTTTCAGTACCACGTGCTTTGGCTTCCCTTAGAGCTACCTCATATCCTACCTTTAGATCTACCCACATAGATTTAAGCTCCTCTCTTTGTACCTCAATTGAAAAGAAACTTAAATCCTTGGGATAGTTTTCATTAAAAATCGCTTCAAATTCAAGAAAGGCTTCTGCCTGTGAATTGAAAAGTTCTATTGAAGCCATATTTATATTTAAATCCAACAAAGAAAAAGTTTCGACAGCAGATCGAATTAAATAAATAATTAATAAATTTTAACTTTACTACAAAAATTTTTTTTGAGAACTTTATTAAACTGTTGAATATATTATCAAAATATCAAATTTAATGAAATTTGAAATAAACACGATTTAAAAAATTAACTATATTTTTTATTGTGTCACCTTTGAGTTATCCTTATAATTATGGAAATTTACCCTATATTGTTTGTATCGTAAGACAATAAGCTTATTCGTGTGTTATAGAAATAAAAATATACTTTCAAATATTTATTGCGAACCACCCTAATGGCAATTTTCCTAAACAAATTTCTTTAATTTTAAACTAAACGAAAATTTTCAATAGCTGACCACTCTAATCCAAATAAGGCTATTTATGGGTAAATTTCTAAAAGGTATAACTGAATGATAATTTTGTAAAAGGTTATAATTTTTTTTTGTATATATATATATATATATATATATATATATATATGTATATATATATATATATATATATATATATATATATATATATATATATATATATATATATATATATATATATATATATATATATATATATATATATATATATATATATATATATATATATATATATATATATATATATATATATATATATATATATATATATATATATATATATTATATATATATATATATATATATATATATATATATATATATATATATATATATATATATATATATATATATATTTATATATATAATATATATAAATATATATATATATATTATATTGCCATACCTACAAGAACAAACACAATATACTTTTTGGTACGTAAATGGTGTAATAAATGTTCATGTGTAACGCTGATAATGTGCAATGATACTCAATGTAACGCTTTACTTAACATTGCATAATTCCACTCACTTGGTTTATATTTCTAGCTGGCCTTGCTGTTGTAGATACTTATGTACATATGTATGTCTGATGGGTTTTCAATGCCTTTACTTATCTTAAATAATATATAATAATTAAAATTTTCCCCATGAAAATCGATAACTAATCTAAAATTTCATTTGAGATATGCTCAAGTTACTGATAAAACTGCAGAAAAACTAAAATGTGTGATAAGAAAATTTAACTTTACTAAACTTGCAAAGAATATCGAGACAAGCTCTAGGGCGACAACTTTCATAAGTACCTTTTTTTGGCTTCTTCATATGCTTTCATGACAAAAAAAAGAGAGTATACTGTTACAATTTTCAACACTATGCACTATTTCATAAAAATTTTCTTTTTAAAGGGCGGCATTATCCACTCTTGTTGGTCCTGACAAAGTATATTTATAAGTGATCAGCGTTGGATTCTGATTTGATTTGACGATGTCCGTCCGTCCGTTCGTGTGTCTGTTTGTCTGTCCGTCTGTCGCAGGGTTTACAGCCGTAGTTTACAAGCTATTGAGCTGAAATGAGCTCTCTTTCCCCAAGCGGAGACAAAGTTCTAAGATGTGCCAGATCGGACCAAAACTTCTACCACCTACCATACAAACCACCCCTTTCCAAGCGAACAAAAAAATTTAATTCAATATATAGCATTTTAGTAGTAACGCAAAACTACTCACAAAAAATGACCGTGATCGGATAAGTACCACGCCCACTTATAATAGAGACATGTAGCACATATGTGATAACATGTGACAATTGAAAAACATCCCTATTTATATTCCACCGATGCGTGTGTTAGGCCGTCTGTGCACTGTTCACCCACAGGCACTGCCAAAACTTGCATTACATCACTTTCTTTGGCAATCATACGATCACAAAACAATCATCTGAAGTTACAGCTACTCTTTTGCGAACAGAGCATTCAGCATTAAATTTCCTTTTAATAAGCAAACAACTTATACACTAAAAAAATATTGAATTTTTAAATAATATAAATATTATATATCTATTTTAGTCTGAAAAATAACCTCCTTGACCGCACACAATAAAAAAAGATTATGGCGCCTATAGTCCATTCATATTAAGCAGACAGGTCAAATTTCAACCATTAGTTTTGTTTTGACAGCCAATTTTTGTTGAGGTGTTTGGCATTATGTTGAGTATGGAAAAAACGATTTTGGTTTTCTTATAAAACATTATTTTTTGAGAGGCAAACGGCGAAGAAAACAAAAGAAAAGTTGGATAATAATTGTGGGGCTAGTGCTACTTTAGATTCCACCGTGAAATATTGGTTTTGAAAGTTTCGTGGTGGCCAAAACTCCACTGCCGATGAAGTAAGCAGCGGCTGGCTTTCCGATGCGTTTTTCACAAATGGTAAATTTCAGCAAGGGGATTTACGAAGTAGTTATGTATGTTTGTTCTTAAGTACTTTTATATACAAATCGGTTCTATTGGCACAAAGCTAACACAAAATCCATATACTCTTTAATAATTTAATTTTCTTTAGAAATATTGTGTACATTTAAAAAAAAACATCTATTTACTCCATTGGTATTGAAAAAAATTTAACTCATGAGTCATGACTTTCAAAAATTGATTTTTAAAAATTTATCTCTTAATATTTATATATACATATAGCTTAATTTTTAATTTATTATATTTTACTTTTAATTAATACATTTTATAAACCTTTAATAATTTTTTTTTGTACTTGCAATACAAAATCTAATTTCGTTTTTATTTAGAGCTTTCAGTTACGGTTTCGGCCAAATATTAGAAAATGGTCGAAAATTAGAAGCATGTGAATCATACCAACTTAAATACCACATTTCAGATTATGATGTGCAATTTAAGCGACATAATCGAATAATGTTACATAATTTTACAAATTGTGGGCGTAATAGAGAAGTGGCAAAATTGTTATAGCCTATACTCTGACCCGCCCCCTAAGGCTATGTGTAACAAAGTTTACCCGAAACAACAGACAGATAGATCGATAGAAAGACGTTAGATAATTCTTTTACTTTTAATAAAACATAAAAATCATGCTACAATAAATTGCTTTAATCGTTTTAATTCGTTGAAATAAATGTTTTTTCTATAAAATGGGTATTAGCTGAAGCTAGTAACTAGTTTTTAATAAAAAAAATTAACTAAAAGAAAATGCAGTAAGTTACAGCATCGCTACAATGATTCTCTGCCAATGAAAATCAAGTGAACATGAGATGAAATTCTTTGCCACTGAAAAACATTTGATTAATAAAAATGCTTTACACTTAAGAGCTACTTGACAGTAGAAACCGCATCACGAGTTAGTTAAGAACGAGTCTTGAAGTAGCTGAGGAAGTGAACAAATAAATTGTTTAAAAGTGAAAACGAAAAAAATCACCAAGTGTGTACATTTAAAATAGAGAATATAGTTTTGAGCTATTATTATGGTTGGGATTTTTTAGATCAGCAGTCAAATTTGAACGTATTGGTATATATAACTCTACTGGCCTACTAAGTCCCAACATAATGAACGCAATGACGAATTTAAACCACACAAACATCTGCGTCTATCGTTTGGAATTTCGAGCGGCATAAACGCTTTATTGAAGGCTTCGTAATGCCCCGGAAATTCTAAAAAATAGCTCAGGGCTTTTCATGTCTCCCGTTGGCAATAGAAATAAATTTATTTTGGAAATTTAAAACTGGTCAGCAAAATCGTTTTTTATAACAAAAAATTAATATGACTTGATTAAGTTTTGTATAAATTCTGCATTACTCTAGTCAAAAAGGTAACGTTTCCGAAAAAAAGTTAAAATTTCTGGTCTTAGAGAAATCAAAGTAAAAGTGAATTAGTGAAAAACATTTGGGATTTGTTGTTGCCCATTAGCTACAATAGAAACATTTTGCATAAAAGCATAATGCACCTGCTTACAGAAGTGAAGTGTTATAAAAAGTCGTCATTTGTTAAAAATACATATGTACATATAATTATAAATTGTTTAACGATAATTCTAGATCTATTTTTTTCTAATTAATCCAGACATATTTTTGAGAATATCCCGCGAGATATGGCCTGTCTGCCGGTAAAATAAAAGTGTTCTATAATTACTTCTTTAATAAAATAATTTGGTGTGAAGTGTTGATATCACTTATGTGTTGCTTCATTCAAATTGAAGGATAATTTGAATAAATGACGAACTCGTACGAAACAAATGTTAAAACTAACGAACGCAATTTTGGTTTCATTGCAAAAATGTATGTGTCTTAAAAAATCACAAAACAGTTTATTTAAAAAAAAAACGTGTAAAAGACAATAACAGCACAATTGAAACTGCTCGACCAGGATCTGGAGAAGTGTAAGGAGTCGACGGAGGGTGCTCCAATTTCTGGCTTAAGCAGAAATTGGTGCGAGTTTTTATTTTGCTTATTAAAAACTAACATTTCATATGATATTTCTATCTTGAAAATACCTGTTACATTTATACCATTTGCAACGCACAAGCATTTACCGAAGGGTATATTCAGTTTATTCTTCCTCTTCTTATGCCCTTAAGCAGGCATGGTAAGGTAGTCCCCACCTGATCCCGTACTCAGAATACTTAAAAACATTCTACTAAGTTTGTCTAACGAAAAAATTTCATTTGAAAGGGTTTTTCCTTTATCTAAAAAGGTCCTTATATGAATCCAAACTTAATTTTTGGGCAAACTATTCTTAACCGCTTACAAATTTGAGTTTTATCCAAAACTTTCATATCAAAAACCGATAAAACTAAATCTTCTTCTGTAGTTTTTAAGCTTAAAAAAAAAATATTTTCGTGAATTTATCGTCAGTTTATTTAGTTTTTTTTAAGCAAATTAAGTTTTTAACATAAATTATCAGTTTTCCTCAGTAACGTTTTATATGGAATAATAAAAGATTAAAATGTAATTGGGTTCCGGTATAGCCAACAACATTTCTTTCATTTGTTAATGATTTTATTATTTTTTAAATTATTTTAGGTGAAGCTTTATTAAATTTGTTCCTTACCAAATATGTGTTTTGTGTAAATACTTTCGATTAAATGTTGTTGTCTCTACCCAAAAGCGGATAATACAATTTTGTATGTTTTTTTTTACCTCATGGACCTCGTTTTCTCTTTGGTTACTTCGCTTTTTGATCAATAATCCCACGTTCGTTTGATTTTTATTTATAATCATGGCAGCTTTTTGAGGAGTTTCAAACATGTTCATTACGGAAATTATGAAATTTAAAATTATTTATCCTCACAGCATGATTCTTATACCATACACACATCATATGCCAAATGGGTACATTTCAATCTGTTGTTTGTTTGCAACACGACTGCAAATGGATGCTTAAAATAATTGTTTACTTGTTATGTTTTAAATGTATTTTTAATAAGAAACTCAAAAAACAACAATTTTGAAGACCACTGGGTCTGAATCAAACTATTATTATATATTATTATAGACCTACTTTTTCTTTGTTTTTTTTATTTGATAGGCTCTAATTTTCGGGAATAAAGGGCGAGAAGGGTACACTGCAAAAAAAAAACGCATTTTAATTACGATCATATCCTAGGTTGTGTAATTTTTTCAAAATCAAGTTTAATGTAACGAATCAAAACACATTAATTTATATTATCAACTTTAAAATACAAATTATAACTTTCATATCAAAACAGACAAACATTTATTGAAGATTGCTTCAATGTTAAACGATATTATAGATTGAAACAATTTTGAAAGCACTTATTCAACAGAAATTAAAGGTTAAAATTCATTTTCATTAAATATACATTTTTGAACTAAAATTTAAAGAAAATAAGTATTTTCAAAAGAAAGTTTTTGAAATAAACTCAAACAACTTTAAAATCAGTTGGCTCAATTTTAACATACATTTATAATTTCAATTTTACTAAACTTTCTTAAACTATTTAATTTAATTTAAGGTGGTTATTTTAGTTTGTTTTTTTCTTTTAGTGTAGGGGTATATGAGAAGAGGCTATCAAATAGCTCTACCACCAGCAAAGTAAACTCCTTTGTTTGCCAATTTTAGTGCACAGAAAACAAGAAATTCGCAATAATTGTAACAGCGGCAAACATGAACTCAACACCACTCGCCTACAACAAAGTGATTTAGACAAAAACAGAAATACTTGTATGTATGTAGGTATATGACTAAATGCAGAGTAGTAAAGCTTCGGCCTAGCTAAGATTTATTTGTGCTAATTCTGTTTTACTTTTGGATTCTCACTTCGCTGCAAAATCAAATTACAGTTATTTTAAGCAAAAAACAGATATACAACAAATATAATAATAACTTGATCGCGAACAACTAGTGATGAGCGTGAGTACTAACTTAATTTATTTAACTTTCATATTGATTTATACTCATTTATACTCTTTCAACATATTGTATTAGGAGCATAAGAAGCATTTTTTCCTTTTTCGGGCAATAAAAATTTTTAAAATAATGTTCAGATTTTTAATTTCATTTTCAACATAATACTTTAAAAATGAAGGTTGGAAAGAATTTGCAAGAGTTATTTAAAATTAGAAACCTATCAAAAATCTTAACAAAAATTCTATCGTCAGATATTTTAATTATATTTCTTGTATGCTTTACTTTTAATTTACGAAGTGTGTTCAAATTTTGCGGGCAACGTACTACATTCGATTATCTTTTTTTTTTGTTATGTTGGTACACTCGTTACGAACATATGTTTACATTTTCAGCTATATATCATGTTTGGTTTGATTGTGAGACGCATAACGGTTAGAAGTGTTTTGCGTGCTCGGTGATTTTCTGCTCACCTGGACTCTTCCATTGGGACGATTGGGCTTTGGCTTCGATTTCATAACCATATATCCATGATTCGTAACCAATTATGACCCAAAGCAAATCAGGATCATCATAGATGTTGTTTTTGGCCAAAAACTCTCGCACAAGCAAAGATGAGTTCCGGAACACACGTCTCATGCCCTTGCTCATGACGTGCTTGGGCGTCCAAAACGAGGCTCTTCATTGGCATCGTTCCGGCCATCTTAAAAGAGTTTATATTACTTTTAAATTTTGTGTCAAAGAATTTCGGGAAGTATGAAAGCAGTGGACTACATTTATATTTTAAATAATAGTTTGAAGGGCAGTTTCACGAAATGGGGAAATGATCCGAAGCACACTGCTAAGGTGACAAACAACTGAATACAAAGTCAGTCACTTCCGTTGCTAGACTGGTCACCACAGTCACCAGACCTAAATCCAATAGAACATTTATGGCAGCAGCTAAAATCAAAAATTGCGCGCTATCGCGACCCCCAAAGAACTTGGATGAATGTTACGACCGAGCCGCTAAGAAGTGGAATAAAATAGGTCCAGATGTATGCAGGAATTTAATTCATAGCATGCCCAGACGCATTGATGCTGTAATTAAAGCAAAGGGGAGCCATACAAAACATTAACTTAATACTTAAGACTGATCGAAAGACTTTTTTGAACATTGTTTTTTGTTTGTAATTAAATCATTTGAATAAAATGAGTTACAAGTGTTTATTTACTCTTATGTATATAAAACATAAAAATATAAAAAAAAATTTATGAAGTCAAGTGGGTAAAATCTTTCATTTATTAATTTACATGAAACTCTCGATCGGATTTGTGAGTCATATATATATATATATATATATATATATATATATATATATATATATATATATATATATATATATATATATATATATATATATATATATATATATAGATATATATATAGATATATATATATATATATATATATATATATATATATATATATATATATATATATATATATATATATATATATATATATATATATATATATATATATATATATATATATATATATATATATATATATATATATACTAGGGAATGCCCGGCATGCGTTGCAATGCCACTTAAAAAAATGGTACCAGAACTTCCCGGTACTCCCGTTAGTTAGCGAAACTTCTCGGTATTCACAGTTGTAGCGATTCTGAGTTACGGCTGTGAAATTATCGGCATACAAACTCAGAAACAAAATCCCAAATTTTTAGAAGCAATATTAGCAATCGTATTTTTTTACTTAATTAAATAAATTGAGGGCGTAATAAGTGGGTGGCTATCAAGGCACTCGAATCCTATCAGGTAAACTCTAAACTGGTAAGAGATTGTCTTGAGAAACTTAATACGCTTGGTTCGCAGAACAAGGTCTGGATACTTTGGGTTCCAGGCCATGTAGGAATAGAAGGAAATGTGAAGGCAGACGAACTCGCAAAAAAAGGGGCAGTTACCCCATTTATAGGACCCGAACCCTTTTGTGGAATGGGAAAAAAGTCTTTAACCATACTCTTAAAGAAAGAGGAGGTTCAACATCGAACATCCTACTGGGACAATCAACCAGGGTTGGAGCACTCAAAAACTCTTTTAGGATCGCACAAACTAAAAATATTTAATGATTGCATGAATCTAACAAAAGAGAGTATGAGAATCATAACGGGTTTTCTGACAGGGCACTTGGAACACTACCAGGTACCTGACAACATGTTGAAACTACTGGAGATAGGCTCTATACTAAAATTTATTTCAGTAATAGAACTTACAGAAATACTATAAATCTTTTAGAACTATAGGGCCTGTAAGAACACTACTATCTTGAAGGGGGTACAATAGTTCTATAGGACGCGGTGCATTTCCCCAAACATAATAATAATAATAAGTGGGCGTGGACAAAATTTTCGGATGAATGGTTTGGATGACCATTTAGTACAAAGAAAGATAGAAAGAAAGTAAGATAGAAGAATTCATTTATATATATATAGATATGTATATACATTAATTTCAGCTCGATAGCTCTTTAACTACGGCTGTAATCGCTGGAACAGACGGACGGACATAGTTAAATCAACTCAGAATCCGACGCTGATCATTCATAATATACTTTGCCGTACCTACCACGCCCCCTTCTTGTCTTTACAAACGGAAGAACAAACTCAATATACCATTCTGTACGTGCACTTGCACGTGGCGAAGGGTATAAAAAACGATTAACAGCTGGTATTACTGCGTATTATTGGAGCAATTAAAGGCCGAAATTGTAGCGAAATGGCCACACATGAAACGAAAAAAAAATTTGTTATTGCAGGGCAATGCGGCGGAACACAAGCGCATCGCAACCATGGCTAAAATCAACGTTTTAGGGCTCCTATTGATTCCCCATTTACCTTATAAGCCCGATTTGGCTCCCTCGGACTAATATCTGTTTCCAAACCTTAAAAGATGACTCATCAATAAAAAAAATTCAGCTCGCGCGAGATCATCGACGTCGCGGAGGAGTTATCTTTTCGAACAGGATTAAAACGTTGGGAAATCGATGGAATAAGTGTATCGACCTAAAAGGGGACTACATTGAATAAAGAAAAGCATTTTCTTCATTCCCAAAGAAGTTACTTTTCACTCTACCTAGTATCTGCAAAAATAATAATGCATATTAAAAAAGAAGTATTTATACAATCTCCAATAAAAGATAAGTTATGTTCGTTTTCTCTTTTTAATCGAAATAGAAAAATTTGAAAATTTTCGTGTGGATGCAGAAGCTGTATAAACAATTTTATATTGTTAAGATGCTTTTTCGTATACTAGATTACAAAGCTATAAAAAAATATTAACATTATTATTCACTTATTACATAGAATATAAAATACATTTGATACCTTGTCCGTCAGGAATAGACGCCTGCGTTGGTGTACTTTCACCAAGAAGTGAGAAATTCTTTTTTTTAAACTTTGATATTATTTAATTAAAAATTCTTCTTTTTTTTAACTTGTTTTATTTATAATTGAAAAAATGCGTTGCTTTATAATATTAATTAGAAAAATTATGCAAGAGGGTTATAAAAATAAACTAGGTTTGATGTGGAATGCAAAAATATATATAAAATATCTTTCCTTTAGCTATAACGATTTCAGATTTTTAGGACCAATATTAGCGAAATAATCGAATATTTTAACTTAGTTTTACAATTCGTGGGCGTAATAGGTGGGCGTGGCAAAATTTTCTTTACCAGATTTACCAGTAGAGAGCGAATCACCAAGAAGAACTCAAGACGGTAACTGGGCACGCAGTGAAGAAGAAAAAGCCATGACATTTGCTAATCACTTGAGCCAGGTTTTCAAACCAAATCCGACTACACATGGATTTGTGATTCCTTTCTTAACTAACCATTCACCCTATAGATCGGCGCAAGTTGTTTTAAACTGTGACAAGGTTATAAATCGTGATGGGTATGATATTATAACTACGAAAATGATTATCGAACTACCTAGTACAGCGATTGAGCTTATCACAAAACTATTTAATGCGATTTTTAGAATCTGATACTTTCCGATGTCGTGGAAGAAATCACTTAGTGTATTGATATGAAAGCCAGGAAAGGACAAAACATTATCTTTCTCCTACAGACCTATTAGTCTACTCCCGTGCCTGTCCAAACTCTTCGAGAAATTACTACTATCAAAACTAACACATTTAATTGATCGTAACATTATACCATCCCATAAATTATTCTTCCGCAAAAACCATGGAAGCATATTACAGGTCAATCGTATAACTATTGTGATAAGAAAAGCCTTTGAAACAGCTCAGCAATTTTTCTCGATGTTGCTCAGGTCTAACGGTGTCAACTTTTGCTGATGATACAGTGACTAAGGCAAACCGATACATAAACTTATTTTAAATAACAATTCAATAGATGTAATGTTCATTTCTGAGAATCATTTGTTGCACAATCACTTTCAAGTAATATAAGGTTACAGTATTTATGACACCTAATAACCCGGTGCAAAGGCTCGTGGTTGTATGGCAATTCTTAAAAAGGGAATAAAGCACTTTCCTATACGTTTTTGTACAGATTATTTACAAGCTACAGAATATATTAAGCGCCTTACAATACTATTTATTGCCCACCCAGTTCAAAAAGAACTGCTAAAGATATTAATCCTAAGCACACACACTGATTCTACTCAATGGCAAAAGATTACGTTTTTTTAAACCAATTAGGTCTTGGTGTATTATCCTGCGCAAGTCCCACTTAGGCCAGAACTTATTGATATCGCTATCACTAAAGAACTAAAAAATATGCACTCCTGTGTGCAGTCTTCTGTAGAACTCTCTTCAGATCACTCGCCCGTATTAATAACTTTCACACTGGTAATATTTACCATTAAGCTCCCATCTGGATCTCCACGTTTCTTTAAAAACGGACCAAGAAATATTAAATTCCTTTTAAAATCTTAAACAGATACTAACCCAAAAAACAAAAAGTGTCTCATATAAGACTTAAAACAGAATCCGCGGATTTAAGTTGAAATCGGATTATAAAGTCCGGCTCTACAAGGCCAAATAAAACCTATATGGGCCTTTGGTATTTAATTGTTGGCTACGGCGTTTCCCTCTAACGTGGAGAAAATATTTCGATTATAGTCAATCCGCCGGGTTTGACACTTTAAAAAAACTGAGTTTTACAAAATAAAAAACTTTAAACATAAAATTTAACATTTACAAGTTGAGACTTCGCAACAGTAATTGTCTACCAGAGAGCAACGAGAGAACACTCTTGTATTGCCTCTTTATTTTCTTACAACAAAAAGAGGTAATTTTTGTCAAATTTGAAAATAACCCTTTTAAAAATTAATTCACCATCTTTACCACAGGGGAATAACTTTTGTTCTATATATTTGTTTTTTAACTACATAGGAGTTTACTTGATGTTATTGTGAAATTAAAAAAAAATGATCAGTTGCGTCATTTTACGTTTTGTGGTGGTCCACTGTGAAATCTCTTTTATCTGAATTGTTTATTTCTTTTGATTATTTAATAGGTGTCGCACACCGATTTGAATGTGATTCTACCTGTACAAAGGTAGAAAAGTTGACCAATCATTCGGATATTTTGTGTCATATTTTGGTAGACTCTAAAATTCTCACAAAAAAATGGTCAAAATTTTAAAACTGGGCATGGCACCTCGCATACAAAAAAAAATATTGTAAAATGCAGAGTACGACAGAATTTGTTTAAAACTTGTAAGAACCTCCTCTGGCTGCTTTTTTAAATTTTGTTTTGGTAATTTCTTTGTTGCGCTAATAACCATCTTGATCTTTATTTGAAAAAATTGAGACCAAATCAATTTAGCTGTATCTTCCCAATTGGAAAAGACTGACCGATAGTTTATTTTAAGAAAATATAGTACCCATGTTACAGAATCTATGCTGTTATGTTTTTTTTTTTTAGATTAAGATTTATTAAGTTTTAAACCAAGCGTAAAAAGATAAAACATCTTAAATTCTACACTTGTTACATGCAAAAAAATTAAAAAAACACAGTAATTACAAATGCTACAAAATTAAATTTAAAACAATTAAAATTAAAAAAATAAATATAATAATAATAACAAATAATCGACTATTCTTTCAATAATAAGGAGAACAGAACCCCGTCCTTCGAGCAATATTAAGCATACAAAAAAGAAAAAAAAAACAATTTAATACAAACTTGAGGTTTAAGATAATAATTTACCAATTAAGAATAATTAACATGAAACATTTCACATTTGACAGAAATGAACTTAAGTTTATATTAAAACGTTTGAAAATACAAAACAAATTTCACCTCTCGATAGAAACACCATTTAAAAAAAAACCTACAAGAAAGCGAAACTACCATTGTATTACACTGATTGTTAAAGATTTCACTAAAGAGAGCCTAGTTAAAACAAACTTTATAATTTAATTAGCTACAGTAAATAAAAAAAAAAACAAATACTGATGACATCCGATTCACTTATTCATGAACTCGTTCACATCATGGTGCAATACGTATAAATACTGTGGGTAAAACAAAAGTGTAACAACAAATTAGAAAATATACAAGCAACATAGCTCGCAGTGACATCACAATTATTAAATATATATTTTTAGTATAACATCAGTATCTGTATTTTTTTCACCTTAAAACTTAAATTTTGCTTCAATAAAATATCACTATAAACCTTTTTTTTCAATATATTAACGTGTTTATCATATTTGCGTCACTAATAAAAGAAAAGAAAAAGAAATTCCAACGAGAGTATTATCAACATATCTCTAATTTATTTAATCAGAGATAGGACATCAAATAACCTATCAACCAAAACACTAAGTTATTTAAGCCAGAAAAATTTTATTTTACATATTTATAAGTTAGAGCTAATCCGCCGACAACATAAAAGCATTGCATGGTCGTTTTCGTTACCCCTACACGATTCTCGACTAGTAACCATTGATAAATTATATGATATAACATAAGATAATAATACTGATTTGTCTTTAATTAATTTTCAACTATTGTTGACGGTCGTCTGAAAAACAACATACTCCATCTGATCATCAGTTCAATTCCGACAAAACTTAACTCAAAATATAGTTTCAAATACAGAAGAACAACCAGAATACAACTAGAAAAACAAAGTAATTAAAAAGCATTCTTTTAAACTGCAATGCATTGCTATTTGTTTGTAAGTTGCTCCGGTTTTTGACATAAATGCCTTAACTGAACTAAACTCATTCCACGTTTTAACCTCATGAAAGAAATTTCTGTATTACCAGATACAATTGCAGATCCTGAAATATCACCGCGAGCGGGGTTACTAATATTGTTGTTGCAGTTCTTCCGAAAAAAATAACTACGATTTTGCTCGGACCAAACTGATTCAATTGATCAATCGTATCAATACGGAAAAGAATCTCATTTTCAACTAACTTCACGTGAACGAGCCCGCGAAGTGTAAATGCAGACAGCAATAATAAAGAAATCATGTCTTCTTTTAAGTAATTAGTTTCAGCCACTTCTGTTCCCAGCTTTTTTACTCTCTCGGTCACTTCGTAGAGCTCCTTTTTCATATCGGCGACGTTGCGGCTTATGTCGACAAAGAATACGATGAGTCGCGATATTGTCTCCTGAAATTTTTCGTATTTTGCTTTAAATGAACTTCGTAACTGAGCATTGCTAATAATGCACTGAAATTGATTAAGCGGTGTTATTTGTTGTTTTTGTATTGTTTCAATTGTTTTATTTGATTTTATTTATATATAGAATTTGATAAAAAAAAAATGTATCGGAAATTTGATGTACTTGTATGAAGATACTAGAGCACACGATAAATGTTATAATTGTTTATGTTGTTGTTGTATTTAAAACAATGACTAAAAAGAAAAAAACCGGAGCTTAAAAAAACAAGATCGTTCAGCAAGGAAATTCTTTACTTGAAAAAATTGCGACCACATCAATTTAGCTGTATTTTTCTTATTTTCAAATAATGATCGATAGTTATTTTAAGAAAATGAAGTACCCATGTTACAGAATCTATGCTGTTATGTTTTTCTTTAATATTATTATTAAAGGCTATAGATGCACTGCGACCTGATAGATCTATTGTGCAGCCTCGTTGCCCTACAAACATAATTCTAGACAATTTATAAATCTCGTAATTGTTGTGGGCTTAATTTTAACTTTGTCATTTGGAACTAGAATCCCATTGTCTAAGTAGTCAAATCTGCATCTTGCCACCGCTGGATAAGTGTAAAGAACATGTTCAGTCATTTCCTGCTCCTCTTGGCAGAGTCAGCATGAATCATTTGCTACCACTCCTATTTTTTCAGATGGCAATTGAATCGTCCAGACTTTGTTTTTTCCATACGCGTATCAAATTATTTATGAAACTACTGTTTACTCCACATAAGGGTTCAGGACCTATGAACGGAGTTTCTGCACCTTTCTTTGAGAGAGAGTCCGATATTTCATTGAACTCCTGCCCGTCGTGTCCCGGCACTCATATCAGAGTAACCGAATTCCTTGCTGCTAGGGTGTTGAGAAGTTTAAGGCAATTCCATACCAGCTTTGATTGGAATGAGAAGTTTCTAAGGGATTTTAGAGCTGCTTGAGAGAATGCATATTTTGGTACCGCTGGTGCCCCTACGTAGACATTCTCTGACACTTATTTCTAAGGCCTGAAAAATAGAAGCTATTTCTCCCATCGCAACTGCTTTAAGGAAATTTGGCCCAACAATTCCCGCTCCAGCACTGTCATCTTCCAATTTTTTAAGGATCAGAATACCATGCCTGTGAGACCTGCTGTTGAGGGATTGAGTGCCTGAAAAACGAAATTTTTCTGTTCATCCTAAAAAACCAACATATAATTTATTGGTACGTTAACTCATGCAACACCGAAACATACGAGCAATTTTGCGAGGCTTTTTTCGCGTCTAATTTTTTCAATTTGAAAAGCACGATTAAATTATGATTCATACAATTTTTGTCAGTACTTTTGCAGCCTTTGCTATGTTTCGAGGTTCACGAGGCATTTTTGAGTTCATGGGAATAGGCTTATTGTAAATTTTTGCCAAATAATAATTGTAGGGTATACCAGATGGTCCCTTACAACCATATATATTTATTTTAAATATAAAATAAAATTTTCATTAAAAAAAAAAACAAAATATATATAAAAGCTGTAACGTTTAATTAAAAATTTGATACATTAAAACCAAACAGACTTATAAATTAAATGAAAATGCGTTATTTTGCTGCATCATTTTTCCATTAAATACGACATGAACAGTCATTCTTTCATTATATAAGAGGTTAGGCAAAAGCTGAAAAGAAAAACAAAAAAATTAATGAATCAGTATCATTTTACATAAACAGCTTCACTTTAAATCCTATGCAGGATGTATGATTGGTGATAATTTAAATATACAAAATTCTAGTAAACGAATTGTCTTTAGATAAGCCGAAGCTTAAAAACACCATTGTCCATATTTTGTATTCCTGTCAAGCACAAAATAATATTTAGAAAAAACAAACATTTTCCAAATCATTAGAAACAATATATAACAACATATAACAATACAAAAGAAAGACGAAAATTTTGGAAAAGTGGCTATTAATTTCTCAACAGTCTCCTTTTAGGACGATAAACTTGACCCTGCGATGTACCAATTTCCTTTACTCGTCTGCAAAATACGTTTTATTGAAGTCTGCAAAGTAGGCCTCTATCGGGCGGTAAGGCTAAGTACCTATTGGACAACCCTGTGAAATGAAATGAACAGTATCGTTAATTTCGATACTGTCTGTCCGTCCGACTCAGCGTATTTTAAGAGATATCTAGCTGAAATTTGTATGTGAGATCATATTCTCTAAGCGGAGGTTAGATAGGAAAAAAGTACTCCTCCCATATAAGAAAAAAAATACAAATAGTACCAATAAAAATATTCAGTTTAAATTCGGTGTTTAATATTTTACTAGTAACACAAAACGTCTCTCCTCTCCCACAAAAAATTCCTCTCTTATATGCGGAATATAAAAATAGTTATAGTGCAATAACCGGTTCAAATTCTGTATTCGGTAGTAGTAGAAATTACTCACGAAAAATGGAAGTGATTGTATAAGAACAACGATCGTTCACTTATAATAGACATATACTTAGCTACAAAAAGTAAATTTTTTAGTCTATAAAATGGTGAAGGGTATTTGAGCTTCAGCATAGTCATATACACAATGGTGTATATTAGGTTTGGTCAAATATTTGTAATGCAGAGAAAAACTCAAGATAGATATAGACATATGTATACGTGTATATATAAATATTCTTGATCAGAATAAAAAACTACGTCGATCTTGCCATGTCAGTCTATCCGTATTTGTATTAACTAATCGTCTGCTATTTTCATTAACCGTTTTCTTCTGGTCATTGCGAGCAACTTGGTAGATTTGAGAACATTGTAGGTAGATCTTATATTGCCGAACATATTATTACTATGGAATACGATCGTCCATTGAAGCAGCGATATATACCTCGAAATACAGCTATGCAAAGCGTTATCGATAGTAAAATCGACAAATTACTTCAAAATGGCCAAATAGAGAAATCTAACAGTCCTTACCTCCGGTCGTTCTCGTTAAGAAAAAAAAAACAATGAATGGAGGTTCTGCATTTATTTTCGCCAAATCAGTGAGAATTCTGTTCGCGATGCGTACCACAAATTAATGTAGTTTTTGATAAACTGCGCAACGGTAAATAATTCAGTTCAATAAATCTTAAAAATAACTATTGGCAAATACCTATGTCATCTAATAGCATAAGTTACACGACGTTCACCGGACGCGGTGGAGGGTGATGTACTTTGGGCTCCATTCCGCCCTGCCGCTTTTCAAAGAGCGTTTCATACAGCTATTGGACCTGCGATGGAGCCATTTGGATATCTCGTTATTGATCACACACTCGATGAACACTTAGGAAGTTTATAGTTGGTTTTTGATCGATTAATCAAGATTAAATTAAAAATCAACCCTGATAAATGTCATTTTGTCAAATCTGAAATCCGCTATTTGGGTCATGCTAACTTGCCATAACATAGTGTGCACACCATGGAAAGCTCGACGTTGTGACGGATACCTTATCACGATCGCCAGTAAAACACGCAAAACATTTATGTGACATTTCAGCAGAGATTGTCGACGCTGATTCTCCACAGGAGAATCCAACCAAACGTTCTAATCGTACTTGAATATATACTCAAACTAACACTAGCTCGAAATTCTAGTCGACAAGAATCAACGCGATATTCACCGACGTTTAAAACTTCGGGCATAGAGCTGCGTTTACCAAAAGCTCTTTATATGGAAAAAATCGGCACTCAATCGACACAAGCAGAACAAAACCCAAGAAATCTGAGAAGTTACAAGAAATATTTACAGTGGTGTGGCGTAACATGTCTGCGGCCGTAACTAAACAAGTGAAACACTACAATCTTAGACCCAGGTCTTGGAAGCTAAAACCTGGTGATTTTGTACTCGTCCGTTAACATGATATTTATAAAGCCTGTGAGTACTTTGCATCAAAACTAGCAGACAAATTTGATGGTTCATTTAAAGTAGTCGGCTCAGTGAAAAAAAATTAAAGTGTACTGCGCACTTAAAAGATCATTCTAATAATTAATTACATTTTCTGCAGATCAACATAGACTACCAAAAAAAATTGCAAAGCAGCACCGATCGTATCCGGAAAAATCTACTCCACATAATGAACTCTTAAAGAAAAGCCGTTTGTTTATGCCAAACGTCTTGTGGCATCCTTTATTAATTTAGTTTTTACGTTTGAAATGTAATTGGCTTTTTAATATGTTTTTGCTTACTTTGGCTTTTCCGAAGTATTATTTATTATTATTATACCCTTCGCCACGTTGAAGTGCACGTACCGTATGGTATATTGAGTTTGTTCTTCCGTTTGCAACACCCAGAAGGGGGCGTGTTAGGAATGACAAAGTATATATTTAAATGATCAGCGTCGGATTCTGAGTCGATTTAACTATGTCCGTCCGTCCGTCTGTCCCAGCGTCCCTGTCATAGCAGCAGCCGCTACGGAGACGTATGTAGACATTCTGCGAAAGATCAAAATGATGACACGATTCATTCGAAGAGGGGCACCTTACAGCAATCTGCAAGAACAAAAAATAGTGCGCGATATGTAGCGGCAACCATTCTTCCGGTAGTTCGCGTTGCCCTACACATCAAAAGGCGGTTAAAAAAGTGCTGCACAGGATCTATTTTGTACGAGACAGCTGCGAGTATACGTTTGAGGCTCCAAGTAAAGTTGCGGTATGGACGGTTAGTGGCAGTTTATTTCAAAGTAAAGTATCTGTGGGTTATAATGGCTTTACCTGGGTAAAATTCGACGGTATGGTGGACATAATCCAAAACGAACGAATATTGACAAAGTTAGCAACGTAGGCAAGATAAGTCTCCTGAAATTATCGCGGGAGACTTTAACTCGTGGTCAACAACTCGGGATAGTAAAAAAACGAATAACAGAGGCAGACTCTTAAAAGAATGTCTTGTGATGCTAGATATTGAGCTATTAAAAAACGGTCAGCATACTTTCGAGGCTGGGAAAAAGAGGTCAGCTATGGATTTAACCTTCGCCCACACTTCAATCGCTCGTTACGTCACATGAAGCGTGACTGACTTCTACACGCACAGTGATCACCGCGCAATTACCTTAGTAATCGAACTACCTGGCACAAACCAGGGGTGGAAACAAGGTGTCTTCGATTCGGATGTTTTTCAGTGTGTGGAAAAAACCAGAAACAGTGGTCAACGGAGCTCTTAACATGGCCACAAATATCACTAGGCGTCTAAATGCAGCATATGATGCATCAATGCCTAAAAAGACGGCAATGCTTTTTTTCTTGAAAAACCTAGTGGATTATCGAAGCAGCATTATGGATTTTTACTAAGAAATCCACCATCGACGTTATTTTAGCAGTGCGTGGAGAAAGGTGGAAGAGAGGTGACAAGCATTATTGTGCAGTGGTAACGATAGATGTTAAAAATTTAAGTAAAGATAGTTAAGAATTATGCAGGGACTAAGGGGTTTTGGAGTTCCAGGATATTTACTACGAATAATCGCGAACTAATTCAAAGACAGAGAAGTATGGGTAATACAAGGTTACACGAGGCGTTCCGCAGGGCTCTGTACTCGGGCCAACTTTGTGGAACGTCATGTATAATGATGTATTGACTATTGATCTTCCAATAGATGCCACTTTGGTCGGCTATGCGGATGACATCGCATTAATGGTAGTTACATATTCGTACGCTATATATATCATGCAGTGATGCAATACAAGAATTATGGGATGGCTGCATAGGGCAAGCTTGGAACTTGCGGTTCAAAAAAAAAGAGGCGGATCTCTAAGTTCCTGAAAAATACGAGAGTTTTTCACTATTAAAGTGGGTTGATTTGAGATTATTTCACAGCCATGTCCTTAATTGGCGGTTAGCGAAAAAGCCTCAAAAATCAGCGGGCGTTGTCATAAAAACATTTCAAGGTACGGCAGCGAATATCATGACTTCCTTCGACGCATTGAGCGATTGCGAAACATGAAGAGAATGACGCAATACAAATTCAAGTAATCCTGGTAATCTGAGTAAGGTACGCGACTAGACTAACCTAATACTGACATTTGAGCAATTCGCTCTTGACGGCCTTCTGATATAATACTTAACGGTAGTTCCAGGGAGAATCATCCGTCCGGACTAGAGAAGAATTTTAGCAGGTTGAATTCCTTTCAATGCTTTTACTCCTCTTAAAAAAAAACACTTAGTTCTAAGGCGTAGACCTACGCCTGAAAAATTGAAGCAAATTGTCCCCTCGCAACTGCTTTACGGAAATATGTCCCTACAATTCCAGTACTGTCATCTCAAAATTTGAACCATGTCATAACCAATTAAAAGTGTCCACAAGACACGGAAAATGTCCAGAATCTTTGCATCTAGTTTTCACTATGCTATTTTTATATGTCATAGTGCCATTTGTAATGAGAACGGCAGTCATTTACATTTGTAGTCAATTATATGAAAAAGCAATGGCAAACCAAATTTAATGGAAACACCTCCGTCAAACCGTTATAGCATAAAATGACTAGCAGACAAATAAGTAAAATTTAAAAAAAAAAAAAAAAAAAAAAAGGAAACAAAAAAAATAAATCAGCTATTTTTTTATATACGGCGACAGACGGTGCACCGAAAAAATAATCTCTGGGGGTCTTCATGTCTTAAATTTCTGCGGAGCGTTGTATAAAACACAAACAAGCCCAAAGCTGGACGTGACCATCATTCGTAATTTCTTTTTCGCTCCTGCTTTATTCTTTGCTGCTGCTGCAGAACCGCAACAAACACAGTAGCGGTAACTGGTTGTATATTTTTATTTTTATTAATTTTTATTACGGCAATTTAAATGATAATAATCTCCAATCAATATACAGCATTTACTGACATAAAAAAACCAACATGTTGGCATTTGAATTTTCAAATGACAAGAAGAACAAGAACGAAGAAATTTTGAAACAGCTGTTTTTAAATTTCAAATTGACTCCAATAGTGGGAACGCCAAAATAGAATATAGCATCGAAATTTTCTGACTAGAACTGCAATATCATTTTTGTGTCAGTTTTCATGGCGTAATGGAAACACAATATTATTACACATAATGTACCTTGTCAAATAAAGTCATTTCGAAATGGCATTGGCTTTCCTCCCGTAAGATGAGCTAGATTTTTTAGCCTTATGGCCGCGCTTGCTGCCGTCCTCTTTACTACGATGTGCAGAGGAGTGAGTCTAGTGATCATCCCTAAAGCTGTTTTGGGGCACGTTCTCAATGCTTTCGTTACACTCAAACAGGCTATTCGATGAATCTGGAGCCATAAAGTAGTGTATGCGACAAGGCGTTACATAACCTTTCCTTGCTACGAAAAAAATGTGTTTGACTCCAAGTGCGGGCATCTATTTTCTATGTAGGAGAAGGTTGCGAGCGCATTCCTGACCATTCCAAGACACGACCAAAGTACACACTTTAAAAAGTTGTTTTTATACTTAAATTCTTACCTTCGGTGTGACAAAAAAATACTGAGCTCGACCAGACTGTGTGGTTTCATTTACTAACATCTCGAAAATTTTTCTTTCATTTCTGGCATCCATTCCCTGATTAATTTCGTCAACGCACCTATACAAAACAAAAAGTAAGACTCAAATGTTTAATACAATAACTTCAAATGGGTTACCGAAAGGGTACATGAGTTATATGCTGCAATGATAATGTATACACTGCAATTGCCACTGCACGCTCTCCTCCAGATTGAACATGTCTGTCTAGTGCTTGAAGAGGAACGTTGCTTCGATATTGTACCAATATTTGTATTCCATACGAATCAAAGTCATGCTACGGTTAAATAAGTAGATTAAGTAAATATGACTTTAATTAAATTATGTTAATGGACAAGAAAAAATTGCAATCTTTAAGCAGAGAATAATTAACAAAACATAAAACAAGTAAGAGAATTATCTTCGGCTTTGCCAAAGCTCAAATACTCTCTGGCGTTTTAAAGACGCAAAAAAATAGCTTTAATAGCATATACATATGTGCAATATCTCACTATTATAAGTGGTCGTTGTTCCTATCCAATAGTACATATTTTTGTTTGTACTTATGTGTTACTGCTAAAGTGATAATAAATAAATTTTAGCTGGTTACCTGCCCTACGACTATTTGTTTGAATGTGTTTGAATGAGTTTAAATGGGAGGTGAGCGTTGTTCTTATCAGACTACTCCCATTTATTGTTATGCTTGAATAAAACTAATTACATTTTGAAATCGATAGGGTTGTAAAATTTTGATGGTGCATATAAATAAACTAGTATTCAAATACCAAAAAAACAAAAAATTTCAAACTTACTTAAAAAATTGCTTAAGTAGGTTTATGTACACTTTCATACAAACTTGACAATTGAAACTGACATCAAAAACAGAGGCAGCGAAAAAGTCATTGGAAAATAGAAAACGCTTTGTTCTAAACTTGAAATATTGGTCGATTTACCAAAATAATGTGGAAAAAACACAAACGTCGAAACAGTCCCCGAAATTTTTTAAAATGCTGCAATTACAGAGAACATCATCGGATCTTTAGGTTTGGCAACTTGAATTATATTTTCATACTTACCACCCCTCTTTATGGACGTTTCAAATGGAAGAACTAATTATACCCTTCGGTACGTGCTGGCGAAGGGTATAAAAATAGTTTTAGATATAATTGAGTAATAATCGAAATGTGGAAGTGATCTGATTAACAACGCCCACTTAAAATAGAGACATATTCTTTTACTAGTTACCATTTAAATACGAATTTGCATGGCCTGTGCTGTATTATAATTAATATAGAACAACATCTATCAAAATAGCAGAGCGGACATACATAATAAAAATTAATTTTGTTTAAATTTTGTTTTAATTCTAAAATAAACTAACTTCGGATTTTTTGGCTAAAATCACTTCTCCCACATAACTCATTGACGTCATAAACTCGCTGAAGTGTGTGTTAAGAGTTTCAACGATGCGACAAATTTCTGGATACCAATCCTTATAAACAGAATTAATTTCTTCTGCAGTATTTTGTTCTGCATGAAGACTTTTTTCAATTATTTCTTTTAATACTTCGACCTCTTTGCGCCTTGATTCGAATTCACTAACAACCTAAATAAAAATTTGCATTAAGTATAAAATCAATTACCGCGAGAAAAATAATGTTACCTCTTGATCCACATCAGCCATACAATCTAATCGTGCGCTATATTCATTTATAGACTCCTTAATTTCCTCTAGATTGTTAGGCAGTTGCAAAAACATATTTTTAAAAGGAAAATTGGTGTCAGTTGGCTTAAGGTTGTTGGATAACCCCATAGCTTCTGCAAATTTTAGATTATACTTCCGTTTAGAAACCTCCAAAGAATTGGTTATTGTATTCACAAGTTCCTAATTGAAATAAAAAAGTACTTTAAATGTAATATGTATAAATAGTATATATGGATGAACATTAAATGTTAAAGATTTATATGATGACATAATCACTAGGTAACAATAAATTTAATCAACTTACGTTTTTATTTTTGGGCATATATTTCGAAAAATTGTTACTTCTCAATATTATTTTCGGCTATACCGATGTTGGAATACCCTCCGCTATTTCATAAACACTAAAAAATTAGTACATATGTAAATGCTTTATGTCTCTATTATTAGTGGGCGTTGTTCTTATCCGATCACAATAATTTTTTGTAACTTATTTCGTGTTACAACTTAAATGTTAAATTCTGAAACTGGTTATCTGCTCTGAAACTAATTTTAATTATATTTTTCCGCAAAAAAAAAAGTGGGAAGTAAGCAATTTTTTATTCAATTTCGGGTGTTTTAAGTTTTCATTTGTAATAGTCGGTACGACCGACTAAAATTTTTTACTTGTTATTTATTTCTTTATATTCGTTTTCCTTCAAAGCTGGAACATATATCGAGATGGTTCTGTTAAGAATAAGTATAGATAGGCTATTTAAAATCTACCACGCTCATATACTACGCTCGCAATTGGTGAAATTAGGAGTAATACTCCTAAAAATCTGAAATTTAGGTATCGGAGTATGTATGGTCACTATCGACAACTTCATCTAAAAAAGGGCGTCATTGGATTAATATAACGCCTACCACCATACATTGGAACATTGTAATCTACTCTATCGGAGGTGTACGTTGACAACATCTACTATCTCATGAAAAGTGAGCGTGGTTGATTAAATTTAACGCACAGGTTCAAATTGAAAATTTTTTAATTTTAAAGTTTACCTCTGCTTGATCTTTTCTCTCTTGTGCTTCAGTAATGATGTTAGTTACTTCTTCATTTTGCTGCTTGTAGATAAACGTTCTGGTTGCAGCGATTTTTTTCTCTAAAATTCCTTTTTCATATGATTTCAAAGTATTGATTTTTTGAATTTGTAATTCTAGTATATTATTTAGTTTTTGATGGACACTCATTGTAAAAGATTTTTCCATTTCTGGAACACCTGTAAATAATAAGGAAAAAATACAAATTTCGGTTTAAGCACAATAAGACAAAAAACATTTCTGGCATCTCTATAAGGTAGCAGATAGTAATGATAGTTTTTTTTAAATATTTTTAACAACTAATCAAAATTTTCAATAAGTTTTGACGTTTAATCATGCATTGCAAGGAGAATAGGAGGCGACACTCGTTTCTCAAATTATTTTACTTTCATTTTTTTCCTCACACGTATTATTTGTCAAAAGTGGTGAATAAAAATGTACTTTAAACATTAAACAAATTACATAACATTAAATAAAAAAATAAAAAAAAAAGATATATGGGATTGGTTCCTAATTGTGCTCCCAGCACAGAGAGAGATATTCCATAAAATATTGGTGCTGAAGTTGCTGTGAATTTGTAAACTTTCACAATATATTTTTTATTTGATTTTTGACATTTCAAAAAGAGATTTCGAAAGGTATGTAAGTTCAATGAAATACTCATTGAGAGGTGAGTTAGTTAGACTAAATTTGTTGTTGGGGATTTTGAAAGGTTAGTTTAGAATTTTATGCAGCTACTACATTTTTTCGGTATATTTACAATATTTAGCATTCATTAAGTTAAAGGCAATTTTAAATAATAGTATATACATTATTTCTATTAATTTCCAATTTAAAATTGTATATCAACTTTATTAACGTATTTATTAATTTATTTATATAATTTTTTTTTTTAAATATGTCAAAAATCATAAAAATTTATTTTATTGACATACTAGCGAATGCCCGGCATGCGTTGCAATGTCACTTAAAAAAAATGGTAGCAGAACTTCCCGGTACTTCCTGGTACTTCTAGGTACTTCCCGATACTTCCGTTAGTAACGGAACTTCCCGGTACTCCCGTTAGTTAGCGGAACTTCTCGGTATTCACCGTTGTAACGATTCTGAGTTATGGCTGTGAAATTATCGGCATACAAACTCAGAAACAAAATCCTAAATTTTAAGCAATATTAGCAATGTCATCGTATATTTTTACTTAATTAAATAAATTGAGAGCGTATTAAGTGGGCGTGGCAAATTTTGTATTTCCTGTTATTCTTCCCGGTACATCCCGTTACACTCAGATACCAAATTTCAGATTTTTTGGAGCAATATTAGCGAAATAATCGAATATTTTAATTTAGTTTTACAAATTGTGGGCGTAATAGGTGGGCGTGGCAAATTTTTTTTTGCCCTAAACCTAAGTTGGCGTGAGCACAACAACTTCCCAAAATTTTATCACAATCGGATGAATGGTTTAGACGCGCATAGGGGACAAAGATAGAAAGAAAGAAAGAAAGAAAGAAAGAAAGAAAGAAAGAAAGAAAGAAAGAAAGAAGGAAGGAAAGAAAGATAGAAAATTTCATTTTTATATATATTGATAATACATTTCTTATTAAAATTAACATTTAATTTTGTGAAAAAAAGAATGTTATTAATTTTTCTTAAAGTGTAATCCTCTTCATAGTCTGCATGGCCGACTGAAAATTTTTGTCTTGTCACCAATACAAACAAACATAGAACTGTCAAGTGAAGAAGACGAGTGTCGCCTCCTAACCTCCTTGATGCATTATTTCACTTTTGTTAATCGTGTGGAAATTATACAGTGCCATACATTTTGGTTCATCGCTTTGAGTCTCAATGAATTCAACTCGAAATGAAAGTAAACCATCAAATAAATAAAAACCAAAAATTGTTTTGGAAAACTAGCTCGGATTTTGTATGGCCCTTCGAAATTGACGTTTCGTAATATAACCTAAAAAAAGTTATAATTGTACATTGAGACTAAAGATGTATTCAGAAACCCGTAGTAAAATTAACCGAGGTACATTTTTCTATAACATATTAAACCTCTCAGTACCATTTTTCTGTAACTATTTTGATTGTTTTTTTTTTAGAGACTCGAAATATTAATGAACCATATTCTAGAAAAATAATACCTATCAAATTTTACTGAACAGCAGAATAGCATAAAATTGGCTAAAGGTTTTTACCAGATCGATATGAATCCAATAGATAGAAAGAAAACAGCTTTTTCAACACAAAGCGGTCATTATGAATTTTTAAGAATGCCGTTTGGATTAAAAAACGCGCTTGCAACATTCCAGCGACTGATGAAGAGCTTATTGGAAAAGATTGTATGGTTAATATGGACGAAATTATAGTTTATATAACTATCGATGCTTCATCTATGGCATTAGGGGCAGTGTTAAGCCAACAAGGTTATCCTTTTTGCTATGCAAGTCGGACATTAAATAAGCATGAACTTAATTATTCTGCTACAAACTATTTGAGACACTACCTTTACGGAAGACATTTTTTTATAAATAGTGACCGTCGACTATTACAATGACTGCATAATCTAAAAGAGCCTAATTCAAAATTACAACGTTGGGAAATAAAGTTAAATGAGTTCGATTTCGATATGAAGTATATACCTCACAAAGAAAACAAAGTTGCGGTTGCATTATCTCGAGTCAAAATTAAAGAGTTTTTCTAATGTTGCAACTATCCACTCAGGAGATGAAGATTCTGAGCATTGTATTTATATTTCGGAGAAGCGATTGAATGTCTTGAAAAATCAAATTAAAATTATAAAAGGTAATAAAAATCATATTAGTGTAGAGAAAATATTTTCCAAAAATCTAGTTACGATAGTATATAATAATTTACCTGTAGAGTTTGTTAAAGACGTTATTAAAAAATATATTTTAAATAATAATACGGTCATTTTTATGCCAAATGATAATGACTTTCTAATTTTTAAAAATGTTAAAAAAAACTTTGGTAACATCGAAACGAAATAGCGTTTTGAAACGACTCGAATTTTAGAAAACATTTTCGAATTTTCAGAGTTTAAAACAAGAGTTATTGAAATTCATTTCGAGAGGTTGCATCAAGGCATAAAAACAGTCGTGAACCAGGGTTAAATAATATTAATATAAAATAATAGTGTGAACAACTAAATATTCAAATAGAAATAAATACAGGGAAGACTGGAGGGAAGACTGGAATATCAGATGTGGAACGTTTGCATAAGACCTTAAACGAAAAATTAAGAATAATTCATATGTCTAATGATAGGGAATTAAAATATTTTGGAATAGAACATACAATTTTCGTATATAACCACAATATTATTCATTCCACTATAAGAGTTACACCCTATAATATTTTCTTTAATAAAAATAATCTACAAATAAATCCTCAAGATGTCAAAGAACAACGAATAAATAATTTAAATAAAAATATACAAGAAATACCAACTGATTTAAATTTTGTTTACGCTCATTCTTGACATACTGTATATTAGATTAAAAACTTTTTGATTCGGATTTTACTTACTAATAATATTCATTCTGAGTTGTTTAACTTTGGTTTCTTGTCTTTTAAATTGTTCACGTAATTGTTCAAATCGTGACGCCTTAGAATCAACAGCTCGCTTTTTATTCAACAATTCTGTCCGTTGAAATTCAATTTCATTAATTTTAGCTTCAATTAAAGAACGTTCATTTTTTAATAAATCTGTTTTTTTTAATAATTCATTCAACCTGTAAGAAAAATATTAAAACAAAGTGTTAAAAAATATTTATAACAAATTTTTTTTTTTTATGGTTTTAATCAATTTTATATTTTCAAATTCTGGTTAAAATACCAGTATGTGTATGTGAAGAAGCCTTAAAGTAAAAAAAAACATTTAAATATGTTTACTAAGGCGCAAGTGGGAAAATTAAGAGATAAGTTCATATACTATTTCCCAAACTTTTTAGTTTCACGGATGAATTTTAAAAGATTAGGGAAAGGAAGAGTATTATTGTTATTTATACTCAGCACATCACTACCCAGTATTCGTAGTCTCCCTCTTGCAAAAGCCGCAAGTCACATACATTCGTTTACGACTCACACCTTCATCATTATTCTGTTTTATTATTAGTTTAAAGTAATTTTGTTTATCTTATTTTTGTTAAAAATTAATTCCGTAGAGTAAAGATTTTAATTTTAAGTTATAATAATTGGATTCATTAGAAATTTAGTTCATACGTAAACCATCTAGAACTGTAAGTTTATGAATTTTCCAAACGTCGCCTTACAAAGGTTTGGAAAATGTCAACACAAAATGCAACTCGGAAAATGTGACGCGTATATCAACACTAAATCGAAGGCAGAAATTAAGATCGCTCAGATTAGCTTGAGTCACATCCAAGCTAAGACGTTGAAAGCAAAGAAACTAACAGGTGAGTTAGTTTTATCTTTGGCTATTTGGCACCAATACTCTGCAGTGCTTCCGCGAACCGTACCGCTGCCGGGGCTTCCGAGAGCTTCGAAGGTAGTTACGAAAACGCGCGCCGCGACTGCGCTGCCAGTGCTCCCGCGAAACGCACCGTTGCCGGGGCTTCCGCGAATACTGTTGGTAGAACATCACTGCCGGTACTCACGAATACCTTTGATGCAACTGCGCTGTCACTGTTCTGTCAGGGAATTCGGACTGCACACATAAGCGGAAATAAGCCCTTTTACTCTTGAACGTCTCAGGAGCCTCCTGCTAGTAGTATCTCACAATAAAATTTATAATGTTCTTTTCTCTCGCAGCATCAAGAAAATGACATCAATTTTTAAGATGAGCGAGAAGTTCGAATAAACGCTAAGAATGTTTTAACTTCGTCTGCAAGAAAAAATGAACCGAGGTAGACGAACGGTAAGACTGCCCACTGATTTCGAGGAAGAGTCGGACCCGAGTTATATCCGGGGAAGACGTCGCCAAACGACACGCTCGGACCCGAGTAATATCCGGGGAAGACGCCGTCAAACTACGCGCTCGGACTCGAGTAATATCCGGGAAAGACTCCGCCGAACTCCGCACTCGCCTGTCACGACAACCAACCACAGTGGCAACGAGCCAACCCCACCCCAGCGAGATGGATTTATAAATCATCGACCAAACAATCGCGGTCGAAGTCGTTAACGCCAACCACCATCTCGAGAACGCTTTCCGAGTGCTGTGATGCAACGACGGCTTTACGTCAATGGTGACACTCCCTTCGATTAATCGAAGTGGAAGCTTCGCCATACAAAAGTGCCCTAGAATCCTTCGAGGAAGCCACCGGAGCAACTGGTTGCGACATTTCAGTTGACCGCGATCTTAACAATACACCACTCCAAGCGATGACACCGGAGTCTTCGGAAATGGATGTCGATTCAGAGGACGAACTTCAACCTCGCCGTGGAGTCGTTGAATACACCGACGACAATTTGTCATCAACATCCCCAATAAATGATCCCGCTGACACAAGCTACGCAAACCTGGTGTCAAACCCGCCAGAGCGCGTCATCAACCACGAGGCATCGTCAACGCCAGCTACCCGAGCCAAAAAAACCAGAACTCGAGAAAATAACCGAGTTTCCAACCAACGCGATCGGGACCGATGCTGCCCTCGGCCAGCCGATATGCAGCGATACCAACCCGACCGTACTGACGCTGCCCTTTTGCGCGCTATCGACGACTTGCTGGGCGACGATTCTAACTCCGCGACCGAAACGTCACATCTCACCGGTTCCCCAGTATCGAACAGACCTGCAGACCCACCGTTAGTCGAGACGACTCCACGGTGCTCAGTACCGCATTTATACCACGGGGACGTCATCAATCTTGCCTTGAACAACTCGGACATCGGCCAACAGAATGATAACTGTCTCGAGAGGCGACCATGCTCTCCATTACACAATCACCGCCATCAAGAACCAGAAGCGACAACGGTATTCACTTCCCCAGTACAAAAAGGCAAGGTTTCCGTTGTCGAGAGGAGTCCAGATGGACACAAGCGAGCGTCGGTCCTATACGGTGTATGAGCGCACCTTTCGTTATATCATAACGGTGCACCACGAGACCAGTGCTGACGCTTTGACAGCACCAGCACCACCACCAGGTCAGCGCGCAATAGACGGTGAAAACGGAGCTGACCACGCCAAACTGGAGACGCAATTTAATAGAATTCCTGACACCGAGCACGAGGAGGTCGGTCGATGCCGATGCCGACCACCAGCGGGCGCAAGATAAACGGCGTGACTTTATTGTTGTCGATAGCGAAGAGAACGAGACCGAACCAAAAACACCACGGAAATAAATCAGTCCTACCACGTTCAGTTACATCGTCTGCCAGTGTAACACATCCGAATAACACACAATCCACGAGTCCATACCGCAGCATCTATTCGTGTAGCCGCGCCGCCTAAAGAGCGTCAACCGAAGCAAGACCGATACTCGAAGCAGCCAGAGTTTTTACGTGCCTCTTACGTCGAAAAACGCCGTACGACGGCTCGAACTCCCAGCCCGGTAGCACCGCGGAAGGTTCCGAGAAACATCCGGAAACCCTCCATGCAAGCACGTAGTCCAATAAATTATCCGGACCAGAACCAGAAATCATGCGCCTTACCACATAAGGTGCCGCGGGTAAAGGCACAACCGGACAAGTGTCGACCGGAAAGGGAAAGCGTTTCTGCCCCAACAAAGATGAAGTTGTCAAGGATCACCTATCCCAGTCCAGTGGAACCCGATGACTAGCTGTCCTGTACTTCACGAGTCGCTATCAAACGCGAAAGAAAGCGACAAGCAGCACGACAAGAAAGGCAAGTTGCGACCGCCGTACACCAAGACTTGCCAATTTCATTGCGCCTGGGCCAACCATGGAGAACGACGATTCCTTACCAGAACGGTCGGAGGGCATCGTTTCCGATTCCTGGTAAACAGGTCCGGCGCCATCACTTGCCGCCGTCTCTCTTACCGAGAAAAAGAGGATGTGTGAGGACGCAAGACACATACATTCGTTTACGACTCACACCATCATCATTATTCTGTTTTATTATTAGTTTAAAGTAATTTTGTTTATCTTATTTTTGTTAAAAATTAATTCCGTAGAGTAAAGATTTTAATTTTAAGTTATAATAATTGGATTCATTAGAAATTTAGTTCATACGTAAACCATCTAGAACTGTAAGTTTATGAATTTTCCAAACGTCGCCTTACAAAGGTTTGGAAAATGTCAACACAAAATGCAACTCGGAAAATGTGACGCGTATATCAACACTAAATCGAAGGCAGAAATTAAGATCGCTCAGATTAGCTTGAGTCACATCCAAGCTAAGACGTTGAAAGCAAAGAAACTAACAGGTGAGTTAGTTTTATCTTTGGCTATTTGGAACCAATACTCTGCAGTGCCCCTGTCGAGGCTTCCGAGAGTATCGAAGGTAGTAACATCACTGGCGATACTTACAAATACCCGCGCCGCGACTGCGATGCCAGTGCTCCCGCGAAACGCACAGACAAATACCGACAACGCGGACATGCTGCTACCGCGCAGATACTGCTCTGCGAACCTAATTAGGGTTCCCGCGAACACAAGCCAACGCGTACGCTCAAATGAAAATTTTAATTAGAAATCAAATTAAACGGTGTTATAATTTTCCTGCCCTAGTTCCCTTTAAATAAATTCCTGTGCAACGAACCCTGGACACCGACGTGTTATACCCCGGCGAAAGGTTCGTTACAAGATAATGCTGTGTAGTGTCTTCGTTCTCAAAGCAGGACTGACAAATTGGATCGTTGATGGCGCCCATGTTGGTCATATGTTGACCACATGTATAGTATTATGCCCGTGATTACACCAATCAGTACTTTTAGGTCCTTCCTTCTTAGCTTTAGAAGAAGGTCTGCTAATTTCCTTTTTAGTTGTTTCACAGGAGTTTATGCAGGAGTTTATGTCGGACCACCTTCTATTATGAATCGAGTCCATGAAGTCGCTAATCCAACGCATCACTTTCGCTGAACTTATACCACTAATTGGCTCGGGACCCAATTGTGAAATTGCAGAACCTTCATTGGCCATTTGGTCAGCTAATTCATTACCTACAATACCACAGTGTCTAGGAACCCATACAAGCATTAGTTAATTGTGCTTAGCTACACTATTAAGTTTAGCTTTACACTTGCTGATAGGGTTTAATAGGGCATTCAATGCAGCCTGATTGGCGCTGCAGACGCCTATACAACACTCCACGTTCAAAATAGCAAAGACCTTCATTAAGAAGACTGTTGCCATTTGTCCCATAGCTTGAGAATATTTGGTGTCATCGTCTAAGTGCCACTGGAGTACCAGTCGAATTCTTTGTTCCGTCTGTGTTAAAGACATGCTGAAGACCCTGGAGTACAATCTCTGAACTTAACCATTGCCTTCGTTCCGGGAACCCAACATCATATCTTATCCCAAAGCACACACTGGGCCCACGATTATCCACTGGCATCAGAAAAAGTGGAAACTTTTCCGATAGCTGGTAATACAATATATTTGACTGTGTCCAGTATGTACTTCGCAACGCCAGACTGCATTAGCGTAGGGAGTAGCATGCCTCCTCTTTGAGTTTCCTAGTGAAGAGCACTAGTGTGCATTTATTAGGATTCACAGAAAGACCCTGCAGATGGCACCAATTTTCGATCTTATCCATGACTTTTGCATTTACATAATTGTCTGTAAGGATTTTCCCGAAATCAATACGCACACATCGTCGACATATGCGTGGATGTTAACACCAAAGTCCTGCAATTCAGTCAGAAGAGAGTCTACAACGAAGCACCAAAGAAGAGGAGAGAGTACACCCTCTTGAAGGCATCCCCTATCAACCTCGACCTTAACACTGTCATCATGTTCTCCCTCCGTCGTGAGCAATCTTTTGGATAGAATGGCGTGAATCCACCGAACTACAGTTTCTTCAACACCATACCTTCTAGAAGAGGAGCACATCGAATCAAAAGTGGCTTTGCCAAAAGCTCTTTCAATTTCGACAAAAACTCTTCCTGCTTCCATCTTGCTTTCAATTGTGCTGATACAGTAGTGGAAAGCTGACTCACAGGATTTTCCACTCTGATAAGCATGTTGTCTGGAATTGAGCGAAGTTTCAACTAGAATATTCAACCTGATATGCTTCTCGACCAAGCATTCTTAACTTTTAAGCATGAACGAATTCGGTGAAGCGTAATTGTCCTTCTCGGTTTGGGGATAAACACCACTTTAACAACGCGCAACATATGTGGAATGTAGTTATAAGCAAGACAGACTGTAAAGATCTTTTTGATGATCATGAACAATTTTGTTCCACCTCGCTTCAGCACGATTGGATATATACCATCGTGTCTGCCACGCCCACATATTACGCCCACAAGTAGTAAAATTAAGTTAACAAAATCGATTATTTCGCTAATACTATTCCAAAAAATCTCAAATTTGGCATTTGAGTTGGAATAGTCACTGTCGATAACTCCATTAAAAGTGGGAGTGGTTGGATCAATTTAACGCCCACTGCCGTAACTTCGGAACGTGATGGTTTACAATGATAAAACTTGGTATGTAGGTGTATGTTGACGAAATCTACCACCTCACATCTCAGGAACGCGATGCTCTACGAAGATAAACGTTTGTATAAAGGTGTATGGTGACTATATCTACCATTTCACAAAACGTGGGCGTGGTCGGGTCAATTGAATTCTCACCTTTGTAGTTCAGAAACGTGATACTGTACGATGATTAACTTAAGTGTGAAGGTGTTTGGGAACTATATCTTCCTTCTCACCAAAACTGGGGTCTATTTAACACCCACGCCATAGCTCAAGAACGTGATGTACTACTATGAAGAAATTTGGTTCATAGTAACTAACCGGAAAGTACCATTACAATTTTTGTTATATACAAATGCGAATACCGGGGAAGTTAACTGCAACAGTTGCGAAACTCAGTTTAGAGGTACTTGGTGACAATATTTACAAACAAACAACGGAGAGTATCGGGAAGTTCTGCATACAAATTTGGTATTTAATTACCAAATTAACCAAATATAATTCCAAATTGGTGGGCGAGACTTGAAAGTGTATTATTCTTAATTAACAAATAAACTAAAACTTGATTCTATTAAAAAAGAACCCGGGCACCGCCGGGTAATTTAAGCTAGTGATAAATATATCATTAACAAACATGAAGAAGAGGAAAAAGGACGAATCCTTGGGGCACTCCGATATTGTTAATCTCACTAGATGAAGTGAAAAGTGACCTCATTGACCGCACAATGTGCTGCAATCGCAAACAAATATTATGGCGCCTTATAGTCCATTTATATTTTGGCAGACATTTCAAATTTCAGCGCGATAATGTCATTTGATACCCCTTTCCTGGCGGTGAAAACAAAAATTGGGCTTCTTTTATTATTTTTTTTTTCGTATGGAAAGGGGTGGTTTGTATGGGAGGGGTAGCAGTTTTGGTCCAATTCTGTCCATCTTCGAACTTAGTCTCCGATCACACACCAAATTTCAGCTGGAAATTACGGCAGTAATCGCTGGGACAGACGGACGGACATCGTTAAATCGACTAAGAATTCGACGCTGATCATTTATATATGTACTTTGTCATACTTACCACGACCCCTTCTGGGCGTTACAAACGGAAGAACATACTCAATATACAATTCGGTAAGTGCACTTGAACGGTATATATAATCCTTATCCTTACTTATATTATAAAGGGAGGTGTATTTCTTTATTTATTTATTTTCGTTTGTACCGTTTTCACGCCTAAACGGCTGAACCGATTTACTTCAAACTTGGAACATATATCGAGATGGGTCTGAAAGGAATGATAGGCTATATAATATCTGCCACGCCCACATATTACACCCACAACTACTAAAATTCGGTCAACAAAATCGATTATTTCGCTAATAATATTCCAAAAAATTTCAAATTTGTAATTTGAGTTGGTATGGTCACTGTTTACAACTCCACAAAAAGTGGGCGTGGTTGGATCAATTTAGAGTCCACTGCCGTAACTAAGGAACGCGATGATCTACAGTGATAAAACTTGGTATGTAGGTGTATGTTGACGAAATCTACCATCTCACAAAAAGTGGGCGTGGTTAGTCAATTTAAAGCCCACCGCTATATATCAGGAACGCGATGCTCTACGAAGATAAACGTTTGTCACTTTATACAAACGTTGGTGACTAAATCTACCATCTAATAAAAAGTGGGCGTAGTCGGCTCACCGTTGTAGCTCAGAAACGTACGATGATTAACTTTAGTGCGAAGGTGTTTGGGAACTATATCTACCATCTCACCAAAACTGGGGTCTATGTAACACCTACCGCCATAGCTCAGGAACGTGATGTACTACTATGAAGAAATTTGGTTCATAGTAACGAATTCTGACCGGAAAGTGCTATTACAATTTTAGTTACAAACAAATGCGAATACCGGGGAGGTTAACTACAACAGTTGCGAAACTCAGTTTAGAGGTACATGGTGGCAATATTTACAAACACACAACGGGGAGTAACGGGAAGTTCTGCATACAAATTTGGTATTTAATTACCAAATTAACCAGATATTCATACAAATAAAATTCTAAAAATGGTGGGCGAGGCTGGAAAGTTTATTAATCTTAATTAACAAATAAACTAAGACTTGATTCTATTAAAGAAGAACCCGGGCACCGCCGGGTAATTTAAGCTAGTCTGTAATAAAAACTATGTACAACTACCCGTATAAAAAATTTTAATAAGGCTAGCCGTACCAGCAGAGATAAGGAGCCTAGGAAGAGGTAAGGAGAACCTTAAGTAAGGCAATCTTACTGATCAGGTTTAAACCGGATCAATGTTTTAGGTAAGTAATCCAGATCATGTTTGGATATGGAAACCGAACTATCGAGCATAATTTGTATTTGAGCTTCAATACTTAAAGCGGAGGCTAAGTAACAAAACTACCTCACACCCCTTTACAAACCTTCCCTTTCACTGAAAAAGCGGAGGGTATATAGGATTCACCATAGCCGAAAGTAATATTTTTACTAGTAATTATTTGCTTCTTTGGAACTAAGCTTTCGCTTCAATAGTAAGTAGTGGCCATACCTTTTTGTAAACTTGTCTTTTTTTGTATTTGCTCAATGGGAATAAATTGTATTAGCGTTAATATTGGCAATACGTATCCCTGCACTCAGTTTGAGTTTGAGGAGAAGGACATATTAATCTGTGCTACTTCACTACTAACACTATTGTAATTAAGATGCAAATGGAAATGTCAGATATGTCAAATATATAATCTTACTTACGTGTTAATGTTGCGCGTTCGTAATGTTAAAAAAATATGCATACAAATTGTTTTTATGGATATGTTACCTACCTTATTTTAAGTGTTTGAATCTCATTTACATCTAAACTTGACAAAAGATGCTTGCCGGATATACGAGATTGCATCAATGATGGTTCCTTTGAATATTTCGAAATGGAAACTGTATAGCGTTGATCGCCTGCAAGACAATATTTTCAACCAATTACACTTTATGTTAAATATTAGGTACAAGTATAGTAAGATAATTAATAAAGAAATATAAATAAACAAACAAAGGGTGTTGTATGTGATCGTGGCAGACTTCGTAATGCCCATCATTCCTTCCAGACCCATCTCGAGTTATGTTCCAAGTTCGAAAATATCGGTTAAATTAATATATTTATTTTAGATCGTTTTTGTATAAAAATAACAAATTAAATATATAAGAGCTAAATTTTGTACAAAATTTCATCCCAATGCTTCCAATGTTTCTCAAGATATCGTTTTAACAACAAATGCATATTTTTTTTAATATTGGGCATGGTCATTGATGGGTTGACTCCAAAATCTAATCAGTTTTTTTAGGACATAAGAGCAACCCATGTACAACATTTCACCTCAATATCTCTAACTGTTCTCTCGCTATCGTGTAAAAAAGAAATGATAGCACACAGACATACGGACATGGCTAGATAGACTGAGTTTTTGATTCTGATTTATATCTATAGAAATAACTCCAGTTGTTTTTATTGAAAAACAATTTAATTTGATTACAATGATATTTCGTTTCTTGATTTATTACAATGAAAATATATGTATATCGATTGCTAAAAATGTTTGTAATGCAATGTTGCATTTTTAGTGTTGTCAATCAGATTGAAATTTATTTGTGTGAGGGAAATCCATACATATCTATGTAGGATTTTCCTTCTACATTAAAACCACTACATTGCGTTTGATCCTTAGTTTAACATTTTATTATTATAAAAATGTTCTTAAGTCTATTTAATGTTAATAATATTTAAAATACTCTTTAGTGGCTCGTTCTGTACATTTTAGTTTAAAACTTGTCTGTTCGCGTCGGCGTCTCAACTTCAACTCTTTTGTTCGTTTTTCTTTTTCTTTTTAATCATCGTGTATTTCAATGTTGTCAACTATTTATGTAATTTCAGGGATGTCAATATGTCTGTCCGCTTCTTGTAGTTCGTCCGTTTTGCTCCCGCCCCACATTCGGCCATTCTGCGTTTTCATTCGACCCGAATGAAGGGTTCCACTTCTTCATGTTTTCGGCTACGGTAAGCGTTTTTGTTGGACCCTCTCCAATTCCTATTTTTTCCACGGAATATCGCCCATGTTCAAACTTTTGGACAACTTTGTTCGGTCCTAGGAACTTTGGCTTCAGCTTCAAACCAGAACCAAACTGTGTTCGTTTTATCGCCACGAGTTCATTTAATGCATATTCGGTTTTCGGAATTCGTTTGCGATCATAGGTCTTTCTGTTTTCTTCTTGTATCTTTGCTATATTTTCACGAGCTTCTTCGCGAATAACATCCCGTTCGTTGTTAAGTTCTTGTATAGTGGCTTCTTCAATCAGCTTTCGTATGTCCGTGTTTTCTCTCGTTCTCATCTCCAAACCAGTTAGTATTTTAAATGGAGTGAACTTCGTACTTCTGGGTGATGTGTTATTTATCGTCTGCTGCACTTTATTAGTGTGCTTATACCAATTTTGAGGTTGTTCTACACAAAGCTTGGTCAACATTGGTACAATGATCTTGTGTATGCGTTCCACCTGTCCGTTGCCTCGCGTTACCCCAGTTGCTATCAACAGATGTTGAATATTTTCTTTCTCGCAGTACTCCCTAAATGCTTGCGACGTAAATGCCGTACCTCTATCAGAAATTATTCTCGCAGGGTTGCCAAATACAATTGATTGCTTTTTTAATCGATCTACAACCTCACTTGTTCCCGTACTTTTCGTTGGATAAAGCCAAACAAATTTCGAGAAGGCGTCTACTACAACTAAAATGTGGTTGTACTGCTTATGGGTTTGCATCATTGGCCCAACATGGTCAATATGGTAGGTACTAAGTGGAGTATCAGCTTTGTCTATTGGATTAAGAAATCCTTCTTTTCGTCCTGTCTTTGCTTCAGTTACAATGCATTCAATACAGCTCTTAACTACATTAGTATCTTGTAGTCGCTGTAGCACATCATCAATCAAAACCATGGGGAAATTATCACGAATTATTTTCTCATTTAATCTGCGATAATCACAACATAATCTCTTCGTGCCGTCCTTTTTATTGACCAGTACTACCGGTGAGGCGTATTCGGAAAAACTCGGTTGAATTATCCCATCGTCTAACCATTCTCGTACCTGTCGATGCACTGCACACTGGTCAACATAGGGTAATCGTCTTGGTCTGCTGTAAACAGGAACATCGTCAGATAAAATTATCTTCATTTCTATAGGCGACGTCGTTGGTTTAACTGGATGGTAACTCTCAATCAATTCGCAAATTTGTAACTTATTAACTTGATCCATATGGGTCACATCAATTGTTGATTCGTAACTAAATTCTTCAACGTTCGTTTTTAGACAAATTACTTCGTACTCCTTAACAAGTTCGGCTATTTTTGAATCGTTCTCTGGTCGTTCGATTAAACTTTCTTTATCTTCGTGTGCTGCTTTTCCTTGAATGGCTTCTTTATCTTCTTTAACTTCTTTAGCATCTTTAACATCTTTAACTTTAACATCTTTTGCCATTTGTTTTACTTTCACATCTTCTTTTGGATGCAGCTTCTTCACGAACGTAGCTCCTTCTGAACCTATTTGTATGTCTACTAATCTTAAAATATCGTTGCCTAATACTGCCGAATATAAAATGTCTCTTTCTCTAGCAACATGAAAAGTAATATCAATTTGTAAGTCATCTAGATTTATTGGCAAAGTGAAAAATCCCATTGTTGTAATTTCAGCTTGTCCTATGCCCATAAAACTTTTCTTTTTTGGTGTTAAATCAATATCGCCTAACATCATAAATGTGTCATATCTGATGGCGCTTATGTCACTTCCGGTATCAATTATGGCAGAAACTGTGAAATTATTAATTTCAATTTCTTTAAATATACGGTTTGTCGTTGCACTCTCTGTAAGTGTGTGCAAATTTGTCTTTTCTACCTTGACAGTTTCTTTTCTCCTTTCAGCTTTGCATTCAAATGATCGATGACCTATCTGATTGCATTTGAAGCATTTGTAATCGTTCAGCTTACAATCTTTGGAAATATGACTTTTGTCACCGCACTTATAGCATTTTCGATCTGTGGTGTTTCCGGTCTGTAAATTTGTAGCTTTGTATGACGACTGCTGTGAGCTTCCTTTGGAGTTTGATGACTGCACAAAGTTGCTTCGTACTTTCTCATACACCTTTAGCTGCTGCTTTAATTCATCCACCGTTTTCGCCTGGTATAAACAAGTTTTATTAAACTTGGAATCAGCAATTCCGTCAATAAAATACTCTATCAAACTTTCATCATCGAATTTAATAGTATTTCCAATTTCGATTAAACTATAGAGAAATTCTCGTTTCTGTGGGCTTCTTACGTCGTGTTCGCAAAATACGGTGCACCTCAAGCGCGGATAATTTTGCTCCAAACTCTTTAATTAAAACTGTCTTCAAAGTTTTCCAATCACGTACACCTTGCTGACTTCTGACAAAAATCTTAGTAGCACCTTTTAATAACTGCTTTGCGTATACGAATTTTTGTAGCTCATCCCAATTTATAGCAAGTGCATTGTCCTCGAAATCTTCAACCCATTGACGTACTTCAGGTAAACCATTACCATCGAAAGACGTCAAAGAGTCTTGAATATCCCGCAGCGTAAAATTTGAACTGCGACTTACACCAAATATGGGTGCAAGTGTAACTGCTTCATCAGGTGCGACTGAACCTGCGTTTGACCTACCATCGCCGTACTCGGACACCTCTTCGTCCTCACGCGTTAGCTCGAAGTGGTTTAGGAGCCGGTCCTGCAAGTCTCTTTTCAGTCCGCTTGTCGACAAATCTAACTCTGTTAATTTATTCTTAAATTCACCCACCGTCATTTTCAAAATTGTGTTCGTGTCCATCTTAAAAGTTTCGTTCAAATACAAAATTATTATTAAAATACAAATTCAATCAATTATATTGTACAAAATGTTTTTATCAAATTGCTACTTATTTCAAACAATATTTTAATTATATTATATTTTAAAACAATCTTAACTTATCAATACGTGTTGCAATTTTATTCACTCTTAAGTAATTTGATTTAAATTGCTTTTCTATTCTCTTTAGAATTCAAATCTTTAGCTTACTTCTAATAATTGTCAATATATTCTTAAATGCAGTGTAAAACTTTCTTCAATGGTTTTAATTGTATCGTCTTAAATTTCTACTTATATTTCAATTAAAGTTACGATTTTAATTCTCTTAAAATACTTTTAAAAGTCGTCTTAAATTATTTAAAAATTGTATTCAAATTTACTTTAATCCTTTTTTTAAATTTCGTCTTTAAAATTTCTTCTAAAATTTCTTCTTAAATCATTTCATTTTCTTTCGGGCACATCTAATCGAATTTCAATTTTTCAACTTTACATCTAAACAATAGCAAACTTTTCTAAAGCGCAACACAAAACAAAAATACAAAATACTTCTTTTTCTTCTCTTCTTTTGCAAACACTACTTCATACTCATCTATTTTCCACAAACAACTATGCTCTCTTCTTTGTGCATTTATCTTCTTAATTTTTGTCAATATGACCTACTGCTAAATGCTTTTATACACCGCAGTCTGCTTTACTTCTTTACGTCTTTTTAATTTTACACCTTTACTTCTTTACGTCTTTACATCTTTACATATTTACTTCTTTACGTCTTTACATCTTTACTTCTTTACGTCTTTACTTCCTTACAGCTCTCCCTCGCAGCTGTCTTCTTTACTTCTTATTCAATGCTTCAGTTCGTTTGCTTCATTTTTCTTCTTTACAGCTATTCCACGCCGCTGTCTGTTTGCATTTTATTTTTCGGTACTTCTTACGATCGTAAAATAATGCGTCGTATTTTCAAACGATCTCATGTGTATGAGTGCTGCTTCGTGTTTTATTTGAAATTGCGTAGGTTGCTATGTTTCTCCTTTCGTTCGTGCCGACTTCGACTTCTTGATGCTTCGTTGAAGTTTTGCTTCGTTGTGCCGCTTTTAACAATTCAAGGCCATTTTTAGAATATGATGATGCAATTTCTTATACTTATAACTTGAACTGTCCTTATTTTTTAAAACGGTTTTCAGCTTAAATGTTTTGTGAGATTTTTAACATTTCTCTTTTTCACTTTTAATATTTATAATAGTCTTCTTTTGCAATTGAAATTAAACAATTTCACAACTTTTCTTGGTTCTTGCGTGTCTGATCATGTCCTTCCCGGACGAGTTCCCAAGAATGTAGGATTTTCCTTCTACATTAAAACCACTACATTGCGTTTGATCCTTAGTTTAACATTTTATTATTATTAAAATGTTCTTAAGTCTATTTAATGTTAATAATATTTAAAATACTCCTTAGTGGCTCGTTCTGTACATTTTAGTTTAAAACTTGTCTGTTCGCGTCGGCGTCTCAACTTCAACTCTTTTGTTCGTTTTTCTTTTTCTTTTCAATCATCGTGTATTTCAATGTTGTCAACTATTTATGTAATTTCAGGGATGTCAATATGTCTGTCCGCTTCTTGTAGTTCGTCCGTTTTGCTCCCGCCCCACATCTATTGTATTTTGAGTATTTCTTTATGAAAATTAATGATAATAGCATACCCGCAAAATAATGTCGTATACTCCTAGGTATGGCGTCTGTGCATTTATTTACTTGATCTGTCCCAATTGGAATATTATGTAATTTATATAAAGAACAGAGGTTATTTAAAAGTGCCGGTGGTCCTTCAATCAAATCTATTAAGTAGGACGTAAATCCAAATTTTCTGAAAAAAAAAATAAGTTAAATATAATTAAGTATTCAAGAACCAACATTTTTAGAAAAAATATGTTCTACATATATGTATGTACATATCTCTACTATAAGTGGGCGTTGTTCTTATCGGATCACGCCTCTTTTCGGTTAGTGGTTTTGTATTCCATAAATACCGAATTTGAACTGGTTATTTACGCTGTAGCTATTTTTAATCATGTTTTCCGAATGGAAAGGGCTGGTTTGTATGGGAGGTGGGCGTACTTCTTATCCGATTACGCCCATTTTTTGTAAACAGTTTTGTGTTACTACTAAAAAGCTTAATGTCCAATTTGAACTGGATATCTGCACTGGAACTATTTGAATTAATTTTTCGTATGGAACGGGGTAGTAGTTTTGATCCGATCTTGCCAATCTTAGTACTCCGCTTGGTGAATTGGAAATCACATAACAAATTTCAGCTCGATAGCTCTTAAACTATGGCTGTAATCGCTGGGACAGACGGACGGACATCGTTAAATCGACTCAGAATCCGACGCTGATCATTTATATATATATACTAGCGAATGCCCGGCATGCGTTGCAATGCCACTTAAAAAAAAATGGTAGCAGAACTTCCCGGTAATTCCCGGTACTTCTCGGTACTTTCCGGTACTTCCGTTAGTAACGAAACTTCCCGGTACTCCCGTTAGTTAGCGGAACTTCTCGGTATTCACCGTTGTAACGATTCTGAGTTATGGCTGTGAAATTATCGGCATACAAACTAAGAAACAAAATCCCAAATTTTTAGGAGCAATATTAGCAATGTAATCGTATATTATCACGTAATTAATCAAATTGTGTTCGTAATAAGTGGGCGTGGCAAATTTTGTATTTTCTGTTTTATTTTTCCCGGTGCATCCCGTTACATGTTTTCTATATAGCACATCAAGTTTCTGAGCAATGGCGTTAGGCGTAAAAATAATCCACCCTTGTCTTGAAAGTGGGCGTTAAATTGATCCAACCACGCCCATTTTTGGGGAAGTTATCGACAGTGCCAATACAAACTCAGATACTAAATTTCAGATTTTTAGGAGCAATATTAGCCACGTTATCGCATATTTTCTATTTTTTTCAAAGTGGGCGTTAAATTGATCCAACCTCGCCCATTTTTGAGGAAGTTATCGACAGTGTCTATACAAACTCAGATACCAAATTTCAGATTTTTTGGAGCAATATTAGCGAAATCGAATATTTTAACTTAGTTTTACAAATTGTGGGCGTAATAGGTAGGCGTGGCAAAATTTTCTTTGCCCTAAACCAAAGTTGGCGTGAGCACAGCAACTCCCTAAAATTTCATCAAAATCGGATGAATGGTCTAGACGCCCATTTGGTACAAAGATAGATAGAAAGAAAGAAAGAAAAATTCATTTTTATATGTCGAAAAAGTCTTTTCGTATTTCTAACCAAAGTTCAACTAATTTTTTTTTTATATTTTTAATGAACTTTATTGAACCAAATATGTACCATTTTGGTCGGCCACCTTTTGCCATTTTTCCGCTAGAGACATTTTTCCATCAGTGTAAAACTTTTGTGGTTTCTGGCTAAAAACTGCGACAAGTAATTTTCACAGGCTTCTCTTGAAGCCAACTTTACTAGATTAAGGGAGTTCTGCATTGGCCGAAACAAATGGTAGTCCGATGGTGTAAGGTCAAGGCTATATGGTGAATGCATCAAAACTTCCCAGCCAAGCTCTCCCAGTTTTTTGCCGACTCATCAAAGATATGTGTGGTCTAGCGTTGTCGTGATGGAAGACGACGCCCTTTCTGTTGATCAGTTCTGGCCGTTTTTTTCGATTGCTTGCTTCATTCTCATCATTTGTTGACAGTAAGGTGTAGAATCAATCGTTCGACCTGGCTGGAGCAGCTCATAGTGGATGATTCCTTTCCAATCCCACCAAACACTCAGCATAACCTTTCGAGGCGTCAATCCTGGCTTTGCGATCATTTGTTGAGCTTCACCACGCTTGCACCATGATCTTTTCCGCACATTATTGTCGTATTTGATCCACTTTTTGTCTCCATTACCTTCGCTTCAGAAATGGTTCGATTTGATTTCGTTTCAGCAAAGAATCGAAGATGTTAATTCGGTCCATTAAATTTTTCACAGACAATTCATTGGTACCCAAACATCGAGCTTCTTTTTGTAGCCAGCCTTTTGTAAATTGTTCAAAACCGTTTGATGATGAATGTTTAGTTCCTTGGCGATGTCTGGCTGCTTATGTGACGGTCCTGGTCAATCTTTTCCATAATTTCATCGACTTTTTCAACGATAGGTCGACCAGAGCGAGGTGCATATTTCACATCGAAATTTCCAGAAAGGAAGCGAGCGAACCATTGTTGTGCTACACGAACTGATACAGCATCGTCTCCGTAAACTTCACAAATTTCATTGGTGGCTTGCGTGTCATTCTTCCCTTTTTTATACAAAAATTTCAAAATATAGCGAGTTTTTTCATTATTTTCACTCATTTTTGAACAGCTGTAACTTTTTTTCAACTTCTCCAAATTTAATTTTCTTTTTGCTTAAATGAAGCTTAAAATGTCACCTTTCCAACACCATATGGTATGACACAATGTGATTGATAGCATTGGAGATATACGCCTCCATTGACATCTATTGACAAAATACGAAAAGACTTTTTCGACAACCCAATATACTTTGTCATACCTACCACACCCCCTTCTGGGCGTTACAAACGGAAGAACAAACTCAATATACCATGTAGCGAAGGGTATAAAAACATAATGGTATTAAAATTAATAAACTTCCCTGTGCACATCTTTTGTAAGAAATAGCAACAGTTTTTTTTAATAAAATTCTCTCACATCCTCCCAAAATAGAATTTGTTATTTCATTTTTAACGCCCATTAAGAAGTGTGGTTGGTATGATAATCTACAAATATGTTTAAAAATGAATGCATCTTTCTATCTTTGTACCCTATGCGCGTCTACATATATCATTCATTCGATTGCGATGAAATTTCGGGGAGTTTCTGTGCTCACGCCAAGGATGGTTTTAGACAAACAAATTTACAACGCCACCTATTACAATTTGTAAAATTAAGTAAATATATTCGATTATTCCGCTAATATTTCAACAAAAAATATGAATTAAATCTGAGTTTAAAGAGTATTGTCGAAAAATTCACCAAAAATGGGAGTTTTACGCCTACCAACATTGCTCAGAAACTTAATGCGCTATATAGAAAACATGTATAAGGATTGAATAGCAGGTTATACAAAATCTGCCACGCCCACTTATTACACAATTTGTTTGCTAGTATTGATCCTAAAAATTTAAAATTTTGTTTCTGAGTTTATAAGGTTATTGTCGATAGTTTCACCAAAAGTGGGTGTAGTTGGAACATATGTACATATATATAAAAATTTATGTACCTGAATAAATTTTAAAAACAAAAATTTTTATTTTTTAAGTGGCATTGCAATGCATAAACTAAATGTCTCTGCACTAGGTATCCACGCTGATGTAGTCCCCCCCATCGGTTCGCCAGCGGCGTGGAGATTAGGTGTGCAGGTTCAAAACTCGCAGGTTAAACTCGCAGGTTAAACTCAAAACTTGTATATAGTCACCACCCTCTGTTTATTGTCGAATTTTGGACGACGGGTTCAGTGCACTGGCCGAAGTTTCGTTCCTAGAAACCTCAACAGACGCTCTAAGAGAACAAATGTTTTTTTAGATCCTTTCCCCAGAGACCCCAACAACCACATTAGAATCATAGAACGAACAGTTGCGATCTCTTTTCCTATAGCTTTTTTCATTAGAAATCCTGAGCTTATTTCTAATGAAAAAAGCTATAGGAAAACCATTTTGTTCAGGATTGTAGGGAACATAAGTTTGAAGCTATTCTCGTAAACATCAGATCTGTTTTTGATATAGAAAACAAAGATCTCACTTGTAAAATCATCTACAAATACTGTCCAGTTGGAAAAGCCCAACTTCCAAAACTGAACGATTAAGCTTGTTCGATGGCAACACTGCGCACTGGAAAGTGAGAACAGCGCCAAAACGGAATTAGTGAAGTAGCGAATTCGCCTTTAAATTGGGGCACTTTGGCCTTCAGTTTTTAGATTGGTGTACAATCTTCAACTGGGACGGCAGCGGCAGCATCTACGTTTAAAATAACTTTTTTTTGTCTTCTTTTCTTTCGCGCGCCTTTGTGGCAAAAGTGTTCACTTAACTTAATATCATTTTTGAATTTGAAGTGTTAACTTTTTAACTCTAAATAAATTATTAACGTTTTATTAAACAATTCGACGAGTGCTGTTTTTACTTGACTGAACATTTTAACTTGAAGAAAAACATTGGTCCTTCAAACCGGATAGCTGTCCGTCCCAGTGCCATACAAATTAAAAAAATATATATATATAAATAAGTAAAAAAATCTAAATAAAAGTATAAGTGTGTTTTCGACGTGGGAGCGCCTCTTCGCCACATCGCCTCGTTGGAGCACCATTTCAACGCAACACATCACAAACCGCAAACCTGCTAAGTGGAAATTTGGGAAGCCGTGTTCGCGGAAGCACGATTTTGTGCAACAAAAAGCTCAAGTCCTAATTAACTCAACAAGCGACTTGGTAAGTGACAAAAGCAATTTAATTTTGTTTAAAGTTTTTTTTTCCGACATTCATAACGGACTGCTTGTTCTGTTAACAAATTTAGAGGCCACTTTAATAAAATTTCTTTGCGGGATTTATAAAAATTTAACGGGTTCGTTACCTGCTAAAATTTAATAATTCCTTTTTCGTTATCGAAACTTAAAATGTTTAACGGAGCCATTCCGTTAAAAAAGTTCTAAGTCGACTTTTAAAACTTTTTTTCATATTTTACTAATGTTTTGCGGTTTTGCATGCCGTTATAAATAATTTCATAAATTTTGTTTGTCAAAGGTTAGCTAGTTTTAACGGACCCATTCCGTTAAAACAGTACTACGTCGACTTTTATTAAAAATTTCCGGTTTTTGCGTGCCGCTTTAAATATTAGCATAGTTGTTGTTTTTCGAACAGAAACAAGTTTTAACGGACCCATTCCGTTAAAACAGAACTAAGTCGACTTCCAATTTTTTCATATTTTATTACAAATTTGCGGTTTTTGCGTGCCGCTATAAATATTTGCACAGTTTTTGTTGTTATTTCGAACAGAAACAAGTTTTAACGAACCCATTCCGTTAAAACAGTACTAAGTCGACTTTCAACTTTTTTCAGATTTAATTAAATTTTTGCCGATTAGATTGCAATTTTAAATCATTTTGCTTATATATTAAGTTTTAACGGACCCATTCCGCTAAAACGTTCTAAGTTTATTTTTTCAACTTTTTTCAGATTTAATTAATTTTTGCCGTTTCGCTTGCGTTTTTTAAATTCTTAAATCATTTTGGGTTTTTTTTCAAGTTTTAACGGACCCATTCCGCTAAAACATACTAAGTCGGGTTTTTTAACTTTTCATATTGTAGTTCTTTCGTCGATATTTTAAAATTTTTTATTTTAATATGGCTACCATCGATAAGTTTCAGCGTTTTGTGGATAGGCTATTCGAATATGAGGCTTATTTTAATGCAATTCTCGTAGAGGATCACACTATTGTGTCGTTGGAGATAGAACAAGTTGAGTTGAAGGAAATTTGGAAGACTCTTAAGGGCTTTTATGAGGAATATTTGCTGGGCTTTATCCCAACTAAAGGGGACTAAAGTTTAGATACGGCAAAGACCGTTTATAACGACGCTCATAAAACATTTTTCCGTTGTCTGTCAGGAATTACAAATCATACAAATCGACTCAAAATAAAGCTCAGAGTTCTAGTTCCGCGTCAGGGAAAACTGTCTCGAATAAATTTACAAATCTACTTCCATGCGATATTGACCCATTTTAAGGGGATTATGTAACATGGCCCACTTTTAGGGACTTATTCATCGCGATTTACATTAAAAACTCTCGTCTAAGTAAAGTTGAAATTCTCTATCACCTCATTCAAAAAACTCGTGGGGAAGCAAAAGAAATTGTACAGAGAGCCCCCTTAACAAATGATGGTTTTAGTCTCGCTTGGGAAAATTTATGTCTCCAATACGAAAATGAGCGAATTTTAGTAAACAATCAATTGAAAATTCTATTTAATTTGACGCGTATCACTCACGAATCGGGAAATGCAATTAAAAGTTTGCAACGCGAAATAAATTCATGCATTCACGTTCTAGAACTGCATGAAATCGATATTACAAATTGGGATGCAATTTTTGTTTATCTATGTTCAACTAGGCTCCCAGAAACTACTCTGGCTCTTTGGGAACAAACCATTAGTCAAAAAAGTGGTATTCCAAAATGGTCTAAGATGGACAAGTTTTTGACAGATAGGTACCAAACATTAGAAACTGTCATGGACATTCGGGCACCACCGTCTAATTCAAAATTTTCCAAATCTTCACCATCCGTTAAACCATTTACCAATCATTCAAAATCAGTTAAGTCATTTCATGCCAATGTGAATAGTGCTTCTTTTTGCAAACTATGCAAAGGCCAACACTTGCTGCGTACATGCCCAAGATTTTGTCAAATGAATTCTAATGATCGATATCAAACGGTCAAGAAGCTCCATTGTTGCGTTAATTGTTTATCTTCTTCACATGACATTAAGGAGTGTAAGAGCCTTCATAATTGTTTTGTTTGCAAAAAGAGACACAACTCAATGCTTCACTATGATACTAATTCACAACAAAAGCCAACAAATAATCCAAATAGTCCATATAAACCAAAACATCAGTTCCAAACAAATAATAACAAAAGTGTTAGGCCCCAAGGTTCGAATAAAGTCAGCTCACACCAAGCCCATCGAATTTTAACTCTAACTCAGAAGCTTCAACCTCTTTGAAAACTTTTTTTGCGTCAACACCTAAAAATATTTTATTGGGAACAGCAATTATTCAAATTAACCACTTTAACGTCATTTATGCAGCTCGGGCTCTAATTGACCCAGCGTCAGAAGAGACTTTTGTCTCCGAACGTTTTTGCAATCGACTTAAAATACCCTACAAATCAGTAAATGCTCAAGTTATCGGTCTAAGTGGAACTGTGAGCGCGCGTTCAACTAAAGTGTGTGAACTTACTTTAGGTACTTTGATGGACCCTGCGATTCTAATTCCTACTAAAGCTTTTATATTGCCCAATCTGACTGGCGACCTGCAATCGATTCTCAGCAAATCGGAAATCTATCACATTTAAATCTCGCTGATCCAAACTTTTACAAGAGTTCTCAAGTTGATATCTTAATTGGAGGTGATCTTTATCCGACAATATTGTTATTTAGATGGAATTCAGAAAAACGTTCTGAATTCACTTGTAGCTCAAGAAACCATTTTCGGATGGATTCTAACCGGACCGATTGCGGGACTAACCGGCCCTTCAACTAATTTTGTTTCATTTTATACGGAAGTGTCTATAGATCAGCAGCTAGCAAGGTTTTGGGAAATCGAAGAGGGTCCGAAAAGGAAATATTTATCTGAATCGGATAAATTTTGTGAAAAATTGTTTAATCAATCAACCACACGTAATCTCGACGGTCGATATGTCGTAGATCTACTATTTAAATCCCAATTTCCTACCCAATTAAGTCTTGGCCCATCGAGACATATAGCATTGAGTCAATTTATGCGAAACGAACGGTCGCTTAGCCGTCGCCCCGAGTTTAAATTTGAATATAAGGTTATCCTAGAATATTTGGATCTTCATCATATGAAAGAAGTTCAATCCACTGCACAATCGTCTCAATTAGAGTTTTATCTTCCGCATCATGCGGTGGTAAAACCCGATAGCACGACCACCAAACTTAGAGTGGTTTTCAACGCATCTAGTCCGTCCGCTAACAATCTTAGCCTTAATGACGTCTTGCATATTGGATCTGTTTTACAAGCAGATCTTACGACTCTCATTTTCAATACGTTTTTAATGCGGACATCGAGACAATTTACCGGCAGATTCAAATCAATCCAAATCAAACTCAATTTCAAAGAATTCTGTTTAGAAAGTCGGTAGATGACGAACTTCGAGATTTTGAACTAAAAACTGTCACCTTTGGTGTAAATTGTGCGCCTTATCTCGCGATTCGAACTCTTCACAAACTAGCTGAAGACGTAAATAAAACATTTCCACTGGCCTCTAACATATTATGCAACTATATGTACAAGGTGGCGCAAAAGAAATCACCCTATTGGAAGATGCTCTCATTTTTGCAAATGGCCGCCAATGTCAAATCTGTTTTGACATTTGTGGACTAGACAGATACAGAATACAAGTGAATAAGCCATGGAGCGATACACTCCCCAAGAACGCGGAATAATTGTGTCTATTTTTTTGCGTAACAATTCGTCTGTGGTGTTGGCGCAGCGCGAATTCCGTCGCCGATTTCCCGGCCGTCCGACACCGACTGCGCAAACACTGCGCCGTTTAGCCACTAACCTTGAAGAGTATGAGGCCACACGAGACGTTGCCAATAGTGGCCGGCCCCGGAGCGCCCTTTCTGCCGAGAATATCGCCGCTGTAGCCGAGGACGTCGAAGTGAGGCCCGAAACATCGACCAGACGACGTGCCACGCAATTGGGCCTCAGCCGGCGGTCCCTGCAACGAATTTTGGTGAAAGATTTGAACATGTTCCCCTACAAAGTTTAGTCCGTGCATCAGCTGCTGCCTGCCGACCGCCAAACGCGCGTAGCTTATGCCCAAGCTATCCTCAATCTCGACACCGAAGTGGACGATTTTTCGACAAAAATCATAATGAGCGATGAGGCTCATTTTCACCTCAGCGGGTACGTGAACAAGCAAAATTATCGCTTCTGGGGAACCGAAAATCCGCGAGTGATGCACGAGAAACCATTACACCCGCTCAAAGTGACTGCGTGGTGCGCTGTTCACGCTGGAGGAGTCATCGGGCCGAACGCCGCGGGTCAAACGACAACAGTGGACGGTGCGCGCCATAGGGCAATGTTAACCGAGTTTTTTCTGCCCGAATTGGACGAATTAGGACTGGTGGACATGTGGTTCCAACAGGACGGAGCAACAGCACACACTGCACGAGCCACAACCGACATTCTGAAGGCCGCGTTTCTGGGTCGCTTAATTTCGCGTTTTGGCGATTTGCACTGGCCCGCCAGATCGCCCGATTTGACGGTCCCGGACTTCTTTTTATGGGGTTTTTTGAAGTCTCGTGTTTACATCAACAAGCCTGAGACCTTGGAAGCCCTCAAGGAAAATATCCGACACGAATGCGAGAATTTATCGCCCGAAACTCTCGCCGAAGTGATGGAAAATGCCATAAAACGAGCCCGTATGGCAATCAATTGTGACGGCGCCCATTTATCCGATATCATCTTTTCGATTTAATACAATTAATTCTAAAGGTCTAAATAAACATAATCAAAAAACAGAATCGAAGTTTTTTATTTAGAAAAAAAAATAAGAGCCAAACAACATCGGATGACTTCTTTTGCGCCACCTTGTATGTAGACGATGTGTTGGTGGGTGCCCATGATTTACATTCAGCGAAAAGAGCTAGGGATGAAATTATTGATGCCCTAAAATCGGCTGGGTTTCCATTAATAAAATGGACGTCGAATGATAAAGATATTTTGTCTGATCTTCCAGTAAAACACCTTTTGTCTCAACTCAACCCCAAAATTTAGAATCAATGATTTTTACGCTAACCCAAAGTTTGACCCAGTTTATGGCATCCATGCAAGGTATGTTCCAACAACTTATGCAAAATCAAAACCAGTTGATTCAGACCCTTTTGCAAAACAAATGAATGTCATCAAAATTTGTCATTGGAATGCAAACGGCATTAGCCAACACAAACTTGAAATACAAAATTTTTTAGCTAATAATGAAGTAGATATTTTGCTTATTTCAGAAACCCATCTCACCCATAAAAATAACTTTTATTTAGAAAACTACTTGTTTTACGACACCAAACATCCTGATGGTAAAGCGCATGGCGGCACTGGCATACTCATTAAGTCCAGAATTAAGCATTATGCTCTAGAAAACTTTAGTGAAAGTTTCCTGCAAGCTACATCAATCTGTCTTACTGAATGGTCAGGAAAAATTAATGTATCAGCAATATATTGCCCACCGAGATTTACAGTTACATCACAACAGTTTAAAGACTTTTTCAAAAGCCTTGGGAGTAAATTTCTAGCTGCTGGCGACTATAACGCCAAACATACACACTGGGGGTCTAGACTAATTACTCCCAAAGGTAGGCAGTTATGGCATACACTTTCTCTCGATAATACTCTAGACTTTGTTTCCTCTGGCCACCCCACTTACTGGCCGACTGACCTCCGAAAGATTCCCGATCTTATTGATTTCGGGGTTGTAAAAAATATCAAACGAAATCAAATTAGAGTAGAAACATGCCATGATCTTTCATCTGACCATTCGCCAGTTTTTATAAATATTTCGGACCAGATGTATATTGAAAACTTCCCTAAAAATTTAACAAATAATTCGACCAATTGGCTTCAATATAAAAAATATATTAGTTCGCATCTAATACTAGATCCCAAACTTGACAGTAGTTGTAATGTAGATTTAGCTATTGAAGGAATTGTGAAAACAATGACCCTGGCAGCACAAAATTCGACCCCAAACTTCAATAATCAAAACTTAACGAGGAATCAAACAATAAGAACAAATACCGCCATTCAAAAACTTGTTTGTGCAAAAAGAAAGCTGAGAAGGGATTGGCAAAATCACAGATCTCCGCAGCTAAAACGCGATCTAGTAGCTGCCACAAAGACTCTAAAAAACGCCTTGTTAGGGGAAAAAGAAAAAAACCTCCAACATTTTCTTGAAAATCTCACGCCAACTGCCGCCACCGATTATTCGTTGTGGCAAGCAACAAAAAACTTAAAACGCCCCATGCAAAGAGAATCACCGATTCGACTCCCAAATGGTGCTTGGGCAAGAAGCGATGCTGAGAAAGGTTCAGCTTTCGCAAATCACCTTAAAAACGTTTTTAAACCCAACCCACAGGTTGGCCTTGATCCCACACGAATTTTTCCCAAAAGCAGCTTTATACCCATATCACTTACAGTGCAAGAAGTATCATTAGCCATTCAACAAATTAACCCAAAAAAGGCGCCAGGTTATGATCTTATAACTGGTAAAATGATTAGGGAACTTCCTTATATTGCTGTTGAACTTCTTGTCCTCGTCTTTAACGGTATATTTCGATTTGGATATTACCCTAAAGCATGGAAAATTTCAGAAATTAAAATGATTCCAAAGATTGGCAAAGATCCGACCCATGTTGCTTCTTACAGACCTATTAGCTTGTTACCCACTCTTTCCAAACTTTTTGAAAAATTATTGCAAGCTAAAATCAGTCCTTCTTTATTAGATAATATTGTCCCTCAGCACCAATTCGGCTTCCGAACGAAGCACAGCACTATAGAGCAAGTCCACAGAATTGTGTCAGATATAAACAATGCGCTTGATAAGAAAAAATTTTGTACAGCTATATTTTTAGATGTAGCACAAGCTTTTGACAAAGTCTGGCACAAAGGCTTGGTTTACAAAATTAAAACACTGCTTCCCTGCAATATTCACAGTATCCTCGAATCATATCTTGAATATCGGGTCTTTAGGGTTAAGCACAAGAATTTTGTTTCTAGAGATTTCAATATTCAGGCCGGAGTACCCCAAGGTAGTATACTGGGCCCACTTTTATATCTAATTTACACGGCAGACCTGCCGTCTGATAGGCATCTGACCACTTCGACATTTGCTGATGACACTGCGATTTTAAGCACTCACTCTAATCCGAGAATAGCGACACGCGACCTGCAAACACACCTGTATAAGCTTGAGAATTGGTTGGCTGCATGGCGAATAAGAGTTAACGAGTCTAAAAGCTGCCACGTCACTTTTACACTTAAACGTGACACATGCCCTCCGATTACCCTGAACGGTGTTTCAATTCCGCAGAAAAACGAAGTCAAATACCTCGGAATTCATCTGGATAGGCGACTGACATGGAAGACCCACATCGAAGCTAAAAAGCAGCAAATAAAATTAAAGTCCATTAGTCTGCACTGGCTCCTGAATAAACACTCAACCGTCAGCCTTGACAACAAAGTATTGATCTACAAATCAATAATAAAACCAATCTGGATGTACGGAATTCAACTATGGGGCTCAGCGAGTTCTTCTAACATAGAAGTGCTCCAACGTGCACAGTCAAAAACTTTAAGGACGATTACAGCTGCTCCCTGGTTCATTCGAAACTCTGCGATTCACAAGGACCTTAACATCTCAACAGTTAAAGAAGAGATTTGCAAGACTACTGTAAAATACAAAAATCGACTTAAACTACACCCAAATGTCCTTGCAAAAAATTTGTTAATTGACCCAGGACCGCGTCGATTAAAAAGGAAAACTATTTAGCCTTGAGTTCGCAAATTACATCAAACTGATATTCTTGACAGTATACCACATCCGATGCACAGCTTACGAAAGCCCTATGATGCACTAGGTTGCATTGGCAAATTTCTACGTACTTTTTATTGGAAATGGTGCATGATGCTTCTTTTTGCATTGGCTCTAGGTCACAACGTAATGTCCCCATGATACGCCAGGTCGTATTGGGCATGAACAGCGTGTCATGCGACTAAGGCATATAACTACGACATACAGCATGCGAAGGCCCTATGATGCACTAGGTTGCATTGGCCTTTGCCAGCGTGCTTCAAATTGGAAATCGTCCTATTATGCTTTACTCAGCATACTTGATCACAATGTTAAGATCCCACGATACGCAAGGTCGTATTGGTCTTTGACATCGTGTCATCCGACAACGATATACTACATGCTAAGGCCCCATGATGCGCTAGGTCGCATTGGCCTCCGTCATCGTGCTTTTCTTTTTTATCATTGTCTGCTTTGCGCATAAGCCAAATACTTTGGAAACTATATTGTGATTGTCCACATAATTGTTATATAAAATTTGCTTTATCAATTTGTTTTATAAATAACCTTTTTTATTTTTAGCTAAAACTTCAATTCCTGCTTAAATAAGTACATTTGACTTACTTTGATTTACAGCAACAGCTCAAGCATTGGCTTGTAGCTTAAAGCATTAATTTAGATATTAAGATATGATGAATTATTGTTAGTTCTAATACAGAAGATTCAATAAATAAAGAATTAAAAAAAAAAAAAAAAAAACCTTTTAACTGCTGAATTTCTCGAATTAGAAAGCGATAGTAATGCAAAAACTCTTGGCATTCGATGGAATGCAAAATCAGATACATTTCATTTTGCAATAAGAAGCTTCTTTTACTAAAAGGGAAGTTCTTTCGGTAATAGCCAGAATATTTGATCCAGCTGGCTGGCTCTCGCCTATTGTCATTGTAGCGAAAATCATTATGCAGCAAATATGGACAGATAAAATAGAGTGGGATGATGGTTTAAAGCCCTTAAAGCATCATTGGCACTCATTTCTTTCGCAATATTCTGATATAGAAAAAATTAGAATCCCACGATGGTTATATTATTCTCCAAGTTCTTTAAATGAATTACATATATTTTGCGATGCTTCTCAAAAGGCCTATGCAGCGGCTATATACGTTCGCGTTGAGAATGTTGATCAAACTATATCAACCCATCTATTAGTGAGCAAATCTAAAGTGGCTCCAGTCAAAACCACCCCAATTCCGAATCTGGAACTATGTGGAGCAGTATTAGGAGCGAATTTAGCTGAATCCATAATACCCCAATTTGAAACACAACACTTTTTTCTGGTCAGACTCGACTATTGTATTAGCCTGGTTAAAAAAGCCAGTGTGCACATGGGTTACATTCGTCGCCAATCGGGTTTCGAAAATTGAATCTACAGTTGGAACGAATGGAATGGTAAAAGGCCAATCAAATCTCATTTTGCCAGCTCAGTCATAAAAACTGATATTTTGGAAGATTTTTCTTCACTTCCAAGAGCGTTACGGGTTTATTCCTACGTTTTTCGGTTTTTCAAAAATTTACAGTCAAAAAATAAATCTGAACAAGAATACGATTCGTTAACAATCTCAGATCTTGAAATAAAATTTGTTAAAACTCATAAATCGATGGCAGAAATTAAAGGCTTTTTATCAATTATTTAGTAAACGGTGGAAGGAGGAATATCTAACCGAGCTCTATAAAAGGTATAAATGGAAGTCTCCTCAGGAAGATATCGTTGAGAATGATTTGGTAGTGGTTAGGAGTGAAAATTTATGTCCAACTGAGTAGAGGTTAGATCGGGTTATAAAAACATTTACAGGCCCAGATAATCGCGTTCGCGTTGCTGATATCAAAACTCAAAAGGGAATTATCACTTGCCCGATTACAAAATTCATATTGCTCCCCAAAGCACAGTAACTTCGCGTAATTTCAAATTATCTCGATTATTTTCAAGAGTCTCTTTAAAAATGAACTATATTTATTGCTGATTAATCATGATCATCAATCCCACTAATTCGCCTCATTCGGTTTAAATTTAGCTGTATTACATATTGAATTCGAAAATCGTTTAAATTCGTTACACGTTTGATAAGGCTCGCTTATTAATTTTCATGAAATTATTGTAGTTTTTATACGTAATTTTAAATATATCGGTCTTCAAATTATCGATGGTAGGCCATAGCTGTAAATCCCAAGAAAGCGGATAAATTTACAATTTTGAATTAATTTATTTATAGAACCTTTTGAATTACTTAATTTTATTAGTACGTAGGTTTCTTTCGAGCTTGCCCGGAGCTTAACCTCTTCTTTCTTAACCGCGAGATGTATTGCGAAATAGGACCTTATGCTTAATCCTCCGAGCCCAACCAGCGTGGTGGGTGAAAGGTTCCGACAAATATTTGCAAAAGCTGCAATGTCGGGACGTGCGAAATGTGGAAAGTCCACAAATCTGATTCCTGAGCTATGAGTGTTCTTTTCCAATCTCCGCGGCGGTGTGCTTTGCATTGCGCTTAGTGCCCACCTGAGGCCAACAACCGGGCTGGTAAGTGAATATTTCCAGTTGCCTGCTGGAAAGTGAGAGCAGTGTGCTCAAACTCGATTTTTCTTTAAAAAACATAAATGTTGAGTAGTTTGCTGTGTTGTCTATATTCGTGACGTCCTAGTTACAATAATCGAACGCAAATAACATTTCTCATGTCTTTACAGTTACAATGTTAGTGCGTCAACATCGCCCAACTTTTATTTGTTTCCTGTGCCGGAATTGGCATGGCCTGCGGATGTGTCCACGGTTCTTGGCACTTAACGTGAAGGAAAGATGGGAGCTCCTGCTGGCACGTGGAGTGTGTACCAATTGTCTGGCCGTGTCACATGAGAAGCGCCGATGCCATAGCGAGGTCAGATGTCGCTACTGTCAACAAGATCATCACACTCTGCTCCATGCTCACAGCATGATTATGCTCCATGTCAAGGAGGCTCAAGTTCTGCGTCAGCCAGATCCCACTTTAATGAGCACTGAGGTGGTGCTGAAGCCGACTGCGATCGTCGAAATTCGATGCGAAGTCGAGGTCTTCCGGCTGCGTGCCATGCTCAACCATGGAGAGAGCACCTGGATTCATCGAAACGCGGTGAACAGATACCACTTACGCACGTCATGGAGGGATGGGGACCAAACGTGTCCATTCGCCCTTTTATCTCCTGCGGCTCCCGCGATTCTCATTCCCATCAGCGCTCGGATTGAGGATCATTACATTTTGATCACGCCCCAAGTGTCGGCGACTCCGGCTGTGAAGGAGCCGTTTAGCAACCTGGTGCTCGCCGATCCCCGGTTCTATCAGTCGGGACCCATAGAGGTCATGCTGGGCGACGAATTTTATCCCTGGCTGCTTAAGCCCGGCACGATTCAACAGACAGAACAGCCGTGCTTTCGGGACCTTGCCGCCTACGATAATTTGATTGTATCATTAAGAAAAAAAAAAGGATGAATTGTTGGAATACATTGAAATACATATTTGAATTTTTCACTAGTCTCAAAGTGTTGAAATTATTTTTTTTGATGAGTTCTTATATGGCATTATTCTATTTTTTTTTTTTTGTTCTCTTTTTTTTTTCTTTAGATTTCTTTTCTTTTCGCAGAGCACTGCAAGGTGGACGGTTATGTCCTTTGGAAAAGCCCAACTTCCAAAACTGAATGATTAGGCTTGATCGATGGCAACACTGCGCACTGGAAAGTGAGAACAGCGCCAAAACGGAATTAGTGAAGTAGCGAATTCGCCTTTAAATTGGGGCACTTTGGCCTTCAGTTTTTAGATTGGTGTACAATCTTCAACTGGGACGGCAGCGGCAGCATCTACGTTTAAAATAACTTTTTTTTGTCTTCTTTTCTTTCGCGCGCCTTTGTGGCAAAAGTGTTCACTTAACTTAATATCATTTTTGAATTTGAAGTGTTAACTTTTTAACTCTAAATAAATTATTAACGTTTTATTAAACAATTCGACGAGTGCTGTTTTTACTTGACTGAACATTTTAACTTGAAGAAAAACAAATACTATGTAAATTTACTTCCACCAATCGATTTAACCACCATAGGGTCGCATCAGAATGAACTATTTCAAGTTTTCTTGTTGCAAGATGCCCATTGGACGGAAAATTAGTCTTTTTGTATTTACCTTAGGCACAACATCTGAGTTCATCTATTCTTTAAAATATACGACTAGTACAAGACCTTTCTTAAGCATCTTCACGCCTTCTAGATGCAAGTGCCCAAACCGTTTGTGCCACGTCTGCTATATCTTTCTCCTTAGACAAAAACCTATTCTCACATTTTTGCATATTTAGCTTGTACATGCCATCAATCGAAGCAGTCGTGAAATAATTCTCGCCATCAAAAATTGAGCAGCCACATTTGTCAAATTCGACGAGTGTTTTTTTGTAATTATCTGACTTACCGAGAGAAGGTTTTCACCAAATTCAGGAACGTACAGCACATCACTGAAAGTAACTGGATAAACCCCACCATTGACACGAACGTTAAGGTAAATATTTCCTTTGTCATCTGCGATCTAGACTTCTTCTTTATACGGTTTAGGCTTCTTATTTAAACCGCCATTCTTTGTTATGTGTGCCGATGCTCCGCTGTCCACATACCAGACGTCATCATCTTCGTTTAAAGATTTTCAGCTTACATGGCAAACATTGTTAAATTATTCTGCGAAAATTTCTTACCAACATTTATTTTCTTGTTTGGACACTGCTCCTTAAAATAATCATGTTGACATGATTTCTTAACAGGTCTAACAATTGACTTATTGAAGGAAACATGTGGTGAGCGCGTTATTTCTATAAATGGGATAGTTAATTGTTCTCCAAAATCGTAAGATAACTTTTTTGGGGTTATATGAAGTCATTATTGATACGAAGTCATAGGAAACTGTAGACGCCTTGGAATAACACATTGTGCGAACTATTGCCGAGATACGGCCACCATTCCTTGAAAAACTTAAATAACCCATATTTTTGTTAAAAAAATAACAATAACAATTGAATTAAAAAGTTGTAAATGGAATTTAATTTAATATATAAGCAAAAATTTTATTATCTTTTATCCGATACTCATCGTTGTGAGTTTTTTAAAATAGTTAATTAGTTAAAAGTTAATTAACAAGTAGTAGTATACTTGTCAGGGATAAAGGTGGACAAATGATATTTATTGTCCGAAGGGTTTAATTTAAATTACAAAATTTTGTACAGACTCACAGAACTCATTTGTCTTATAGGAATAACTCCAGTTGTTTTTATTGAAAAACAATTTAATTTGATAACAATGAGATTTCGTTTCTTGAAATTTATTACAATGAAAATATATGTATATCGATTGCTAAAAATGTTTGTAATGCAATGTAGCATTTTTAGTGTTGTCAATCAGATTGAAATTGACTTGTGTGAGGGAAATCCCTACAGTCTATTTAAAGATCTTACCTTAAATTATCAATATGTTCATTTGAAATGTACTCGCATCGATCTGCCGGTGGCGAGTGGCTAACATTAACCGACAATTTTTTCTTAATGCACACTTCATTAACAAAAACTGACACATCAGATTTATTTTCACACGTAAAAGCAAGAAGATCTTGAATCTTAATTGTGTTTTCAAAATATTTCGCATTGACCGGGTCACGAACATTTAGCTGCAAAAAAAAATTTTAATGTTATAATTGGGAAACTTTTATATGTACGAGTATACCCAGCACCAAGCGTAAGCACGATAGAGTATATAGAGTTCGGTCTTCAATTAGTGTTGTAGGGTATTAAGCTTCGGCATAGCCGGAGATAATTTGTTGTACATGTTTAATGTTGCTTACCTCTAGTATCATTGGGTTATAAATTTTTCCTGCAAATATATTACTATTATCTCGTAACCAGTGTACTGCAGAATATACATCATTGAAGTTGTTTCGAAGCAGCTAAAAAATTCAAAAATACTATATAATTTAATAAAACTTAAATTTTCACGTTTACTTGTAGCTTTTGTTCTGAAACATTTTCAGAGCGCTCAATCCGCTTTCGCAGCATTTGAACTTCAGCAATATATTCCTCGTCCAGTTTTTTATTAATATCAGCATGGATTTTATTTTGCTTAGATATATTAACCTTAAGACTTTCAATTTCTTTTTGGTATTCTTTTAAAACTTTATTTCGTTCAGAAACAGACGAAATTTCGGCTTTTACGTTTTGTAGATCTTGCACTAGTACATCAAGCATTCTAACCTCATTTTGTAGATCATTCTGGCGATCAGACCAGTTTCGTTTCTCTTTCTAATGATAGAAAAATAAATCAAAAATGTACCAAGGCATATACGAATATTTAAATAACTTACCTCAAAATTTGCTTTTGCCTCTCGGATTTTTTTCTTGAAGTCTTCTATTTTTATGGCCATGTTGGTTTTATTTTTCAAGAACTCGTTTAAAGAACTTTCCTAGAAGTAAAGCAAATTAAAAAACTATAATATAAACATTTAAAAATTCGGTAAAATTTTCTCATGTTTTATGATTTCAAAGTATATATTATTAAAGCGAACGACATACTAAAAGCCATATATGTAATCTATATATATAAAAATGAAATTTTCTATCTTTGTCCCCTATGCGCGTCTAAACCATTCATCCGATTGTAATGAAATTTTAGGGACTTGCTGTGCTCGCGCCAACTTAGGTTTAGGGCAAAGAAAATTTTGCCACGCCCACCTATTACGCCCACAATTTGTAAAACTAAGTTAAAATATTCGATTTCGCTAATATTGCTCCAAAAAATCTGAAATTTGGTATCTGAGTTTGTATAGACACTGTCGATAACTTTCCCACAAATGGGAGAGGTTGGATCAATTTAACGCCCATTTTGAAAAAAATAGAAAATATGCGATAACGTGGCTAATATTGCTCCTAAAAATCTGAAATTTGGTATCTGAATTTGTATTGGCACTGTCGATAACTTCCCCAAAAATGGGCGAGGTTGGATCAATTTAACGCACACTTTCAAAAAAAGGGTGGATCATTTTTACGCCTACCACCATTTGCTCAGAAACTTGATGTGCTAAATAGAAAACATGTAACGGGATGTACAGGGAAGAATAACAGGATATCTACGCCCACTTATTACGAACACAATTTGATTAATTACGTGATAATATACGATTACATTGCTAATATTGCTCCTAAAAATTTGGGTTTTGTTTCTGAGTTTGTATGCCGATAATTTTACAGCCATAACTCAGAATCATTACAACGGTGAATACCGAGAAGTTCCGCTAACTAACGGGAGTACCGAGAAGTACCGGGAAGTTGCGGAAAGTACCGAGAAGTACCGGGAAGTTCTGCTACCATTTTTTTTAAGTGGCATTGCAACGCATGCCGGGCATTTGCTAGTACTTCTATATTGCTTAACGTGAAAAAATTGTGAAATCAAAAAAACAGCCTATCGGAAATTTTGCATTTGTGTTTGAACACGTGTATATTTGTAAGAATCTATTAACTCAATCCATTATTAAAAAAAAACGCGTGTCTAAATTAAAAAAAAAATACGATTTGCAAAGTTGAACCCTGTGATCATTTAATAGTTCGTTTTCAAATAAATATTCAAATTGTTCAATTCATCAAAAAATTTATTGGTTTTTTTACAAAATAAAATTTTATAGGTTTTCTCGTTCATAAACAATAAAGCTGTACTGTAATGTTGCGAGAATGTACCTTAAGAATAGTAGTCTAAAAAAGTAGGTCTCCATCGGGAGATGAGATGAGACTTATCGAACCACCCTTATATATATATTGCCTGTGCAGGAGTTAATACATTTATATTCTTGACAGTGAAAGCAGCGAATTTAAGTTGAGTCATGGCTCTTGTTAGAGGAAATTTTTTAGATTCCATATAGTATTGAGTACCATTATAATACATCGTCATAAGTTTAGTTCCACCTTGGATAAACGCAAGTGCACTTGCACTTGATGGAGGGTATAAAAATATTTTTCCAAAAAGTTGTCTACTCAACAGAAGTAAAACCACCACTTTTTTCTGTACATTTTTCACACTAGGCTTAGGCAAAAAACACTCATTCGAAAACCCCGCCTTTGGCTTTCACACAAGCCTTAAGTCGCTCTGGCGAATCATCAATAGCTACACGCACCTCCTACATTGGAAAGTAGCCGTATCACAAATAAAAGCAGTCTTTAGAGAATCAATGCTGAGGTATTATATATTTTACCATGTCCTATAAAACTGTCCACAATTTCTTGTCTGAGGGTTCAGATCAGGGTTGCCAAAGGACCATTATTCAAAGCAAATGAAAGTGGCAAATTGTTTTAAAGCCAGGTATGTGTACTTTTGCCCTTATTTTGCTTGTTAAATTTTTTCTGTACGTTAAAAAGTTTTTCATCCGCAAACAAAATTTTTCTGTGCAAGTTGTCAGCGGTCTACACCAAGAGAAGTAGGGATTTTTCTTTTCTATTTTTTAAAGCTTCAGTCAACAAATGAAGGTCCCAAGTCGTAATTTGACTTATGGATTTTTACGCGAAGAGCGAATTCTTTGATGTCTTGCAGCGTTCGAATTATCCGTGGACGATATTTGATATCTCCAGTCTCCTAAACTGTTTTATGTACTGGTAGACGAACATGCGTTTTGCAAATATCGTCTTTTTTTATTGCATACTTAAAAAGCGATACGGTTTTCGTTATCTGGTATGAGAGCTCATACACTCCAAGCAGAAAATAGATAAGAAAAATCGGAACAAAAACTACTCCCCCTTCACTTACAAACTCCTCTTTTTTATAGGGAAAAAAATATAATAATAAAATTAGTTGTAGTGTTGATAACCAGATAAATTTCAGAATTTAATTTTTTAGTAGTACGATGCAACTACTTCTAAAAATGGGCGTGATCGGATTAGCTGAAGATAATTTTCGTATTAAATTCACGTTTGATTAAAATTTTAATTACTTTGTACCAAAAGTTTACTCAGTGCTTGCGTTGGCAGGAATCACTTTCTCCTACCTATTTTCTTCAGATGATAATTGAGTCTACAGTGTCCTGTTAATAATTCAGTGTAGAGTTTAATGTCTTTTTTATTGGGGTTAAGAATAACTTATATTTTGATATGTTCAGGGTCAATGAGCCTCCTTTACTGTCTCATGCCCTTTTGGGCTCTTCAGTATTTAGTAGTCTGTTTCTCCCGTTCGCTTGTTAAGTTATTTATGAACCTACTATTTTCCCAACAGAAGGGTCCTTTGTCTATAAATAGAGATTATATTTATTTTCCCTTATGTGTCCTGGTACACAAATTGGAGTAACAGAGTTCCTCGCTTTTATGGATTTAAGAAGTTGAAGAAGTCCTTAGACCAGCTTCGATTTGAATGAGCAGTTTATGAATTATTTAAGAGCTGTCAGACTGCTCGAAATAATACATATTTTGGTAACACGGGTACCACCCATACGTTGACATTCTCCGACACATAGCTCTATAGCGTGAACCTCGTGTGAACTCGAATTTCAGATTTTTAGAAGCAATATTAGCGAAATAATCGAATATTTTTACTTAGTTTTTCAAATTGTTCAAATGTAAGAAAGAAAGAACGAAAGAACGAAAGAAAAAAAGAAAGAAAGAAAAAAAGAAAGAAAGAAAGAAAGAAAGAAAGAAAGAAAGAAAGAAAGAAAGAAAGAAAGAAAGAAAGAAAGAAAGAAAGAAAGAAAGAAAGAAAGAAAGAAAGAAAGAAAGAAAGAAATAAAGAACGAAAGAAAGAAAGCCAACATATTTGAGTCCAGCCTTAATGAATGTTCTCGATATAACTCTTATTAATGAATTTCTTAGTGATAGAAAACTGGAAGGTGCCACCATGGTTCTCCGAGCATATGTAGATATATTTATCAGTTTTAATGCAACACTATTTCCTAAAATAAAATGTTAAACTGCCTTAGTGGCAGCTGACAATGAGAATTGCTGGGGAATATAAAAAAATTTTAAAGAATACAAGAAATTAGTACGTAAATCCTACAATGTTACGCAAAAAGAATCAAGAATGGAGTCACAGCTGTGAGGAATCTTTAGAGGACCGAGTCAGTGCAAACTTTCTGTGGTGTATAACATGATAGATTTGATATCCGTAACGGATAATCTGAACTTCTTCTTAACGGATAGGATATTATTACTAAAAACAAAGTAGAATGGGCAATTACCACTTTTGACCTTTTTATTTCACCAGGGCTAGACGGAAGTATTTCTTGCACAGAAATGTGGCAAAAGTTTTAAAATATCTCATATTTTTTGTGTTGGAGGTCTTTAAGATTCCAATCAATGAAATAAAACACGAAAGTTAAAAATTTTATAACAATCAAAACAAAAAACCGTTTTTATTTTCGAACAACAAAAACAAATAAAAAATGCGTAACATAAAAGTCAAAGCAATAGATTTTGTATCAATTGCATTTTCAACATTTTGCGCAAGTAAACACATCGATTCAGGAGTGGACGCGTTTTTTATTCGTTCCGTGCTTGAATCGTTTTTTCATGTGTTACCTTAAAATAACGAAATGACGCTCAAAATCATTGTGATCGTTTTGGATTGTTTAAGATCGTTTTGGATTGTTTAAGAAAGCTGCCAACGGCACAAAACAATTAAAAACATTCTAAAATTAATTAGGCTAAAAGTACCGTCAGTACAGCCCACAAAATGGGAACAAAGGTATAGCTCCTAGAATGACAAAATAAATTCTGATGAACTATCTGATTCCTTAAAAATAATAGGTTTGCTCCATTAAGTGATCAAAATTAAGATGCACCAAATATCGATCCGGAGGCTGCTCTACTAGTGTTTAAAGCACCAAACCTCCGCCAATTTACTTGCGCGAGCGTAGCTCAAATGAGTTGGTTTTAAACAATTCACGTTTTATCGGAAGTAATAATTATCATATAGTCGTTTTGACTAAAGGGAACATACATGAAACCAAATAACAAATCTACACAGAGAGTAATTACCGTATTATTTCTAAATTTCTGAATGATAAAAATAAAAACTACTACAGATATCAGCTTAAAAGTAGCAAAGGCATAGTAGTGGCCATTAAAGGCATATAATCCAGTGTAGATTCTAATGAAATTAAAGAAGCATTAGAAGAAAAAGGGTAAGGTGTTAAGGTTTTGATCAACATAATAAATAAGAAAAAATCCCGCAATCAATGTCCAAAATTGAATTAGACCCTAATTTAACCAATTAAAACTAAAACGAAACTCATCCTATCCATGAGTTGAAATACTTACTGCACCGTAGAATCTCAGTAGAGGAACCACATAAGTGCAATGGTCCGGTGCAATGTGAAAATTGTCAGGAATACGGAAACACGAAGTCCTATTACACACTGCGCACAGTATGTGTAGCTTGCGGGGATCTCAATCACTCCACCCAGTGTACAAGTAATAAAAATACAATAATTGTGGAGGAAATCACACGGCGAATTGTAGAGGCTGTCCTGTGTACAAATACTTGCTGGATAGATTAAATAAACGCAAGCAAGCAGCTCGAAATCAACTTGAAATTGTACCCCAAAATTTTTGTAAGTAATATTATTTTACATCAAATGCACCTAACTAAGTAACTCAAAATATTTCCTATGCAAGTACATTAAAATCAGGAACAGAACAAGTACCTCAAATCAAGCATCTGGAGGGCTGGAGGCTATGATTCTAAACTTGACGCAATGTATAACACAATTTATGTCTTCAATAGAAAGTGTGCTCCAAGACATGATTAGAACCCAAAATCATATGTTGCAAGTTTTATTGGCTCAAAAATGAGTTCTTTAAAGATTTGTTTATGGAATAAAACGGTGTTAGTCAACATAAACACGAAATCAAAACTTGCTTAATAAATCATGTCATGCTTCTTGCTGAAATTTATCTTACAAGCAAATATAATTTCGGCATAACAGGTTACACACTATATAAGACAAACCATCCAGACGGCAAGGCTCATGGAGGAACTGCAGTTCTTATAAGAAACCGAATAAAACACCATGCCTTAGAAACAGATCCGAAAAGCTATCTGCAAGCTACCTCAATATGTGTAAAATGCATCGGAGGAACTTTAACACTGTCTGCTGTATACTGTCCGCCACGATATACAGTAACTGAGAAACAATTTACAGATTTCTTTGACACCCTATTAGACAGATTTTTGCTGCTGGAGATTATAATGTCTTGTAAATCCAAAAGGTAGACAGCTGTACAATACCATCCTTAACCGACAAAATAGATACGCTGTCGTATCACCAGGAAAACCTACCTACTGGCCGACAGATGATAAAAAAAATACCAGACATTATAGACTTTGCTAATATAAAAAATTTAACCAAAAATCTAATCACAGCTGAAACAAATTTTGATCCATCATCTGATCACTCTCCTGTAACCTTCTGCGTAATAAATAAGCCAATACTAGCCGAGTTTATCAGTTTATCAGTAGTCATACACATACATACCAAAAAATAGAATCTGAGGGGAATATTGAAGGCGTAACGTTTCACACCTAGGAATTTTACTGCTACAAAAATGGCCGCATTAAATAACAGCTACACAGAAAAACTCGTAACATAAAAACTGAGAAGAGAATGGCAAGCACATAGATCCCCTTTTGCAAAGCAAATGCTACGAAAAAACTAAATAAGGCTCTTCAGCTGGAAGAAGATGACAGAGACTAAAGTTACTTTGTGAAAAGATTATCACCTAATTAATATGAGTACAACAAAGTGCTCACTGTGGAAGGCAAACAAGAAGATAAATTTAGAGGGCGAATCGCCAATCAGAACACAAGATGATAACTGGACACGTAGCGAAGAACAAGCCATGACATCACTTGAGCCAGGTTTTCAAACCAAATTCGACTACTTATGGATTTGTGATTCCTTCCTTAACAAACCATTCACATTATAGAACGGTGCAAGTTGTTTTAAACCGTGATGAGGTTAATAATATCATACTAAACAACCTAATTCGAAAAAAACCCATAGATATGATCTTATAACTCCGAAAATGATTATCGACCTACCTAGTACAGCGGCTTATCATGATGCGATTTTTCTAACTAGATACTCTCCGATGGCGTGGAAAATATCACTTATTATAATAATACAAAAGCCTGGAAAGGACAAAACATTATCTTCCTCCTACATACCTATAAGTTTACGCCCGTGCCTGTCCAAACTCTTCGAGAAAGTGCTACCATCAAAACTAAAGCATTTAATTGATCGTAACATTATACCATCCCATCAATTTGGTTTCCCTTGATCACGATCATTGGTATATTCGATTCACACATCCCGTCTACGAAGAAACGATCTCCCAGCCATGTATTCTGCATCCACATGATGCACAACCGTAATTAAGTTTTGATCTTTTATTTTTTGCTATCCACTAATTTTATGAAAACTAGATTTATTTTAAAACTACAGTTGCTTCAGAAATATCGTGAAGTGTAATGTAATGTTTTAGTTTTAAGATTTGACTACTTATTGTTAGTTCTTAAGTCAAGAAGATAAAATAAATAAAAGCAATTAAATAAAAACAAAAAATATAAATTTTTCATTTGTTTATTTCACTGACTGATGAGCACCGATTTGTGCATATTTCGACACAAATTAGTTTTGTGTTTACACATTAGTGATGATGGGACTATTAACTAGTATTCTACTACGAACTGGCTTTTGTGAAAAATCAATTAGTCATATGTTTGTCACAGGTTAACAATGTCGACATCGAGTGATAGTCCCTTCCTTCGATGATGAAGAAAAGTAACAAATATGAAATGTATCTAACCATATTCCAGATGTGAAGGATCAGCCCACAATAGTTACGAGATTTATAAATAGTCTAGAACTGCGTTGGTAAGGTAACTAGGTGCTTATAAATGATAATGATATAATAAAATCGATGCCAACATCGTATTTTACATTTTCGAATGTGATGGTGAAAACAACTTTAAGAATGGTCCATTTATATATAAAAAATTTACGAGAATAAAGTAATTTCATGTAGACCAATTATCGGAATAATTTACTAGTGTCACATTTTATTACCTTTTCCTTAGCATCTACTATAAGTGCTGCAGTGATCTTGCTTATATCGGCTTGTTTTGTTTTAACATTCTGATAATTTTTTTGATGATCCTCAAGCGCTTTGCATGCCTTTGATTGGTCCAATGCACACTCCTTTAATTTAACTTTAATTTCGTCTACTTCCATCCATAACTTTTTTGCGTTACATACATTAAGTTTTTCAATGTACTCTTTACGGGCGTTAAAACGTTGCAGAATTTGGTTTAACCTATAAAAACAACTTAATTAGACGCGCTTTTACTAAGTACAAGAAAAAGTATTACTCCTCTTCACGAATCATCGACTCCTCCAGCTTTAACATGTTGTTCGTCCGTGTCTTTTGAGCGTCGGTTTGCTCCATGCGAAGTTTTTTAAGTTTATTAAAATTGTTAATTACATCAGAGCTACACACAGAATTTATGGTGTTTAGAAGTATTTCCTGAGGATTCATTTTAGCAAAGTCCTATAAATACAAAAAAAAAAACATGTGAAAACAAAAATAAAAAATGGCTTTTATATTTTCTGATGATGGAAAATATATGTGTCTGAAAATCCAACATCATACTGGCTTTTCTCTATCATTTGTAACGTTCATAAGAAAGCGATATATTTATATTCTATGTTTAATCTTTAGATGGACAAAATCGATCGAAAATTCCTTTATTGACTTTGATATTTCATTTGCAACGCCTATTAGAGGGCGTTGTACGTAAGACAATACTTATCTATATATGATCAGTGTCAAATTCTGAGTCAATTAAACGATGTCCGTCTGTCTGTGTTCCAGCGATATTTAAGGAGAAATCGAGCTCAAATTTAGTACGTAAGGTTTAATTCTACGGAGGTTAAGTGAACAAAATCGGACGGTAGAGAAAAATTCAAGTGTCTTAAATAAGCTTTGGGTACAAAATATATTTTATTGTTCCTTTAAAAATTTCTATAATTTTATGTGACTTTAGTGTGGTTTCGCGTGGACTACCGAATTTTTTTTTTTTTCGAAATGATTTGTTTGATTGATATGAAGGCAATACAAAAGGTTCAAGATAAATTTCACAACTTTAATCTTCATTGTTTTTAAGCATAATTGCCATCAGTAATTTTTCAATTCGGTATTATTAGGTTTGCAATTTGTATATCACCTGCATTTTTATCTCCTCATTATTGCTGAATACCTTTCCTCCCAATTTTAATTTATTTTTGTTAACAAGGACAAAAACTCTTGTAGGGAATGGACACAGTTTTTAAAGAGGCGGTCGTTGAATGGTCGATATGTTATAATAAATATAAAGTGTAAAATGTCCCATATATTAAAAAATCTGACGATGCAAGAGCTCATGGCTTGGTTGTGCTTGACTTTGAATGTTAAGAAATTACATTCAGCGTGAATGGAATCACATAAAAAAATTTTTGGACAAAATTGCACAACACGTTGTTATTATATAGTATAATTATTATTATTGGCAGCCAGGAAACACTGCGACCAGCAAGATCTATTGTGCATGGCCTATATTTTACTCCATAAGCTTTTAATAAATTTTAGCACTAATTTGGGATTATTGTTCCAAAGTTCATATGGATTTACAACAGTGTCAGGGATTGCAGGATTTTTTAAGCCGCTTGACTATCAAAGAGAATGTAAATATGTGCTCTTCTCATTTTCCTGCGAAGGCACATCCTCGCACAGATTTCAATTGCATGCATTTTAGCTTGAAAAATTGGTGGGTATACACCCATTGTGATTGATTTTTTGAATTTAGGGCCAAATTTTTTTCAAGATGAGGGTTCCAAGTTATCGGTTTATCAAGGATTACTCCTAGATAATTTGCTTCATAGGAGAATTGGATTGTGGTGCCGTTTATGACCGGACATGTAAGATTAATGTTCTCTTTCCTGGTAAATGGCACCAGTGCAGTTTTAGTCGGGTTGATGGAGAGCCCTTTTTCAACACACCATTTATTAATTAATAGTAAGGCTTACTGCATGCGGTCCGAAATGGTCTGCTCATGCCAGTCTACTGTGTGCACTACTAGGTCATCTGCGAAATCTTGTGTGTGAAAACCAAGGCTATTAAGCTTGTGAAGGAGTTCGTCTATAACTAACGTCCACAGAAGCGGAGAGAGTACACCCCCTTGTGGCTGTGATAGATCACAATTCTCCTCGAAGCACTACACTACACTATTTAACAATAGATGATGATACTTCTTTTTGAAAAAGGACACTGCTAATTGCCTCATAAGAAGTGTTATCAAAAGCACCTGATATGTCAACAAATGCACACATAGCTATTTGTTTTGATTCAAGAGCCTTTTCAATGACTGTTGTCAGGCTGTGTATTGCAGTCTCAGTAGATTTGCCGCATTGATAGGCATTGCAGCCTATGCAATGGGAAAGTGATGAGGTTATTTTCCCTTATGTGTTGATCCAACATTTTTTCCATCGTTTTAAGGAAAAAAGAGCTGAGGCTAATAGGTCTGTAAGATTTTGGTAGTTGTTCTGGCTTTCACCCTACCTTTGGAATAAACACTACTTTAACATCAGCCCACTTTGTAGGAATATGTCCTAGCAAGAGACTTGCTTTAAATAATCTGATAGTGTAGGGACGATGTAGGTAGTACCTTGCTGGAGTAGGCTGACCCCGGAGATTTGTATGGACTAAATGATGATAGAGCCTATTGTACCCGCTTTTCATGGAATAATCTATTTGTCAGTACTGCTAGATATCGAAGATTCCGTCAGTATTGGGTGCTCATTGGAAACTGAACATCCCGGAGAGTGAGTGTCCAGCAGTAGTTGGCTCGTTTCTCCCGAGTTTTTTGTGAAGTACCATCTGGCTTTTTCAGGGTACATATGCCATTTGAGTGATCTTTTATTAAGTCTTTTTTGAAAGCGAATTGAGTCTGGAAGATCTGAAATCTTTTCACAAAAATTTCTCCAAGTAGCTATTTTAGATTTCCTCTATTTTATGTTATAGTCGGTTAGAGCATTTCTGTAGGGAAACCAATCTCCCGTTAGTTTCGCTCTATTGAACAGTTGCCTTGATTTATATCGGAGGACACTAAGCTTCTCATTCCACCAGGGAACATCCCTGCGTTGTTTTTGCGCTTTTGCTAGATAATACTTCTTTGCTTTTCTTAATCCGATTCAAGTCAGTCACCTAACTTGTTAGCAAAGTCACGCTATTGTCCTGAAACCAAGGCTTTACCAACATAGATATATCCTTAGGATCGTAGTCTATATATATATAAAGAATTCTTCTTGATTCTTCCGATTGTGATGGAATTTTGGAGAGTTGCTGTGCTCACGCCAACTTAGGTTTTGGGCAAGGAAAAATTTGCCACGCCCACATATTACGCCCAAAATTTGTAAAATTAAGTAAAAATATTCGATGAAATCGCTAATATTGCCCCTAAAAATCTGAATTCGGTATCTAAGTCGACCACCTTTTGCCATTTTTCCGCTAGAGACATTATTCCATCAGCGTAAAACTTTTGTGGTTTCTCGGCGAAAAACTGCGACCAGTAATTTTTACAGGCTTCTCTTAAAGTCAACTTTACTCCATTAAGGGAGTCCCGCATTGACTGAAACAAATGGTAGTCCGATGGTGCAAGATCAGGGCTTTTATCAAAACTTCCCAGCCAAGCTCTCCCAGTTTTTTGCCGACTCATCAAAGATGTGTGTGGTCTAGCGTTGTCGTGATGGAAGACGATGCCCTTCCTGTTGATCAGTTCTGGCCGTTTTTTTCGATTGCTTGCTTCAATCTCATCAGTTGTTGACAGTAAGGTGTAGAATCAATCGTTCGACCTGGCTGGAGCAGCTCATAGTGGATGATTCCTTTCCAATCCCACCGAACACTCAGCATAACCTTTCGAGGCGTCAATCCTGGCTTTGCGACCATTTGTTGAGCTTCACCACGCTTGCACCATGATCTTTTTCGCACATTATTGTCGTATTTGATCCACTTTTTGTCTCCTGTTACCATTCCATTTCAGCAAAGAATCGCAGATGTTAATTCGGTCCATTAAATTTTTCACAGACAATTCATGTGGTACCCAAACATCGAGCTTCTTTTTGTAGCCAGCCTTTTTTAAATAGGTCAAAACCGTTTGATGATGAATGTTTAGTTCATTAGCGATGTCATGGCTGCTTATGTGACAGTCCTGGTCAATCTTTTCCATAACTTCATCGACTTTTTCAACGATAGGTCGACCAGAGCGAGGTGCATTTTACACATCGAAATTTCCAGAACGAAAGCGAGCGAACTGTTGTTGTGATACACGAACTGATACAGCATCGTCCCCGTAAACTTCACAAATTTCATTGGTGGCTTGCGTGACATTCTTCCCTTTTTTATACAAAAATTTCAAAATATAGCGAATTTCTTCATTATTTTCACTCATTTTTGAACAGCTGTAACTTTTTTTCAACTTCTCCGACTTTAATTTTTTTTGCTTAAATAAAGCTTAAAATGTCACTTTTCCAACACCATATGGTATGACACAATGTGATTGGTAGCACTGGAGATAGACGACTCCAACGAAATTTATTGACAAAATACGACAAGACTTTTCCGATACATAGTGGACCAAAACCAATATACACCACTCAGTGGTGCATAAAAATCCACAAAATTAATTAATGACCGTAAATTGAAGTTGATCGATATAGCTGACATTGTAAAGATATCAAAGGAACGTGTTGGACATATCCTTCATGAATATTTGGGTATACGAAAACTTTGTGCACAATTGATCAAAAAGAACAACGTGTTGACTATTCAGGGCCTGTTTGAAACTGTTCAACCGTAATAAAAAAGGATTTTTGCGTCGATATGTGACATAGATCCATCCATTCACTCCAGTCAAATCGGCAGTCAGCCGAGTGGACAGCAGCCGGTGGAAGTCGACCGATGCGGCCAAAGACGCAACAATCAGCTGGCAATGTTATGGCGCCGGTTTTTTGGGATACGCATGGAATATTGCTTACACTAGTCGACAAATTTCAAAAAAAGTTCTGATCTGAATAATTTGATATACAATCCTATGTAAAATGGGGCGCTAATTCCGAAAATCACAACCAAAAAATTCTGTCACACCGTTTAGGAGATATCGCCCATTTAATGTTTTTGTTGAATTTCGAAAAGGTGGTGTCACGTAACTGCACATTGAACACGTTTGAGTTGGTCGATTTCAATAAGTGATACATTAAATCAAAGCTAATAAAATTATCTATCATCTATTGATTTTGTCAGATCAACATCTTCGACGTTATTAACTAAATTAAACACAATTTTCTATTTTTTTTTTTAATTTTTTCGAAAAAAAATGGATTTATATTATTAATAAAATGGCGAAAATGCAAAAATCTTACAGGTTTTATATTTTTCTGTCAGAACACGTTTAATTGCGATTAAAATGACGTATTATATAAAAAAAATCGGTCAATAGACTTAGATGCAAAAAGACTGATTTTACATTTTTTTTTCCATAAGGTATAAAAAATGCAAATGAACAGATTTAACAGGTTGACAAATTGTGAAATGTTAAGGACTACTAAAGTTTTTATTATATAAGTATATATGTATTAAAAAAAATTTGATCCGCTTCGTCGCTTTTTTAAGCTTTCATTCGTTTCTCTGATGAGAAACCAAGCGAAGTCTCCATCATGGCTTCGTTCCAAGAGCCAGCATATCGCCGCTCCATAATTTTCATCTGCTGGTGAAATCGCTCCCCATGTTCATCGCTCTCATCACCAAGATTCGGCGGGAAAAAAATCCAAATGGGAATGGAGAAAGTGGATTTTCAACGACATGTTTACTCCTATTTCGATTAATATGAAAAAAATGGCGATGACTAAATTAAAAGTAAAATTATTTTACAGTATTCCATACCTATTTTTGCGTAATTCGTAAGCAGATTGGCTACGATTTTTTTATAAAATGGGCTTCTGTTTTTGCCAAGAAAGCCAGAAACAATCAATTTAAAAGAATTCCACGCAGCAGCCTCATTTTTGGATAATTTTTTTTCAAACGAACTGTCGGTGAGGAATCGAAGGCTTAATGTTTCCTTTATGCAGAAAAACAGCTTTCAAACTCTCCTTACTGCCGTCAATGAACAAACGCCATTCTGTTGAATCATATGGCTGACCGAATTCGTGAAACAAACCAAGAATATCTGAGCAATAGCAAATACTGTTTTTTTTGGCGTAGTGTCTGATAAATGGCAAATCGCGGTTTCTGTAGAAAGTAAAGCCAGATAATTGCATTGCTGCATGCGAGATGCAAGCAACTCGGCCTTTTCCTTAGTCAGTTCCAAATCTCTTACCCAGTCACTTAATTCAGCTTGCGATAGGATTTTCGGTCTTTTTCATTCCACGGAATAACTACCACCGTCGTCGGACTGCACCGACTCAACATAATCCATTGACTCTCTCTTCTTTATTTGAGATAAGGCAGGAGGAATAGGATAAGGTACGTCAAGTGAATAGGAAACTGGCTTCTTCACAGATGATATTTCGGGGTATACAGCTGTACGGTGGCGTCCTATGCCATCCAGCCTTGTTAAACAAAAATAACAATCATTTTCGTGGCATAGTGCCTGCCCCCAATATATCGGTTCATCGAATTTTCAATACCGTCTAGTGCATAAAATATAATTTGATATTATATTTCGTACATATTTTAACTTTAAAGTAACCACATGCACTTTAAAATTGTTGCAGTGTCATATATTGATCAACTTCTTTCGTAATTGCGAGCTAGCTCAAGTCAACAAGTATATTTAGCTAGCTCAAAACTATAGCTAGCTCGATGGTTGATTGAGCGGTTGAGCGAGTATTTGTGAGCTTTTTTTACAACCCTGCCAAATACTACAAATAAGGTATCGAAAATTTGGGAGGTCGCTATAATCGCCATCCAAGGCAACTATGTTGAATAATAAAATCGAATTTTGTCAAAATAATATTATGTTCTACAAAAAGCTAATTTTTCGTGTCTCTGAAATGGAGCTTAAAGCACTGTCAGCGAAGACGAGGCGGCCATTTAAATGATGATATTCCATACATATCGCCAAAAACAGTCCAAATCCTTCCCAGGTGTGCGTACAACAAATTACCAAAGTTTCATCACAGTCGGATGAATGAATTAGAATCGCATAGAATACAAAGAAAGTTACATTCATTTATATTTATGAATTTATTAGTGATAAATTGTATCTCCTAAGTTTTATATTAGTCATTTGCAAACTTTTGTCTTTACGCCCTTTTCAATAGCAATTTAATAAACTTCTCGCTATGAAAACACTTTTTTTATTTTTTACGAAATCTTTTGCTTGTAGCTGGCTTCAAATGTTTAATTATAGGACAAAGCTAGTACAAAAGAAAGAATTAAACTAGCACCCGAACAATATTTACAAGGCATACATGAATGATGAAAGGGTAGAAAAAAAGAGACGTAGAAAAGGCAATATAGAAATAAGAAACTGAGACATGTATTATGCCATTGAACTTCACCATCTTGTTTTCTTTTTCTTGCTCTTTTCCAACCGTCACCATTAATTACTTGTTCGCTTCTCATTAGTAATGACTTTTTCCGTCAACTTGATTTTTAAGCTATCAAATTTTTTTTATTTTTTTGACTAGCAAATGTCCTACTTAAAAAAAAAATGTTACCGGAACTTCCCGGTACTCCCTCCCTGTTAGTAAGTGAAACTTCCCGGTACTCACAGTTGTAGCAAATATCCTGTTATTCTTCCCGTAGAATCCCGTTACATGTTTTCTATATAGCGCATTCAAGCAATATTTGCGTATGTTTGTTACAGCGTACATTCTTTTTTAATTAGTAATATCTTTTAAACCAATAACTTGAACAAAAAGTTTGGCATTGATAAAACTAAACTAAGCTTAGTTTAAACGTATTAAACATCTTCTAATTTCAATATAGCAGATGTTTAATAAGTGCCATACATGTGATTGGTTTTAAGCTACTTCCCAGCATTACAAATAGCACTTGATTGCAAACGATTCAGTGCTGTAAGCATTACCTTGTAAGCAGGCCGCATTATATTCTCTACTTCATTTCAATGCACCAATTTTGATTAAACATGTATCAAAAGTTTCGTTTAAATTTGATGTCGATACGCGGTATCGATCGTATTATTGGTCATTATTATAACTTGGTTCGTGTTCGTATGTCATACAGTCCACGCATTTTGTACTAAATAAAAATTAAAATCATTTCTACAGTTTAAATAAAAAAATAAAAGATGCCTCGAGACGTTTGACATAAACAACGTAACTCATTTAAAGTAAAGTAGTTGGTAGACCGAGCTCGATTGGAAGATTATTTAATAATGGTACAGTTAAATTGTATTTTTAATTTAATTATTTGAAAAAAAAATGAAGAATTAACATTAATTCTTAAATTTAAATAATTAATGAGTACACGGATTTTGTGGTACCATAGTGTCAATAAAACCGATTTATATAAAATTAGTTTTGGAGAACACGAAAAGCCTCTTCATAAATTCCAGTACGAATAATTTGAACAGCACATTGGCTTTGTTGTTATTTACTGCCAATAGAACCGATTTACATTTAATAGTTTTTGAGAACATGCTTAGGTTTTTGAAGAGTACACGTTTTTGTTTGTTATTTAGTGTCAATATTCTAAACAACGAGCTAAAGTTTTGAAAAAATCCCGATTGAAGATATTGCCCCTTACATATTAGGTAAAACTTTAGTTACAGTGGGTGGTCAAATCAACCAAGTGCAAAAAACCGGCTTACTTTTTGCCAGTTCTTTCGGAGGTCAAAGTTGTCACAACCTTAGTGTTGAAGCAAGTTGGCAAGATTTATCAAAATCTTTAAACTAATTTCCGAAATCAACAAAATCTTACTCATTTAAAACAAATTTTCACTATGCCCACAAAAATATTTTTACAAAAATTATAATTTGCTTATATTTACGTCAAACTTATTTTCTCGTCGTATACCATTGAACTGCAAAATTTCATCAAAATCGTTTCCTTAAATGCGAGGTGAATATTTTCAAAAAGAAAACAATGAAATGATTCTTCCTTTATTTGGTGATGAGATGCTGTTCGCCGTGATAATCGTGGTATTTATAACAATCACCGCAGGCGTAATTTCAAACATTTTTGTTAAGATAAAAAATGCAGCGCAAATAAACTATGACCATCAAACAAATTCCGCTTTTCCGCTGCTTTCATTGTTTTTTTCGAAGCACTTTTCGCTTCCGACTTCTTACAAAACTATCCAAAAGTCAGCTCGAAGCAACGAAATCTCTTTCGAGTACTTCGAGTTGCTTTCTTTTATTGCAACAATTCTTCCTACTAAATACAAAGTTGAAGTTTTGGATAAACTTAAGGTAAATTACAAACCTGTACACGATCTTGTGGAAGAAATTGACACAAGTTGTTAATTTGTATCTTATAAACAGCGACTTCAGCGAGAAATTTTGTTTTCGAGACCACTTCTTCATTTACTTTGTACTCAGACTTTCCAAATTCATTAAAACTGCGTTGAAAAACAATTGTCTTTTCATGCTCATTCGTGTATATTTCTACATTAATAATAGCTGTTGATCGTCCATTTTTAATGTAATCCTGAACATCATGGGAACGTGATAAGAGTTTTGGCTCTCCTCCCAAACCAAGAACGATAGCTGCAACGAGAGTTGACTTGCCTGTTCCGTTTGGTCCAATAATGACATTAAGGAACTCGGTAGGATAAAACGAACACTCCTCATATGTCCTGAATAAAACAAATTATATGAAAACAAAAATTAAAACAAAATTAGATAGGAGAAAATAATAAAACATTACACGAAATGTTTGCAGTGAACCGATTTAATTTTTCCAATTTTGCGGGAATAACTACTTAATTCCATTTTTAAAACGATGCACCGCCAGAAGTAGTGTCAATTGCTTTTGTTTTTATTTCCTTAATGGTAAGTGTTGCCAGATTATATTTTTTTAATTAAATCCGCCAGGGTTTGCGCTATCGAAGACGACAGACATGAATTTATTTCACCACATTCTAAAAAAAAAATTAGGCGAGTATTTCAAAATAAGAGAAAACGTAATTGTTAACTTTAATGATTTACCGCCCCCATTCCACACCTTTCCTATTATTTTCTTCCACACTGAAAAATTCAGCTCTCAAGGCCACGTATCTGGTAAAATAAAAATTTTTAATCGGAGTCACCGTAGTAAACTTTAATCAAGCCTTTTTTTTGCACTCTTTCAATATGTTATTGTATTTTTTAATTTTATTGTTCGCTTTCAATTTGATTTTTATTTTCGCTCAAAATTAAAGTGAATTTTTTTTAAGTGTTAAAAAATTGAGATGACTTTTCTTAAAAAAAAAATTAAAAGATTACGCTATTTTTTAAGCAAAATAAATAAATAAATTTGTTATTGTTCAGTTACATTTTTGTTTAAAAATATTTAATATTACAGAACTTAGAACTATAATTGTTTTGTTCTTTTATTTTAATTTATATGAAAATTCTACCAGCTAAATTTTTTTTTTTTTTGATATTATTTAACAAAGACTTATTTGTTTTGATTTTTTAGGTTTGATTTAAAAATGCTTTTTCCTGGCATTATCACGTTTTTTCAGATAATTATGTGATGTAGGTTTAAATTAACCTAAACTTTTGTATACATAGTTTCATAATAAGCAAAATAAACTATTGAATGATATTTTTCCAAATACTTTTTTTACAATACTTCCTATATTACCAGGTAATTAACAAAGTTGACAAGGCAAAAATAAATGTCTCTTGTGTTAATTCATTTAATAGTTTATTTTGCTTAAAAATGTAACATAGCATTTTATTAAAAGCTTTAAAACTTATTTTTGAACAGTTTTTTGAATATAAAAGTTTTTTTTTGAAGAAAAGTGTTAACATTAAATTTTTTAACACTTCAAAAATTCACTTCCGTTTGTGGCGAACAAATTAATTAAAAACAAATAATTAAAATAAAGTAAAACAAATGGAAAGAATAAAAAAAAAATTTAGGAAAAGTTCAGCTAACAACATGGTGTAATAACTATATCATAAGGTGAGGAAAGTAGAAAAATGTACGAGTGTGAAGTTAACAACGAAAGTTGCACCCCTTGGTAGACGGAATGGGAAATGAAACACAAAATTCCAGTTCTAAAGAATTCCTATGGAACTTTTGAAAATTCGTTATATTTTTGAGGGTTAGATAGAATCTTGTAACGAATAAAATATTTTGCTTTGGCATTACATTATATGTACACTATATTTTTTTAAGTAGTTGATAAGATCTAATTTACGCTGACACAATTCGTTTCCAATTTAAAAAGATACGTTTAATCCATTCATGGTTTAGTAAATAGGTTGTGTAATAACAGTTTTTGAATTCTAATCATTTCCTGCAACAAATTTTTCATAATATACATCAAATCGGACATGTTTAGGTTTTGTTCAAGCCCAGCAGGGAAATCAACCGATTTAAAACTGGTTTATTATGGATGTAAAACAAGTGGCCATGTGTTGTTAGACCATTTTTTTTTTGCTTTGGACTGAATTGTTTTGTGCGGCGATGGCCGCTAAACAAGCCAGTATTGACTTTCTCTGGATGTGTTTACAAGTCCTTGAAGGGTTCTTTCGGCTGTTGATATCGCGTTCTAATCTGGTCGTCTACCATGTCGAAGTAACGGGCTGGTAAGAAGAACTTCGTAAAATCCCGTTTGAATTCGCGCCAAGTGTGCGTTATTGTTGCTATACCAGACTAAGGCCTTTTCCCTTAACAATTCTGGCATGGCGCGTGGAAGGAAATCCACTTGTACGCCGTAGGCTTCAGCCATTTCTTCGATTCGTTCAATAAAAGACAGAGGGTCTCTGCCACCATCATATTTTGCAGACCATTTGTGGATTTGTTCCATAATCTTCCCAGTGCCGTGGGCTACTGGTGCGGAACCGTGGGTCACTTCGCTAGTGTCACTTGTTGTTAACCTGGTGGCTCTTGGTATCGTTAGTCGTTTGACATCAATCCACTCGGCAGCAGTTACATATACTTCGTCAGGGACATTAAGAGTGTCGGTGATGATTCGGGTTTCACTGGGTGTCCGGGACGTCGGCTTCCTTCTGTCATGCTTGGCTTGCAATTCCAGCTTTAAATTTGCATTTTTCTCAATCACCGTAAAGTTGGTTATATCTCAACTACCTTTAAATTGGTTTTTCTCAAGTAATTGTAGATCGATATTTTTAAAAGCATTTGAACGTAATTGTATGTCAACTTAATTTAATTACTTTAATATATATAATGATAAAAATTTATAAATAAATTCAAATATTTTCAAGTAATCTTTGGATTACAGTTGAAATAAACCAGCTATTTTAGGACAATTGGTTGATCGCTGCCCTGCAGGGAGTGAACTGCATGGAGAAGCAGGTTGAGTGTGCACTGGGACCGAATCTTGCTTTTACATTGTTTGCGTATGGGGTTAGGTTAATACTATACAATATTTCAATTTGCGAAAACAATCTGTTTGAAAGTCAGCTACTTGAGCATAGATGGCGCAAAGTGAACTATCGTTAACACTGATAAACAATTACTTGAAACAGTAATAAAAATATTTATATATTTATATGTAAATCAAATATTATAACGCAGACAAAGCTATTAAACATTTTCATGCAGTTTTAGAAAATGTATTAATTAATGTGAGGACTCTGATATTTATTTTAAACAAACGTAGGTGTGTTTCGTTTTAAGTATTTTACAATAATCAAAATTTATTACTCAAAATATTTTACAGTATTTTACAAATTTTTAAAAAAAATTTAAAATTGAAAATAATTTTTTAAGTAGATATAACAACAAGTTGTTTAATTAATGTTCGTTTTGTACTTGCCATCCGTGAAAATGAATCGTAAGTGTGAAACATTTTTTTTAAGTAAATTCAGTGCGTAAATTATAATAATAATTTTTTTTATATGTTTTACAAAATTAACAAAGATCAACAATTGTGTTTTATAACATTTATTTTCGTTTCCGTATTTAAGTTGTTTGTGCAAAAGTAAACATATATTTTGGAATTGTATTATAAAAGTTTAGGCCAAACTACAGCAGCAAAAATAAAAAGCCAGCTCTTTGTGAAGAAACCGTTTAAAGACTTTGCAATTAAGTTCCTACTCTGCTTGTAGATAGCTTTACAAATCTTTTTGATTTAGTCCGGCCTTTTCATTTCATCAAGAATAATGTGTTAAATCATAAGAATGAAGTGACAGATTTCAATATACGACACCTCACTTAAAAAGTTAATATGAGAAATTTAAAGTCTAATATCACTTTCTGCGTTATCTCCAAATTTGTTTTTATAGTTTTTAAGTTTTATTGAAAAATAAATATATTATTTTGATTAGATATGTTAATAGCAACGGATTTGAATTACCTTGTTAAATAAATTATTATAATATCCAATTTCTGATATAATAGAATGGGGAGTTAATAATCGTAATAAAATTGCAAATTATAAGCGCCCAATTTGAACATTTAATTTTCAAAACTAAATCAGTTTAAAAACTTTATTTAATACTTTCTGAAAAAATCATCTTTTAATATTTGATATTAAGATAAAATATATTTATAAAAATCATAATTTAAATAAAACGTTTATTCTTGTAATATTAGGTTTTGAGTATAGCAAATGTAATGAAAATCAAATAATAAAAACATTTGTTTTTTGACAAATTTGACAATAGTTTTTAGACTAAGGCATTCAAAACCGTTATGAAAATAGTATAAAAATAGCACCACTGTTGTTTGCAATACATTTCTACCTTTAACTTTGAAGTATAAAGGAATAATTTCTAGTGTATTTTTATATACCACTCAGTGTACGAGTTACATACATAATGGCATCGAATGTACTTTCACAGAAATAAAGAATTTCATTGATATTCAAAACCTTTTTTGTTTTATTTAAAAAAACTTTTGTAGCGCTCTTATTGAAAAACCATTTTTAAATATATATATATATATATATATATATATATATATATATATATATATATATATATATATATATATATATATATATATATATATATATATATATATATATATATATATCTGTCATAATTTTTTGCTGGCACGATAGCGAGAGAGCGGTAAAGATATTGAGCTGACATTTTGTACACTCGTTGCTATTATGCCCAAAAAGAACTGATTAGATTTTAGAGACAATCACCCATAATATAAGAAATACTGATTTATTGTTAACACGACATTTTGAGAACCATTGGAGATATTGAGATACAAATTGGTACACAATTTTCTGTTAAACTTGGGAACAACTAATTTTGGAAACGATTAGGATTATCCATGTTTGTTATTTTTTTATTAATGTATATAGTTGAATAAAGCCCTTAAAACTTTAACAGGTTATTTTGCTACACAAACGATCTTAAATAAGTCGAGTAAACCAATTAGGGTGGTTCATGATTTATAAAATTGGGGTGGATCAAAGTTTAAAGTAATTAAGAAGTTATCTATCTATCTTTTATCTCTAACCACCTTAATTTTATAAATCATGAGCCACCCTGATTAGATTACTTTATTTGTTTAAGATCGTTTGTGTACCAAGAGATAGGCTTCAAAATTCAATCAGTTAATTAAGCATAAGAGCAATCACTGTACAAAATGTCAGCTCAATATCTCTAACGGTTCTCTCGCTATCGCGTTATCAAAATATAATGACAGACAGACGCACATATCTAGATTGACTCAGTGTTTCATTCTGAGCAAGAACATATACATACATATGTATGTCTATATCTGTCTTGAGTATTTTTCTACGCTACAAACATTGGACCAAAACCAATATACACCACTGAATGGTGCATAAAAAGATAGCTCTGAATATATTAGTATTCAATCCGTGCTTAAAAAAAGTCGTAGCTAAGAAATCTATCTATTATATAAAAATGAATTCTTCTTTCTTTCTTTCTTTCTTTCTTTCTTTCTTTCTTTCTTTCTTTCTTTCTTTCTTTCTTTCTTTCTTTCTATCTATCTATCTATCTATCTATCTATCTATCTATCTATCTATCTATCTATCTATCTATCTATCTATCTATCTATCTATCTATCTATCTATCTATCTATCTATCTATCTATCTATCTATCTATCTATCTATCTATCTATCTATCTATCTATCTATCTATCTATCTATCTATCTATCTATCTATCTATCTATCTATCTATCTATCTATCTATCTATCTATCTATCTATCTATCTATCTATCTATCTATCTATCTATCTTTCTTTCTATCTTTCTTTGTCTGGCGTCTAAACCATTAATCCGTTTTTGATAAAACTTTAGTTAGTTGCTGTGCTCACGCCAACTTAGGTTTAGGGCAAAGAAAATTTTGCCACGACCACCTATTACGCCCACAATTTGTAAAACTAAGTTAAAATATTCGATTATTTCGCTCCTAAAAATCTAAAATTTGGTATATGAGTTTGTATAACCACTGTCGACAACTTCACCAAAAATGGGCAAGGTTGGATCAATTTAACGCCCACTTTAAAAAAAGGGTAGATCAATTTTACGCCTACAACCATTGCTCAGGAACTTGATGCGCTATATAGAAAACAGGTAACTGGATGCACCGGGAGAATAACAGGATATACATGTCCACTTATAACGCCCATAAATGGTTTAATTAAGTGAAAATATATGATGACATTTCTAATATTGCTCCAAAAATTTTAAATATTGTTTCTAAGTTTGTATGATTACTGCCGATAATTTCACCGCCGTACCATAGAATTGCTGTAACAATGAGTACCGGGAAGTTCCGGTAACTAACGTGGAGTACCGAGAAGTTCTGCTAACTAACGGGAGTACCGTGAAGTTCTGCTTACATTTTCTTTTTTTCAGTGGCATTGCAACGCATGCCGGGCATTCGCTAGTATTATGATAAATATTGCTTTGAAAACAGAACACAGAAGTGTTAAGCTGATTGTATAATTGCTTGATCAAATTTTAGGAAGTTATTGTGCTTTCACCAAGGATGGTTTTGGGCTAAAAAAATCTTAGTAAAAATATTAGATTATTTCGCTAATGTTGTTCCTAAAAATCTGAAATTTGGTATCTATCGACAGATACACCTCAGAAACGCTTCAACGGGGAGAACCAGAAAGTTCCGATAACTAATCAACTCACACATATATATCTCTACATAAATACAAATTAATGTATCTTTCTACCTATTTATCTTTTTTTATTTCTTTATTACTTTATTTCTCTTTTTCCTTTTTTTTTGTACCATATGCGCGTCAAAACCATTCATCCGATTGCGATGAAATTTTGGGGAGTTGCTGTGCTAACGCCAAGGACAGTTTTGGTCAGAAAAAATTTGCCACGTCCACCTAATACGCCCACAATTTGTAAATCTAAGTAAAAATATTGCTCCTAAAAATGTGAAATTTGGTAAATGAATTTGCATAAGCACTATCGATAACTTCACCAAAAATGTGCGAGGTTGGATCAATTTAACGACCACTTTGAAAAAAAGAGGAAAATATACGAAAACATTGCCAATATTGTTCATACAAATTTGAAATCTTGTACTTGAGTTTATATGAGTGCTGTCGATAATTTCACCAATAGTGGGCGTGGTTGGATCAATTTAACTCCCACTTTTATAAAAAGGGTGGATCAATTTCACGCCTACCTCCATTGCTCTGGAACTTGATGCGCTATATAGAAAACATGTAACGGGATGCACCGGGAAGAATAACAGTATATACAAAATCTGCCACTCCCACAATTTGTTTAATTAAGTGAAAATATACGATTACATTGCTAATATTGCTCCTAACAATTTTAAATTTCGTTTCTGAGTTTGTATGGTTATTGCTGATAATTTCACCGAAAGTAGGAATAGTTGGAACAATTTAACGCCACCCGCCGATACTCAGAATCGCTACAACGGGTAGTACCGGGAAATTCCGCTAATTAACAGGAAGTACCGGGAAGTTATTTTTTTAAGCGGCATTGCAACGCATGGCGGGCATTCGCTAGTTCAAAATAAAAACCGGACAACGCCAAATATTTAAACAACGCTTAAAATTAAATTTTTCAAAAAGCGTTGGGGTGTCTACAGTGCATTGAGGTTGATAAACATTGCCCATAATAATTTAGTTTGATACATGGGCCACTTCATAAAAGAGACATTCAATATTTACAATTTTGTTTGCACATAATGTTCTCTATTACAAAAATTGCACCGCCACCGGCGCACATTGGTCTGAGTGGACAAAAAAAAAGTATTTTCAAATTAAGTATTCACATATATCCAACTAAACAAGAATCAGCTTATTTAGTTTTTACTAATATGTTGTTGTGTAAAGGTACGAAGTCGAACTGAGCTTTTATTTATTTACTAGCGAATGCCCGGCATGCGTTGCAATGCCACTTAAAAAAACGTTTGCAGAACTTCCCGGTACTCCCGTAAGTAACGGAACTTCCCGGTACTCCCGTTAGTAACGGAACTTCCCGGTACTCCCGTTAGTTATCGGATATTCCCAGTACTTACCGTTGTAGCGATTCTGAGTTAAGGCTGTAAAATTATCGGCATACAAACTCAGAAACAAAATCCCAAATTTTTAGGAGCAATATTAGCAATGTCATCGTATATTTTCACTTAATTAAATAAAATGTGGGCATAATAAGTGGGCGTGGACAATTTTGTATATATTGTTATTCTTCCCGGTGCATTCCGTTACATGTTTTCTATTTAGCCCATCAAGTTTCTGAGCAAATGGTGGTAGGCGTAAAAATGATCCACCCTTTTTTTGAAAGTGTGCGTTAAATTGATCCAACCTAGCCCATTTTTGGGGAAGTTATCGACAGTGCCAATACATTCAGATACAATTCAGATACCAAATTTCAGATTTTTAGGAGCAATATTAGCCACGTTATCGCATATTTTCTATTTTTTTCAAAGTGGGCGTTCAAGTGATCCAACCACTCCCATTTTTGGGGAAGTTATCGACAGTGTCTATACAAACTCAGATACCAAATTTCAGATGTTTAGGAGCAATATTAGCGAAATAATCGAATATTTAAACTTAGTTTTATAAATTGTGGTCGTAATAGGTGGGCGTGGAAAATTTTTTTTTGCCCAAAACCTAAGTTGGCATAGTAACTTCCCAAATTTTCATCACAATCGGATGAATGGTTTAGGCGCCTATTTGGTACAAAGAAAGATAGAAGGAAAGAAAGAATGAAAGAAAGAAAGAAAGAAAGAAAGAAAGAAAGAAAGAAAGAAAGAAAGAAGAATTAATTTGTATGTATATAGAAAATATAAAAATGTTATTTATTGAAGTCATTATACTTCTACAAAATATTTTATAATCGCACTGGACAAATAACAGAGAAGATATTTTAAAATTTACGGTAGTAAGTTTAAAGGAAAAGTTGACTGGGTAAGGCTTGTCAACAGCAGGACGATTTAGGTGATTGACAAATCCGAAAAAACAAACAACAACAACAATCGGAAATCCATAGTGGACTGTAACCGACAAAGGCTTACACTTCGTATGCTTTTACAGAATATTGCACGATCGAGGGCATTCAATATTTTTTGATAGCCACAGGAGTTCCGTGAGAAAATGGGCAGGTTGAAAAAACTCATAAGATTACTGTGCTTCTGCTGACAAAGTTTTGTGCCGAGAATCCGAATAATTGGTACAAGCACATCGATCGCGTGCATCAAATTATTAACAATACGCCACCACGCAGTACAAAATTTTCGCAGTTTAAAATATTAACAGGACTAGAAAGGCAAATACCAGAAAATATTTAAATATATAAATACATACAACCTTAGCTCGTTTAATAGAATAAGATACATACACACCTGATCAAAATAATACATACACCAATAATATTTTCACTAAAGTACTATCAATTTCATATTTGATGACTCTAGTGAATAATTCTGATTTTAAATTAAATAACGTAGTATGGCAATGCCTTTAAATGTCAGAAAGAAATTGGTATATCCCCGAAATTCTTGCATTGCAATATTCTCGTTAACTTGCGCAAATTTGCTTGATCAAAATAATACATACACTAGTTACTTCTTTGTTAAATTTAAGTCTTTAGCTTTAATTTATTGTGGGTTTTATTAAAAAAGGTAAGTCTTTCAGTATAGAATGTGATTGCAATGAGTTATTAAAAAATTTACTGCATAGATGGGACGAAAAAGTCATTGTACGGATGAAGAAAAACGATTGGTTTTAAGACTCCGGAATTCAGGGAAATCACTGCGAGACATCGCCAAATCAATAAATCGGTCTCTCAAGGAAACTCGAGGTAGACCAACAAAAACCAATCCAGCACTTGATCGCCATATCGTCACACTAGAAAAAAAAGATCCTTTCAAGTCCTCGAAGACGATTTCTGCAGAAATTGGTAATGTTGTAAGCGCTCCAACAGTTCGCCGTCGTTTACAAAAGGCAAACCTTCCCGGACGAATCGCTAGGAAAGTTCCTCTGATGCGTAAAAAAAATTTAGCCATGAGGTTAAACTTCAGTAAGGGTCACGCCAACTGGTCAGGTCCTGAAGGAAAAAAAAAACGGCGAAATGACTATGGAGTGATGAGACGAAGATTAATTTATTTGGAAACGACTTAGAAAGGAATGTGAGACGTCCCAAAGGTAAGGAGTTTCATGTTCGCCGTTAAACATGGAGGCGGAAACATTATGGTGTGGGGATGTTTTTCTTGGAACGGTGTTGGTCCAATTTTTCAAACAACAAACAAAATGAACGCTGTTGAGTACAAGGCTATTTTAGAGGAGGTAATGCTACCATACACAGAAGAAAATATGCCTCTGCGTTGGGTCTTTCAACAAGACAATGACCCAAAGCATACCTCCCGGCTGGTCAAGAAATGCTTTGAAGACAACAAAGTTAACCTTCTCACTTGGCCAAGTCAATCACCAGATCTAAATCCAATTGAGAACTTGTGGGGGGATCTCAAAAAGAAGTTGGCAAAAAAAACTTTTACGAATAAGCAACAATTGTGGCAATGTGTCCAAAAAACGTGGTATGAAATACCAAAAGAAACATGCCAAATTTTGATCAACAGCATGCCGAATAGAATAGCTAAAGGGTGGATATACTGGATATTAGTCACATAAAGCTAATCGAGAAGTTCTAAAAGGCTATTATCAATAATTTCTTAAAATTTTTTTAAGAAACGTTAAATGTATTTATTTTGTTGATCAGCAAATTTATGAACATAAAGTATTCATCGATCTCAGTTTATCTAAATATTAATATATCCTTTTGAAGTTCCTTTTTTCTTGTACATTATAGAACCTAAAATAAATGAATGTTATGTTTTTTTTTTAATAAATTGAATAAAAAAATGTTTTGTTATGTTCAATACAAAATTAGTAAGTGTATGTATTATTTTGATCAGGTGTGTACATGTATATTTGATAGGGACATAAATACTGTTAAACACATTTTACATTTTACGTGATCAATTTTGTATAGACTATTATTCTGCCCGGTACATCCCAATAATATATTTTTAAGTTTCCTATATAGCGCATCAAATTGCTGAGCTATGATGGTGAGCTTAAGTTGATCAGAGCTATTTATTAAAGTAGCCCGTACAAACTCAGATACCAATTTTCAGATTCTGGAGCAATATTTTCGATATAATTGAATATATTTACTTAATTTCACAAATTGTGGGGGTATTACGTTGGGCGTGGCAAATACCTGGGCGAGAGCATATCAACTTCCAAAATTTGTTTTTCAATCGAATGATTGGCTTAGACGCGCATACACGGAGAAAAAAATGCTGCAATTACAATTTTATTTGTGTCCAATATGTTTTTTTACTCCCTTCAATTAAAATTGTGCTTGATACAAGTAAATTTACTTCTCTGGATGGAAATTATATTTAAGCGAAGTAAAGATTACCTTGACTTAAATTAATAGTATTAAATTAATAGTATTTAGGTCAAGCAAAGATTTGTTTACTTCGCTTAAATATAATTTACCTTCTGAGAAGTTCTTGTATTTAGGGAAAGTCCTAGAATTAGCAAAAACCTCGCCTGGTTCTATGGCGAAAATGTAATTGAAATTGTAAATGAATATAAGTATTTGGGTCTACTGTTAACTTACAATCTTTCTTATCGAAAACATTTAGATTCAAGATTAGCTACAGCAAAAACTGCTAACAATGCGACTTGGTTGAGCTACCTCTACAATCCAAGAATAACTATTGCCAACAAATTGAAAATATTTTATTCTGCATCTAGATCCATAATGTTTTATGGTGCTCAAATATGGTTTTATAAACAGTATGAGCAGGTGGAAAAACTATTTCGCTTTTTTATAAAAAAACTTTTGTTCCTCCCTAATAACACACCTAATTATATGGTGCATATAGAAACTGGGCTGATTTTCACCTTACGTTTGCATTTTAATTATCTTAAAAAAGTTCTTAACCTGTCCCAAGACAGGTTGCCAAATTTCCTAGCAAAAGAAATATTAGCGCAGGGAATTTATTGGGTAGAGGAGTGGAAAAAAAGTCACTCAAAACTAGGAATAAATATGCCTCAGAATTTTACTCCCTCTGCTCTTGATGATCATTTTTTCAATGTTGTTAAATGTTTTGAACATGATCAACACCAACAGCGTATTAAGAATGCTAGAGATTCGCAGCATCATGATTTGTATTCGCAATTAGATTATGGAACAATAACGTTTTTTAATGAACAAAAATCAGCCAACGTAGTGAGTCTTATTTTAAAAGCAAGGTGCGGACTGCTTGATCTAAACGGAAAATTTTTTAAAAATGTTCCACCAGGTCCTTGCTCTATTTGCAATTTAAATGTACTTGAGAACACATACCATATAATTGGCGTTTGTCCAATTTTTAGTAACTCACGTAAAAAGTGTTTTGGAAAGAAGCTACTCTCTATTCAAGAGGTAATTGAAATTTTAAATTGTAGTAAAATAATGGCGCTTTATGAATTTTTATCTAACACAATAAGGTTTAGAGAATTAATTATTACTGAATTTAGATAACATGTACATTATTATTTTTCTTTCTTATATTTTTAAACGACACACAATAAACTGTATTAATATCGTAAATATCAAGATTCAAGGTTTAAATGTAAATGAAATGTAATGAATTATATAAATAATAAAAGCAAATCATCATTATCATGACCTTCTGAGAAGTAAATTTACTTGTATCAAGCACAATTTTAATTGAAGGGAGTCAAAAAACATATTGGACACAAATAAAATTTTAATTGCAGCATTTTTTTTCTCCGTGTAGGGTACATGCAAGATAGAAACAAACTTTTATTTATATTTATATACAGAGCTTGGCAGGAACTAGTTAAAAGTTATAAGATAATTAACGAAGTATAATTTTTTACTAATTTTAAACTTTCCCGTTCATTTTGAATACAAGATAATTAACTCGCTTTAAATTTCTTCCGTTATTTCAAGTTAGTTATATATAAAACGAAAAACTGAAAAGTAAAATTAATAACAAAAATAAAAAACTAAGAATGAATTAGGATAAATCGAATAATTTACTGATAGATACTGCCTTCTTAGATATAAAAAAATTGAATAAAATTAGATAAAAACTAACTGAATCACAGTTAACGACATTTAAAATTTCTATTTACCCTTGCTTAAATACATATGCAAAATTTCTAAAAATCAATAAAAAATAAAAAATAAGTGCAAACTTTTATATGCAAAGTTAATTATTTTTTTTTTTCGAGTTTTATAAAAAAAATTTGTTTTCTTGTACGTAAAATTTTTAACGACGTTTACTTTTCAACGAGATTAACGAAATTTGTTTTCTCTGAATAACGAATTTAATTTCTTGTTTAATAATGCCCCCCTATGTTTCTATAGAAGCTACATACGTGTACAACAACCTCCAATCCCTTGATTTTCCGTGATTTCGACTGAGAATTTAATTCTTAATATGAATAAAAAAAGGTTTCTTAAGATCGATATTGTAATTGTTGCGTTAAAAAACCTCACGAAAACGTTCTGATTTCATAACGTTATCTTCAGAAGTTTTCTAAGAATAATGAAAACCGTAAAACGAAAAAACAAATTAATATAAAGAAAATTAAAGAAAAGAAATCGAAAAAAAGTTATAAAAAATATACCTTTTCCAAACTTATATTTTGGCTAAAACTTTTTTTTTTCAAGTATTAATGAAAGTTAACAATTTCATAACTGCAGAAAACCGGAATTGCAATTGAAGTGTACCTTCCGCCAATTGAATTGTCTAATTACTACCAGATAATTAGAACTTTATTTAAAATATTTAAGTGATATATGCTTAAAGCAAAAAAATAGACAAAAACAACAACAACAACAACAAAACTTCTTTCTTACTAATGTTCTACACGAAAACAGACAGAGTCAGACGGAGGTGGTTCACTAGCTGTTGCCACAAATCTGTGGCGCATTTGTAACATTCTGATGCATTTTGTGATCGCGGGGCTCTGATCTCGAAAAGGAGGAGTAGCGCACATAGCATATCGTAAGGTCTTAACCAATGCCCACGAGCAAAAAGTGGGAGTTGCAATAATTGTTTAATTATAGGACTTTGCTTGCTTGACTTTTTTGTGGTGTGCATAACGTTAAACCTTCGCTTCATATTCATATTTTACTTCTGCGGTCGATGCATTAATGATGCGCAGCTTCAAGTCACACTGCGCTACATACATACATCCAAACATACCCAGTAGACAATTCGTGGGCCGCTAAACAATTCGCAGTGAACTGCTGACAATTCGGGTGTGAAATTTTACTGCTAATGGGAAGTTGAACTTCAAAATATTAGTTTTATTTTTTTAGGCCTCACACAGTTCTGAATCAATAACATGGAATTTCAGGTCTAAATAAGCAAACACTGTTTTAAGAAAAGAGAAGTGTCAAAAATTAACCATTTTCAGAAGTTAGCACTGAATTCATTACTGAAATTTCAAGCCTGATTTTCAGCACTAAATTTAATGGTGAAATGTTCACCGATCCATAACTTTTCTGCTGGGTAACTATTAAGATACCCACTGAGGGTAAATATACCCAGAGAAGAAGGTGGCACCAGCGGTGTGCGCACTGGCGGCTGCCGCTGTTTCTGCTGCTGTTGCTTTAGTATGCTAAAAAGTGGAACTTTTTGGTTGTGTTTTGCTTATGATTTGGTTTGATTTTTTTTTCGCCAACTAAGCGAATGTAGATAGCCACGCTTTAATGCAGGTTCTGCGGCGCAAGTGCTTGCTCGTGCCTTAACTTTGGGGTAGCCAAAATCGACAAGAGTAGTGAAGCCGCAAACTGCTAGCATGAAAAATTCCTTAAATATTTCTGTCAGGACTCGCACTGACAATCGAGTTTTTTAAATTATGAGCGATATTGCAAGCGTACGAGTACACTAGATGCCTCCTTCTTAGTTGCTTGGGGGCAATCGTGTTTGATCTCGCTCGCGACTTTGTTTTATCGATAGAATGTAGCCGTTCATAATAGTGGCAATATTTTATTTAGTGACCGGGATGTGCGATCGACCTGTAAAGCGCAAACGCATTTACATATCGGATATCAACTTCGCCTTTAGCCAAAACAAAACAAAAGCAAAAAGAAAGTTTAAGCCAAACTGAACTTATACAGTAACTCCTCGAATTCTCCGATATTGATGCGATCAGTAAAAAGAACGATGCAGCGCAATTAGAAAGATACCGATGAACATGTATTGTACATAATTCAACAAAAAATCATGTATTATATTTTTTTTAATTCACAAATCCGTTGTCATTGCAATACATCACTCAGATCCATATACTACTTTTCAATATATCATCGACGACTGCTTGGATTTTTCCTTGATAAAGAGCGCACGCATGTGAAAATACATACATACATACATACATACATACATACATACATACATACATACATATACAGTTTGTTATATTCAATATTGACTCCAGTCAGTCACTCACTCACTCACTCACTTACTCACTTACTCATTCGTTCAGTCTTACTGTCGACCACAGCAGACCTATCCAAGAGCTGTGCATGTCTGATCCACAATTTGACTGCCAGCATACTTTACGTCGTTGTGTTAGACGTGACTTGAATAATGAATGTGATACAAATCTAAAGGGTCAGCGCATAATGTTCTTTGGTTTGACGCATGCAAATTTTAAAGATTACGTGGTGATTACGGGTAGTTAAAATATTTTCGAAAAATGTTGATAAAAATGTTCGATAGGTAAGCATATACGTACATAAGGGTGGATCGAAAAGAGTAATGCGATAAAGTGATATGGCCTACGCTATATGTTACCTAGTTAAAACATGTTAGCAATACAACATGTTTTGGTCAAATTGTTCAATTGAAATATTTTACAATAATTTCAAATGCAATATTTCCAGTAGGCAAGTTATATAATAAAATAATGTTTACATTGCATAAATATTCTAAAATATTGCAAATGATATATAACACATCTTTTCTATATGTGGTAATGAGCATTTCCGAATCAGTTGAAGTTTATTTAAGTTTGAAATTGATATAAAATTCTATAATATTAAACGAGCCAATTTTGTTTATATATATAATTAAACGTTTGTATGCTTGTCTGTCTATCTGCCTGTCAGTTATTCCATGTAAACTCGAAAACCGCAGAACTCAATTTATTTAAATTTGGTACATACACCCTTGAGGGTCTCAGTATAAAATATATATTTAACTAGCTGACCCGGCAAACTTCGTGCCGCCCAAAATTGAATTTTGGATTGAAATCATTTCGAGTATTTACTATTCCACACGAAATAAATTTGGTATGCACCACTGGGTAAATATATATATATATCTATACTAGCGAATGCCCGGCATGCGGTGCAATGCTACTTAAAAAAAATGGTAGCAGAATTTCCCAGTACTTTCGTTAGTAACGGAACTTTCCGGTACTCCCGTTAGTTAGCGGAACTTCTCGGTACTCACCGTTGTAGCGATTCTGAGTTATGGCTGTGAAATTATCGGCATACAAACTCAGAAACAAAATCCCAAATTTTTAGGAGCAATATTAGCCACGTTATTGCATATTTTCTCTTTTTTTCACAGTGGGCGTTAAATTGATCCAACCTCGTCCATTTTTAGCGAAGTTGTCGACAGTATCTATACAAACTCAGATACAAATTTTCCGATTTTTTGGAGCAATATTAGCGAAATAATCGAATATTTTAACTTAATTTTACAAATTGTGGGCGTAATAGGTGGGCGTTGCAGAATTTTCTTTGCCCAAAACCTAAGTTGGCGTGAGCACAGCAACTCCCTAAAATTTCATCAAAATCGGATGAATGATTTAGACGCCCATTTGGTACAAAGAAAGATAGAAAGTAAGAAGAATTCATTTTTTATAATAAGAAAGATATATAGATATTATGTCTTCCAGGTTATTGGTTGTTGGCGTAAAATTTATCGGACCTATTTCTAAGTGGGAATTAAATTGATCTGACCCCGCCATTTTCATTGAAGTTGTCGATAGTCACCATACAAACTCCGAGACTAATATTTAGTAGCTATATTAAAGAATAATTGAAACTTGTCTCTTAGTTTCACAAATTGTCCAGTTTAGATTAAGTATATAGTATTTAAGAAAAACAAAACTAACTATTACAAAGAAAAGCCTTTCTTTGGATAATGTTTAATAAATTATTGTTAATTATAGAAATAACGTTGGGTATTTCAACTTCGATTATTCGGGAAGCCACTAAGTTTGCAGCGTATTTATTTGTACAAGTTGTTTCCTTAAAGGAAATAAGTACGAGTATATTTGCCTGAATAAATTAAAGTTCAAACGATGTTTTAGCATAAAAAGGGTGAATCACGAATTGTATGAGCGATTTCAAAACGATTTTGAAATATGTTAATAACATGAAGTTTGATTTATTATAATATCAGACATTTTTGTTCCTAAGCAAAAGTAACTAAATATTTTGAAAACAATTTATACAGAAACGTATAAATTATTTTCAGTACTTTTAAACATTACTTTCTTATGATATTCTCATATGCCTTGAAAGGAAAAGGTCGTGAGCGTAAGACGAGTTTAAAAGACTAAAGATGGTGTGGCTACTTCCAAAATGTATATAGTCTGCTCTGCCATTAATTGTTCTTACAGTTAAAATTTAGTTGCAAATTTGAACAAATTAAATATTGTGTACAAATTTCAATAAAAAACAGAAAAAACGCCAATTTAATACAAGTAAAAAAAAAACAAAAACTAAAAAGTGCCTGAAATATGCAAATGCATAAGTAACATACATTTATGCATTTATCTAAATTATTTCAAAAATAATTACAAAATATTAATAAATCATACTTTTTATTTCTTGTGTCGTTATAATTTTAGCTAAATAAAAATACTTCCATTTACCCAAAGTGTCCAATTAAACGGACAGTGAATGATGTGAATTACCATTCACAAGGTCGGAAGAAATAAAATTTATTATTAAATTAAAATTTTCTTCAATACAAATTTAAAATTATTTAGTTAGTCTTTTAATAACTTTAAAATTAATCTCTATAAATTTAGATTTTTTATTTCAACTCGAAAATGTGCAACAAACAATTTAAAAATACCCATAATTGTAGAAGATACAAAATTCTTTCAAGTTTTTAAATGTGTTGAATCTATTTTTAATGACCGTTTTTATAATGAATCAATTTTAGCGAAAATATTTTCCTTTTGATGAAGAACAGTTTTTTGTATAGTTACATACATTAAAGACAAAAAAATCGGATTATGTCAAAATATTTTGACAACCGTTTTGTTATCAAGAACAAATGACAATTTGAACTTACAATTGATGCAATGCTCAGAATAATCCTTTATTGTATCCCTTCATTTTTAATATTTAAATTGCCCTCTCATTGTTACAAGTTACAAAATACTTTTAAGTATTAAACGAAAATTGTTAGATCAAAAAACACAAATTGAAAATAACCATCTGTCAAAATTCACGACACTCGGCTGTTATGTGCTCGCAAATATTGCAAATCCTTTGTTCCTGCCTGCTATAAAATTTAAGTATTTTGTTGATTTACTTGCTTTAAATATGTCCGCACAACCAACGCAAGTAATTATATACATATATATTTTACATTTATTGCCAGGGCACAGCACTTGTTGGCTGTTAGCACCCTGCGTGAAATGCTCGTGATGAATTGCCTTTTTTAACTCGCTTAAAGTGTATGTAGCAATGTTTTGAAACCATCACGATGAAGAGAGGGTGCTGAAAGTGACACACATTAAAACCTAAGCCAAACGACCGCTTAATTGCGCTATTACACCCCCAATTAGTTTTAAATTAGCTGTTGCGCTGTTCTCTACTTTTCAAATGTTTGATATGTTTTACGTTCAAACTTCAGACCGACTTATTTGACAAATGAAAAACGGGAAAAAGATCTAACAAAGTGAAACTTTCAAGAGAGTCTAAAACCTGTTTAATTTTAAAACTATACATATCCATACTCGTGAAGTGGTTTTGGGAATGACATACCACTCCTTCGTCACCGACATTTTTATATCCTTCGCCAAGTGCAGGAGCACTTACCGAAGTTTGTTCTTCCTTTTGTAACGCCTAAAAGTGGGAGTGGTAGGTATAACAAAGTATATATAAAAACGATCAGCGTCGGATACTGAGTCGATTTAACGATGTCCGTCCGTCTTTCTTACCGATTACAGCTGTATTTAACACTTTTGTAGTAACACAAAACTTCTAGTCAAAAAGGGGCGTGATCTGATAAGAACAACTCCCACTTATAATGTAGCACTTATGTGCTAAAAGAAGCACACTGAAATGGTAGAGGTGATATGAGCTTCGGCAGAGCCGAAAATAATTCTTTTACTAGTTTTATCAAACTTTGCTGTTGACAATTTGCTCACAATTTGTGAAATTAGTAAAACTATACTAAACTAAACTAAACTATTTCGTATGTTCTCTGTCGACATATTCACCAAAAATGAGAGTGGTTGAATTAATTTAAAGTCCTCTTTGAGAAATAGGTCAGATAATCTTGTCGCCCATAATTCAGAAGCTCAATGCACTATATTGGGATGCACCGGGAATATTAATAGACTATATAAAATTTAGCACGCCCACAATTTGAGAAATGCATTGAAAATATTCGATTATTTTACTAAAATTGCCCCCAAAATTCGGTATTTGAGTTTGTAGGGTCACTTTCGATAACTTAAAAAAAAAATGGGCATGGTTGAATCAATCAAGATTAAGTAACAGAAAGTTGCGCTTACTAATTATCTTACACATATTACTATTCAAAACAAAACTCGGCAACGCCAGGACTAAAATGAGTTTAGTATAAATGGTAACATATAAAGTTGATAATTCCGATATTCGTATGATTTTTTTTTATATATTAAACTTGTTTCTTATAAACTCTTAAAAATATATAATGACTCGATACTTAAATGTATAAGAATTGTGGTTTATCCATATATAAAAAAGTACATATAAAATCTCTAATAAAATAATACCTGTAGTGAATATATTTGTGCATAACTATTATTATTAGTATTGATTTGATTAAAAGCTCCTCTAAAAGACAACACAGATAAAAGGCTTCCCTTGCACTAGATGTCGCGACCACGCGTTTTATCTTAATTTTTCAAATATCTTGAATCAAATAACTCCAGGGAATACAATAAGGAACTATTTGTTTAACTAGTAAAAAGATTTTGTTGCTAACTTTTTTAAAGGAATCAATTTTTGATTGCTCATAGTAATCAAATATATATACTTGTATATTTTAAGAGAATTGTTTTGAAAAAAAAAAATAAAAAATATGAATCAATTAACTCGTTAGGATTGATTTAAAGTTTTTTAGAACATTAATAATATTTGCTCAAAAATTTTTCTCGATATATTTTTGTAATCTTTAAGTTTAATATACATTATTTGATTTACTTTTAGTTTTGTTCATTTGCAGATTTGTCGAAACGAACCACTTGTTTGGGTCCTTCTCTTCTCTTGTTATCGCGTGCAAGTTACGAGAAGAATCGAGAAAATCCTCAACGAAAATGCTGTAAAACTTCGCTTTACAGCCATTTGGCTTCTGGTCGTAAGTGTTTTAAATTTAAACCTATATCTCGTTCGATGATTTGAAATTCATCCAATATCGGCCTCCAAAGCAATCAGATCAGCTCGTGCTACCAAAATGTTCCTGTTATACTCATCCCCTTTTGTAACTCCGCTGCCATCGCAGTAGCTGACAATATTATATCTTTTGGCTTCAATTCGTGGCCTCTACCATTCATCTGCATTTGTTTTCATTCAGCAATGAAATTCGTCGTGTAGTAATCGCAATCGCGCTTTTCAGTTTTATTTATTGGCGGTTATGTTTTGGGTTCATAACCTTTGGAAAGATATAAAAAACGCACAACTTTAACGTTTTAAGAGATGTTATTAATTTGGTGTATCAGAGTGAAATTAAGTGAAAATATTCGATTATTTGGCTGAAATTCTTACTTAAAGTTTTAAATTTTGGTGTTTGAATTTGTATGGTCATTGAAATAAATTCACTAAAAACGGGCATGGTTGCATGAACTTAACTCCCACGGCCGTACCTCAGAAACGCTGTAACGGAGAGTATCGGAAAATTTCGCTAACAAATTATTTTACACTTATTTATATATATATATATATATATATATATATATATATATATATATATATATATATATTTAAAATAAAACCCGGGCAATGTCGGGTATTATAAGTTAGTTTTAAATGAAAGTTAGTTGTTCTTTATTCGGTTATTTTTATGCACCACACAGTTGTGTATGTTGAGTCAATATCTGATAGAGAGATATATATGTTTATACAAAAAAACACGATATCTTGAGAACGATTGGAGATATTGGGTTGAAATAAAATTTTGGAAACTATTGGGGTGGTTCATGTTTATAATTTTTGTTTAAGCTAAAATAAAACTCTTATAACTTTAAATTGTTATTTTGGTGCACAACCGATTTGAAATAAGTATTGAAATTTAACTCGATTGGTTCATAGTTTTTAAATTACGATGGTTCGAAATTTAAAAATATTAAACAGATATATTTTTTTAAAACAATTATTTTATAAAACATTATTAAATGAAGTTCAAAAATGTCGGACATTTATAATAGTCGGTAGGACCGACTATAACTTCCTATTAGTTTAGTTTGGAACCACATAACTAAATTTAAGATAACAATAATTCAAAATGTTTTTTTCTTTTTTATCTGGTTTTCATATACGAAAAATATTTGTTTAATTTAAAATACCGGTCTGTCAATTAACCGTATATAAACCTAGTTAACTGAAATAGGAATTCAATAAATTAAAAAAATTATATAAATTATATGTATATATATATATATATATATATATATATATATATATATATATATATATATATAATAACGAAAAATTTATATATATATATATATATATATATATATATATATATATATATATATATATATATATATATATATATATATATATATATATATATATATATATATATATATATATATATATATATATATATATATATATATATATATATATATATATATAGATAGATAGAAAACAAGCATTATTTTGAATAAATAGAGATATGAAATATTGTTTTTATTAAGACAATGTTCATTAATTATAAGACAATGATTCTCAAATTTATATTAAGTCCACAAAAAAATTAAAAATTATATTTTAAGAGTCATATTTAGTGTTGTAATTGAGTAGTTTGTCATTTTGAAATAGAATGTTTAACCAAAACTAAATTGTCAATTACATGGTCGCTTGGACACCCTTGGAAGTGTAAATGTTCTTTGGCGCTTGCCGGCATATAATTAGTATTTCCTTTAGCCTCGGGTTTCATGGTTTTTTATGCACAATAAAGAACGAGTGGCCTTTCTCGCTGAGCACTACATTCAATTTAAACGTCTGCAACTCGGCGTGAATGAATGTCATGCGTGACAATTAGGTAATACGCGAATTTCACCCTTGTTAAAAAACAAAGAAAAGGAGTTTTGATTTTCACCCGCAAATCACACTAGCATGTGGTAACCGATAATTTACACCATCACCACAAAAGTAAATATGTTAGGGTAGAGAATTTGAAATAACAATGGCATATGAGCCAGTAAATTAAAAAAAGAAAAAACTCCAACAATAAAGTAAAACTTCAAAACGATGTAATGATGCCAGTGTATTTATAGGTCCCCATTTATATAAAAGAAATATATTGTATAACAAAGTTGTTTTTTTTTCGTGAAATGTATTTTTTTATATATATTAAACTAGCGAATACCCGGCATGCATTGCAATGCCACTTAAAAAAAGAAAATGTTAACGGAACTTCCCGGTACTCTCCGGTGCACCCCTAAGATTTGTTGAAAGCGATTTCACAAATTTGTACATCATTTGATAGTACATAGTATATATAAACTAAGGTACCCAAAAAATTCGGTTCATATCTTGAGAATTGTGGACGTGGCATACTTTTAAACATAATGTTTTATTTATTTCATAAAAAAATGTATTTTTTGGGTTTTATTACTGAAAAAGAACTAACTTTACTGCCAAACTATCATCGGTAGAGGAATGCGGTTTTTTTGTGGATTAGTAGAGTTATTATCTTTCAAAATATTTATAATTCATAGCTCTTGTGTTTATAGTTAATGTATAAAAAATAATTTGTAAATCACAATATTTTTGTTAAATTTCAACTTTATTAGAATAGAACTTTAGACGCGGGCGAGTGCAGGTGGAAAAAATTGTAACCTGTAGTAGGTGGCAGTATCCACTAAATTTTGTATTCCTTAAAGGGGTATGACCAGCCTGGATCCGCCCGTAGAACGATTTTTTTTTAATGAAATTAGTCAAACAAAATTTGTTTTTTTTATAAGGATTGGCATTACTTGAAAATATTTTAGAGACGTAGTTTAAGAGATATCAAACTGTATGTGTGCATAAATTCTTCATGTGGAGGTTAAGTTCTAAGATGTAGTATATATGTGCATAAGCACATTTCTTGGTTTCACTGAAATGGCGGAGGGTATATGAGATTCGGCATAGCCGAAGATAGTTCTCTTACTAGTATTGAAATTGAAATAGTTTTTAACAAGCAAATTTTTTCATACAAAATCTAAACAAAAAATAAAAATATAACTTTTACCTTAAATTGCTCTTAAACGACTAAGTCGATTTTCATGAATTTTTAACTCAGAAAAGATCAATGAATTTATAATTGAAGTGTACTATTTTGTTTTATAAACAATTATTTTTTCCTAGCTAACAAGCTAATTTCTTCAAACAAAAACGAAACAAAAACATAAAAAAAATTGACCTTGAATTGCTCTTAAAAGCCCTTAATCGAGTTTCATGAGTTTCTAACTCAGAGAACATAAAAGAATTATCTATTAAAGTACATTAAATTTTTAAAATACAAAAAATAACTTCTCAAAATTGTATCGCAAAAGATAGATAAAGAGTTAGTTTGTGCTTCGTCAATAATAACTTTGAGCTCATTGTCATTCAGCATCAGGAAACGTTTATTCTTTATGACTGTCGTTTTAGCTTTCAGCAATTCAACATAACAAGATTTACACTCAGTGGTGTAAATTGTTTTTGGGAAAATGTTTGTAATGTAGAAAAGTGCTCAAGATAGATATAGACATATAAATATATATATTCTTGATCAGAATCATAAACTGAATTGATCTAGCCATGTCCGTCTGTCTGTCAACAAATCTTGTTCACATAATAACGCCAGGACTATTAGAGATATGAAACATTTAATTTTGTACACTCTATTATGCTCTAGACGAATTGATTTTGGCGACAATCTGCCCATGATATATTGAGAACCATTAGAGAAGTGGGGTTGAAACTTTTTACTGCTTTAATTTCATAAACTATTAATGTCGATAATGTTTTAATATGTTAACTTAAAGCCCTTTTAACTTTAATTTTATTAATTTGGTACACAAACTATTTAAAATAAGTACGGTAAACTAATTAAGGTGGTACATGATAAAATAAATTAGGTTGGTTCATAATAAATTTGTATGCACCACTCAGTGGTGTATATTGGTTTTGGTTCAATGTTTGTAACGTAGAAAACTACTCAGGATTGATGTAGACATATATACATATTCTTGATCAGAATCAAAAACTAAGTCGATTTAGCGATGTCCGTCTGTCCGTCTGTTTGTTATCATTTCTTGTGCAAGTGCACTTACCGAAGGGTATATTGAATTTGTTCAGCATCGGATTCTGAGTCGATGTAACGATGTCCGTCCTTCCGCCGTCTGTCTATATAGATATCTAGATCAAATTAATATTTAGCACTTTTGTTGTAACACAAAACTGCTCACAAAAAATTAGCGTGATCGGATAATAACCACTCCCACCTCCCATACAAACTACCCCTTTTTTGAGGATAAAAACTTATTAACAAGTAAGGAATTATAGTCGATCATACCGACTATTAAAAATGCAGCACATTGTTCAATATCACAATCAAATTAGGGTGGTTCATGATGATATTTAAAAAAAGTAAATCTTTATATCTCTCATTCCTGGTCACCGAGATCTCCAGGATTGACCCCTCCCTCCGTAAAGGATACGCCAGCAAGCCTTAGACTATTGATGAGCTCAAGACAAACATTCGTGCTGAAATCATCGCTATATCGCCAGAGATGTTCGAAAAGGTAATGAAAAATGGAGCAAAAAAGTTACATTTTGTTGTGGCCAATGAAATAGGTCACTTGCTTGATGTTGTAATCAAAAACTAGTCCAAATAAATTGCAATACACCAAATTTAATAAAAAAGACTTCATATATAGAAATCGGTTTTTTCTAAGTTATTCAATGTTCATACACTGACACAAAAGATGGTGCACCCTGTATGTCATCACAAAAAGTCAATAAGACCAATACAATTTATAAGCGTTTCAAAAACTTAAAGTAACATAAAAACTAAGTACAATTCTTTTAAATTTAATGTTCGACTTTTAAATATGTACGTGAGAGATATACCTATATATATTGACCCTGCAATTTTTTTTTTACAGAAATCATTAAAGTATTCGTTGGCACTGTACCATTCTGCCAATCATGAATAGATATGTACGAGTGTTATTAAATTAACAGATGGCGCCAAAAGAAAGCCTCGTTATTAAGTAGTTAAACAAATATTCACAAAATTTGACAGGTTATTTGCTGCATTTGTATTTAGTGCAGTTTTGTTTGTTCTGTTGCTGTTCTTTTATTGCCCATATGCATTTGATTGGTGTGGAAAACAATATGAGGATTAGGCACTTGAGTGAATATTATTTCGTCATGGGAATATCCGACTGGAAGGCTGAAATTGGTCTTTTATTAATGTGGTAAATTGTTATTATGCTAATCCCGTTACACTCTTTGCAGCAAGTGTGTGTATGCGAAATTGTTTGGAATTACATCAGGAACAATAAACCGTGAAGTACAAGAGCGCATCGGGGATGCAGGTTTTCAGTTATGAACTACGAATGTATTTATTTTTCATTTCTTTTATCTTATATATATTTGTATTTTATTGTACAGATATTATATAACAATGTCATATAACAAAATACACTTGATTGCACATTGTACAGAGACAAGGAGAAAAGAAAACAAATGTTTGTTTAGAGATAACTAAAAAATGTTTGTAAAATAGCCTTATTTTTAAGGATATCTAAGGCAATTTTTGACGAATGTTGGTTCCTACATCATGCCTGAATGGGTGAATTGATTTTTCTTAATTCTGGAGGCACAAAGGGATTAATTCAAATGGTACGTTCGGTTGTTTAAAATCTGCCATGCATTATTATGAAAAATGTCAATTCATTTCGCTCATATTTTGTCATATAAACTGTTTTCATTGAAAGTTATTAATAAATTGAAGTCAGTGATTTTCGTTTTAAATGAAAAAAAAACATGTTAGAAATTGTAGTCGGTCATACCGACTATTACAAATGCACCACATTATTAAATATCACAATCAAATTAGGGTGATTCATGATGATAATTAAATTTTTTTAAATCTTAAACCACCCTAATTTGTTTACTCTACTTATTTAAGATCGTTTGTGTATCAAAATAACCTGTTAAAGTTTTAAGGGCTTAATTTAACCATATAGTAACAAACAATAACAAACATGGACTACCCTAATCGTTTTGTTTGTAAAATTTTTCACTGGTAGAGTTTAAATTCCAATACCTGAGTACTATCATACCTAAACATTTTAATTAAAATAGTTTAAGTGTTGAAAGCTAGCCAAAATAACAAACTACTTGGAAAAATAATGTGATACAAATGTATGTTTTGATACATGTTGCAATCCACATCTTATGTGATCCACATTATTTTAACTTGATATTTTCATTTCAACTATTTTTGTTTAGGTTTTTACATGAAAAAATAAAGTCTTTATGGGAAGTGGGAAAAGTTGTTGGCTTTGATTTAAAATTTAAATATCTTAAATTATGCGCAATAGTATAATAATATAACGGATCAGTTTAATTCACGACCGTTTTTCTTGAATTTAGAGTGTTTTTTTAAGTGTTTATATCTTTTTTGACATACACACTGATTTCTCCCATACCTTCAAAATATTTTGGAGCAAATCTTTCAATGACCACTCCCACTATTGCTAAAAAACTTATTTCTTGTTAACACGATATTTTTTCATTTTTTGAATTGATCGATAACAACTAATTAAATTTAAAGATCGATCGGAATAAAAACATTGTAAGAATTCCTTGGGTTTTTTCTAAAATTTTTAATCTTATCGAAAATCTCTGATTACATATTACGAAAAATAATCTGTAATCAGATGTAAATAATTTTGTATTTCTTTAAAATGTATTTGATTACATTAATTTAATTTTTTGTATTAATTAATAATATATAATTATTACGGTGCAACCATGGTTAAAGAAAGTAATAGTAGAAATAATGCAAATAATTAATTCCCATAATTTGGAAGCAATCATGTTCCGGCATGCTTTTGTTTATATTTACAAATATAATTATATATGTAAATGTAAATATAAATTTGACTTTTATATAATAATAACAATTAAAATACACAAAAAATTTTGGTATTTCTTCAAGGTAACTTTGCAAATTTTTATTATTTTAAAAATAAAAAGAAATAGATTTTTAACCAAATGTTTTTATTTTGGTTTGATGAAATATTTGTTATTTACAAACAAATTAAAAAAAAACTTAAAAACATATATTAACTGTTTTAGTTAAACCTTTTATAATAGGTCTAACTTTGACCACATCGGGAATGTATAATTATAAGTATTTCTTTTGTTAATTTATATTTTTTTTGGTTTTGTTAAGAATCAGTTCAGGGCCTAGTACATTATACAACATTTCACAAAGACAGATGAAAGTAGATGATAAGAGGGTGGGTAAAAGACAATTTAGAGAGGAGTTTTAAAATATAATAACAGCTAAAGTTTTTAGAAATATTGAACTAAAATTTTGTTTGTGAGCTATTCTTCTTGCAGATGTTATATTTTAAGATGGGCAACATCGGACAAAAACTATTCATCCCTTCCATACAAACTCCCTATTTTCAGTGGTTACTCGTTCAAATTTAATACTTGAGAAGTGACTCGTAATTACTAACAAAAATTGATCGAATGAGAATGCTACAACAAACATATTTGTTGGTGTCATGGAAAAGGCGTACAGTATTCGAGCTTTGGCATAGCACAAGATAAATCTCTTTAAATGCAAACATCCGTTAATTTCAAAATATACAAAAAGATGTTAAAAACCATTCATAAATATCTAAAAACTTGCACTTACTATTGAACGCCATTTGGAAGGAAATTTCGTAGTTTGTAAAGATAATTTAATTTCTTTACTTTTGAAATGCACAGGAAAAACATGAAATTCCTTTTCCTATGCATGGATAAGTTTCTTTTAACCACAACTCATCCCATTGCTAAATTGCACTTTCATTACTGGTTGACATTTACAACATTCTAATATTGCAATTTCACCAAGATTGCAAATTAAAACGCATTCCTGCAATTAAAACAACGAGTGAATGCATCTGTGCAGATGTCACATATATAAAAATTAAAGGTGAATTTAGCAGTTAATTATATAATATAAATTATCAAATGTTTTTTTAAAAGTCGATAAGAAGAACATTTAAAACAGTTGAAAAAAGGTATCTCCGAAAATAACATAATACAAATTCTACAGAACAACCCTTGTTATACAAAAGTACGAGTATATACACAACTGATTTAAAAAACACATACCTTTTGTTAAGTGCAACAACAAGTCTATTAATGGTAGGATTTTAATCTCTACTTTATATAAACGCATAAACGTATAAAAACAAAAAAAAACACTTAACTTAGGTGGGTATTAAACAAATTTTTTTGTTTTGTGTGTTGTTTACCTTGACGTCAATCATTTGTAACATATTTCAAAAAACTTGTTAAATGAAAAAAAATTGTTCAAAATTTTTTGGTGTACTCATTTCGATGTAAGCAAAGTTTCGTTAAAACTAAAAGTTTGAAAAAATTTAGAAAAGTTGTTATTTATTTCTCAACTCGACACACTTAACGATACACTTAACGATGCGATGCTCCAACTTCTTTAACCCGTCTGAAAAAAACGTTTTCTCAAGTTCTGTATATATACAATATATATAAATGACCAGCTTCGAATACTGAGTCGATTTAACGATGTCCGTCTACCTGTTTCAGCGATAACAGCCGTTGTTTAGTAGATATCGAGATAATATTTCATACTCTTTGCTAAGCGAAGGTTGAGTTCTAAGGTAAGATCGGACTAAAACTATTTGCGTAGAAAATTAATTTAAACAGTTCAGTGTAGAAAACCACCTCAAATTTTGTATTTGAAATGGCAGTGATCCAATGTAAATAACCAATTCGCATTCGGTATTTAACACTTTGGTAGCAATAGAAAACTACGAACTGAAAATGGACGTGATCCGATAAGAATAACGCCCACTTTGAGCTTAATTTTTTTTTTAATTAGTGAAAATACAAAAGAAAATATTAGAATCAATATGAACAAAAAATAAAATTTGTATTTTATTAATCTTCGCACTTGAATTATCAACCTGAGAAAAACTTGCGAGTTTTTTTTAAATTGGAAAATAAAAAATATTGCATTTCAAAATATCTTCTTTAATTTTTTAAATTTTATCTATGTATGTACTTAGTCTCTTTGATATCTAACGGGGTACATGCATAGTAATTGTCAATTTTGAATAATGTAATATTAAAATAATACTTATTAAACATGTTAATCATGTTAAACGAGGAAATTGACTGAATTTCATGCGTACTCAATATTCATACGATTTAATATATGCTGTTCGATTCGAGTTGAACATCTGGGAGCTGTTTTACATTAAGACCTTGTAACATGATTTTTCAAAACGAAAAAACAGTTAAATGTTATATGCAATTTTCGTGGTTGAAGTTCTGGGAGCAACCGCTTGAAGAATGGGACCTTACATACTAATAGCTCGATATCTCTTAAACAACGGTTGTAATCGCTGAGACAGACAGACGGACAAACAAAGGGATATAGATAAATCGAATCAGAATATATATAAAATAAAAAATAATTGAGTTTGTTTTTCTATATATGTATATACATATTGTCATACCTACCACGCCTTCTTATGAGCGTTTCAAATGGAAGAACAAACTCAATTATTTTTTTTTTGAGGGAGTTATAAATGGAAGAATAAACTTTTTATATCCATCGAAACGTGCTTACGCATGGCCGATCATCCCAATGACTATGCCCACTACTGCAAAAAATACTTATTCCTTTAAAACACTCTCAGGTTAAGCTAGCTCAATATACTTGTTGAGTTGAGCAATTGAGTTGAATGTGATCTATTCACAACCCTGGAAAATTGAATCCATTGGCCAAAACCCCTAAGATTTGTTGAAAGCGATTTCAAAAATATTTTCACTATTTGAAAGTAAAAATATATATATAAAGTAAATATATATAAATTTGGTTCATATCATGAGAATTGTGGGCGTGGCATACTGTTAAACATATATATTTTTTTTTTCATAAAAAAATGTATCTTTGGAATTTATTTACTGGAAAAGAATTAACTTTACTGTCAAACTATCATCGGTTTTTTTTCTAGATTAGTAGGGTAATTATCTTTCAAAATATTTATTTTTCATAGCTCTTGTGTTTATAGGTTATGTATACAAAAATAATTTGTAAATCACTATATTTTTGTTAAATTCCTACATTAATAGAATATAACTTTTGTCGCGGACGAGTGCGGGTTGAAAAAATGGTAACCTGTAGTAGGTGGCAGTATCTTTTAAATTTTCTTAGAAAATTTAAGAATCGCCCGGACTTAATCGATTTTCATGAATTTTTAACTTATTTCAAATTCATAGATAACAAGATAATTCTTTCATTCAAAAACTTAAAAATATATTTCGACTTTGACCTTGAAGTGCTCTTAAACTACTAAGTCGATTTCATGAATTTCAAACTCAGAAAAGTTTCAGTAATTTCCTGTCGAAGAACTTGTTTTAAGCATTATTGGTTTAAAAGTTACAGACTTCTGGCGGATAAAAAGGCTTTCAGTCCACTGTTAAACAAACAAGTTAAAATTTCTATAGAAAAACAACAAATTATTTATTCAAAATCTCGAAATAAAAATATTATTTTTATTTATTTATTTGTTTATTTATAGAAATTATGCAAATGTTGTTAAACAAAGGTAAATATACTAAAAATTCTAAATGTAAAAAGTGTTTAAGCTGATTTTCATTAAACATGAATTTGGGCAAATAACTATTGGTTTCTTTGGATATCAATAAGAGCAACAGATAAAATACAAGTATTGGATTTAACTTACCTTTAACCGCTGTTGAGCAACTTAAGCGCGATCGTTTTTCTGCGTGTTGCTTGATTTTGTTGCAGAGTATCTCAAATCTGAATAATTAAGTAAAGTCAAAAAGCAACTCTATTGAACAAACCAAATTATTAAAAACGAATTAGTAGCATTGAACATTTTGAACATTTCTTTCATATGCACATACTCGCATGTGTGTATGTATGTATAATATCATATTCAAGTCTATCAAAACAACGCACGTGCTCCCACGGCTGTCGGCTTTTATAGTTTCGAAAAATAGATAGAAATCCCATTAAATATCAATCTATTTTAATTTCTCAAGACTTAAATATGTTTAATGATACAAATCATAGGGCAAAATGATGCCTATAGCATGCACAAATCTCATTTGGATTGCATTATGTTAGTATATATGTAAGTATGTGTATCCAAAAATATTCAGACACTGAACTCATCCTTACTGCAAGATCATTACAAAAATGTCTTTACCACTCGGTAAGTGTTTTTTAAATACATATTAGTAGGTTGTTGCAAAGAGGCGCCACCAGAATGAATAATATTTGGACATACTCTTACATAGGTACACTAACAACATTAGACAATATTAGACAATAGATGTATCGAAGTAACTCAAATGTTGAATTATGTGTATGTATTGCAGAATTATTTGATGTGCACAAAAAAAAAAACAATTAACAACAATCATACATCGTTAAGTTTACTTAGAATTTGACGCGTATATATATTCCTGTACATTTAAAAATTCTGATTAAAAGGGTGTTGCACGAGATTTTGCATATAAAACTTGCACAATAACTGTCCCATTTTTGCAAATTAATTTGAAGTAAACTACTGCGCCATCTGCTTTTTCTGAGGCATCAGGAAATTAATATACCTGAATATAATTTTGTATATCTTGTTTGAAGACGTGTCTAGGAATTTGGGTATGGTTTAGATTTTACTTTAGGACTTACTAAGTGGGTGCGACAAATTTTGTATATATTCTTACCAGTGCATCCCAAAATATATTTCATATAAAGCGAATCAAGTTTCTGAGATATGGCGGTGGGCGAAAAATGTATCTGACCTTTTTAGAAGTGGGCATTAAATTGATCAAACCACTCCTATTTTCGGTGAAGTTGTCGACATTGGCAAGACAAACTCAGATACCTAATTCCCTGTGCTCAGGTCAAGTTTTGGCTAAAAACAACCTAAAACCCAATCTCTTATATAGTTCTCAAGATATCGCGTTAACAAAAAATCACAATTTTTGCAATAGTGGGCGTGGTCATGGGCAGATTGGCTCCAAAATCTAATCAGTTTCTCGAGGCATAAGAGCAACTAGTGTACTAGTGACGTTTTGAAGTTTTTACTTAGTTATGCACCACACAGTTGTGTACATTGGTTTTATATATATATATATATATATATATATATATATATATATATATATATATATATATATATATATATATATATATACTATACTTACTCAGAATAAAAAACTGAGTCGATTTAGCGATGTCCGTCTGTCTGTCTGTCTATCTGTCCGTCTGTTTATCTGTCTGTCCGTCTGTCATCATTACACATTAACACAATAGCGGCAGAACCGTTAGAGAAATTGAGCGAAAGTGAAATTAACTCTTTTGGTAAAAGTTTTATCAGTTATTGTAACCGAAATAATGACAATATTTAGACAAATTTCTATAAAACTAGAAAAGCGTTTATTGAATAAGTTAAGAAATATATTTTCAATAATTATTAATTTCTTAAAACTTTGTATATCAATTATATAAAAATGAATTCTTCTTTCTTTCTTTGTACTAAATAGGCGCCTAAACCATTCATCCGATTGTGATGAAAATTTGGGAAGTTGCTATGCTCACGCCAACTTAAGTTTTGGGAAAAAAACGCCCACCTATTACGTCCATAATTTGTAAAAGTAAGTTAAAATATTCGATTAATTCGCTAATATTGCTCCTAAAAATCTGAAAATTGGTATCTAAGTTTGTATAGTCACTGTCGATAACATCCCCAAAAATGGGCGAGGTTGGATCAATTTAACGCCTACTTTGAAAAAAATGGAAAATATGCGATAACGTGGCTAATATTGCTCCTAAAAATCTAAAATTTGGTTTGTATTGGCACTGTCAATAACTTCCCCAAAAATGGGAGTGTTTGGATCAATTTAAAGCCCACTTTCAAAAAAAGAGGGTGGATCATTTTTACGCCTACCATAATTGCTCAGAAACTTGATGTGCCATATAGAAAACATGTAACGGGATGCACCGGGAATAATAACAGGATATACAAAATCTGCCACGCCCACTTATTATGCCCACATTTTGTTTAATTAAGTGAAAATATACGATGACATTGCTCTTAAAAATTTGGGATTTTGTTTCTAAATTTGTATGCCGATAATTTCACCGCCGTAACTCAGAATCGCTACAACAGTGAGTACCGGGAAGTTCAGCTAACGGGGAGTACCTGGAAGATCTGCTAAAAAAAATTTTTAAGTGGCATTGCAACGCATGCCGGGCATTCGCTAGTTTCTTATAAATTGAAGTGTATTGCCAACTTTTTGCGAATTAATACAAGCGTTTAAAATGTACTTAGAGTTCAAAAAAACTGTTTTAGCAAATGTTACGTCTTTAGCTTCTCTTTATTTTTATGAGATAGTCATGTTTTAATTCTCCTTTATTTTGAAATTAATTTAAAAATTTAAGTTTTGTAGAGTAAAAAATGCAACACTGATACAAATCAAATGTATTTTGTATATTTCGTCTCTTTTTACATGTTTAACTAATGGATAAGTGTATTAAAGAAATATCTAACAATTTGCTTATCATGTTTTTGAAATTAATTTATTTTCTCTTAAATTATATTTTCAAATTTTTATGAAATATTTCTTTGAATTAAAGTTTTACTACGCCTCTTTGTCGTTTGGTTTTCTGCACATGTATGTGTGTTTCTTTTGTTTTTATGTTATAGTTAAATTATCAGAATTTATTTCCTTTTTCCTTTTTCTATCACCTGTAATTTGTATAAAGTTGCAGGCTGACTTAATTTGAATAAATTTAAGTTAATTTTAAAAGGACATTTTATGTTTGATACTTTACTAAACCACAATTTCATTTAAATTTCAAATTTCTTAAAACTAAGTAAATTTACTTACATATAAAAAACTTGTATTTCATTAGTTTTTTTTTGTATTAAATTTTTAAGGAAAGACTTACTCAAAATGAAATAAAATTTTTAGACTGAAAAAAAATTTGAACTACGGGTATTTTCAAGATATTTTTAATTAATTTAAGTAAATTTTTCTTTATTTTTAAGAAGTAACAAAAATTTAATAATAAGCTCATTATTGGATATGTATAGTTTTCCTCAACTTCCTTAACTCTCAAATTAGGGATTTTTTTTTATAAACTAAACAGAGAGTTCAGGAGAAAAAATTAAAATTAAATGAAATATTTTTTTTTTCCTAAAATCAAGGAATTTTTTCTATATTTTTTATAATGAACTGTACATTTATGCTCTTTTCTTCTGGAATTATATTTGTGTATCGCCAAATTATGTTTTGCCCAATTTCTCGGTTATCACATATGTATCTAAAATTGTAACACTTATTTAATATGCGCGCGGTAACAATTAGTATCATAATGGTGCATAACCTTCCTAGTTTACGGTGGTTGGCGTTATATTGATCTCAACATTTTTTTCATATTAATATCTGTTTTTTATTGAATCATTCAAAATTTAAACTTTGATCTAACAATATTTAATTCATATGTTTAAGGTTTAAAATTCATTAAATCCGTTTATGTTTTATTGCCGATGTCCATTGAAATAGGCAATGTGTAATTTATCACCTCTAATTTATGGAATCGTTTAAGACGTGAGGGGTTCAGATGTATCAGAAAGTTCCTAGCTAGGATGTTTGGGTGAAACATTAGTTTATGCTTATGTATTTATTTAAATGAATTTCACGATTTCCTCTTTAACTGTCGATATTTCTAGGTCCCTGTGGATGTGAGCGTTTTTTATATACCAAGGGGCTCCGGCGATTTGATGCAATATTTTTTATTGGGTTCTTTGGAGTTTTTCTATATTTGAGGGAGAGGCTGTACCCCAGAGCTCGATCCCATATGTCCATATGGGTTTTATAATACTTTTGATTAGATGGACCCTATAGGTGAGGTTGAGCTTTGACTCCCTTGAGAGTAGCCAAAAGAGTTCATTGATTTTGAGTTTCATCTGAGTGATTTTGGATGCTAAGTGTTTTTGCCACGTTAGTCTTCGGTCAAGGTGAATACCAAGATATTTCGTTTCGGTGCATTCGGGTACAGCTTGTCCGTTTATCTTCAGACCAGGCAAGAACCTCTCCTTAGGGTAAATGTTAGGTGACAGCATTTTGATTCATTGGCTTTGATTTTCTATCGAGCCAACCATTCTACTTAGAACGTTTAAATGATTTTGTACGTAACGTCTACAATGCTGTGTAAAATTCATGTAGCGCGTAACAATTTCTTAAAATTTTTAAAATCGGTTCATGGGTTTAGAAGTTTACCCTGTACATATAAAGATGCAAGCGAACATTTTACTTACATAATAGCATAGATTTATTTTTTCATGAAAACTGCTATAAAAGAGTACTTCGAAATACCGCTACAGAAATTATTGCTTCTAGTTACTCTTACTATAAAGGAGAGTTTGCTGAATTTGCTGTACGTGTGGTTCTCAATGCTACTGGCGTTAGCAGTTCCTAATCAGCAGCGTTAAACATCCCAGAAGCTAAACATCTTTACCGTTTTGCAATGTCGGCATAAGAGAACCGGCGGATATGTATGCTTGGGTTGTATACGCCGGAGACCGTTGTTATGCGAGTGCTCCAACGAATTGGGATGGTGGGACAAACAAAGAAACAGTAAGCATCCCCGAAAGCAATATGTATTCGGGCAGAAAAATACTGTAGGAGAGCGAAGTTCGTATGTATAGCGTACATCATTTGCCATGGTGCGTGCCGCTATGCTGCCACGTACCCGTACTAAAGTTTGAGAAGACATGACCGACCGTCTCTTATGTGTATGAACGAGAGTGTGCGTATTTGAACCAGACTGATTTGACTCCCAGCAGTAAGTAACCAAGTGCACTATGTGCAAGTTGCAAATATTGAATTAAGGTACATTCTACCACCTTCGCATACAACAGTATTTATATATAATACATCCATACCTAAATATATATACATACATACATATATATAAACATATATAAACACATACATACATACATACATCCATACGTGCACAGATAAGTTCATACATACATACATACATACATACATACATACATACATACATACATACATACATACATACATACGTAACAACATTTAAAAATACATGCATACAAACATATAACATATACTTACATCTATACATAATTATATACATATATGCATACATCCGTATTTATATTTGTAAATATGCTTGTAATGTGTCTGACGTGACCGAAGTGCTAGTATGTATATAAATCCAGACAACAAATGATGATTCTCCTCGGGTTACGGTAGGTATTCGGAGGATTGAATAACCAACATACGGCGGCAGCCATTGTGATAACTTTTTTGCCTGCACGTCCAGTATATTCATTGCAAATAAACATACATACTTACATACATACATACATACATACATACATACATACATACATACATACATACCTACATACCTACATACCTACTTACATACATCCATACATATATGTATGTATATATACATACATACATACATACATACATACATACATACATACATACATACATACATACATACATACATACATACATACATACATACATACATACAAACATACATACAAACATACCTACGCACACACATGCTTATTTATGCTTAAAGAGCTATCTTAGGTGTACATGGGTAAGTTTTGTGCGCAGCACAGCAAGATAGTAACTAACAGAAGCTGCGAAGTGTACACCCCCAGGTTGTACATAGCCAAAGGCTGGGTCTTGGTTGCAGTTGCTCCAAAACATCAAGAGCGTAAGTTTGGCGAAAATTCCTTTGTTAAAACCGCAAAGGATATACGGAAAATTGTTCATAATATTTATTGTAAATACAAAAAAAAAAACATTAAAATCTATAAAAAGAAACGAAAATAAAAAATTTAGGAAATTGACTTACCGGAAGTCTTTCCGATTTGTACATTATAATAAATTATAAAAAGGTATATCCAACTGAGGTTCGACCTTTTTGCTGCCATCAAATAAGTATGTCTATTAAAATCTGACCTCAACTTTGAGGCGAAAATTGAAATTCCGGCGGCAAGTTTGTGTGTTTGTTTTAAAGGTGTATACTATTATAGTGTGTAGTGCAAAGTAAGGTATTTCGTGCATTTAGGTTAAGGATTCGTGAAGCTTCACTCTGGATTTTGCAAGTAACTTTCGAAGGAAGGTAAGTTCTAAAAACCAGCATATTTCAAAACGAATTTTATGAATATATTAAAATTATTCCTCCAGGAATTGGACATGTCGTTCCTTGCCACCCTGGACGCTAACGCTTGGCAGGTAAATAAAATCAAGGAAATCATAGAAAATTCGATAAACAAATTTCTGGACGTCACACAGTGTGATGTGTTTATATTGTATTTAGTAATAGTTTGATTTTTAAAAAATTCAAATTTGAAAAAGCGACATTATTTACATTTACTGTTTATATTAGCAATACTTAAATATTTTGAATTGTTTATGCACATCAAATGTATGATGTCTAATCATCTAATGAGTAGATCCCGCCATAAAGGAAATGTAATGGGCAAAAACATTTGTCTATGTACGTAGGTGGGCATCTTTTTTTAAAATAAGTTAACCATAAATTTACCTTAGTTAAGTTATTTTTTTTAATCTCTTTGAAAAGTGAACTTCGCTAAAAAATGTTTGTAAATTTTGTTTATAGCATATTTTATACTCTACTAGCAAATTCCCGGCATGCGTTGCAATGCCACTTAAAAAAATGGTAGCAGAACTTCCCGGTACTTTCCGGTACTTCCCGGTACTCCCGTTAGTTAGCGGAACTTCTCAGTATTCACCGTTGTAACGATTCTGAGTTATGGCTGTAAAATTATCGGCATACAAACTCAGAAACAAAACCCCAAATTTTTAGGAGCAATATTAGCAATGTACACGTAATTAATCAAATTGTGTTCATAATAAGTGGGCGTGGACAATTTTGTATATCCTGTTATTCTTCCCGGTGCATCCCGTTACATGTTTTCTAAATAGCACATCAAGTTTCTGAGCATATGGTGGTGCGTAAAAATGATCCACCCTCTTTTTAAAAGTGTGCGTTAAATTGATCCAACCTAGACCATTTTTAGGGAAGTTATCGACAGTGCCAATACAAATTCAGATACCAAATTTCAGATTTTTAGGAGCAATATTAGCCACGTTATCGCATATTTTCTATTTTTTTTCAAAATGGGCGTTAAATTGATCCAACCTCGCCTATTTTTGGGGATGTTATCGACAGTGTCTATACAAACTCAGATATCAAATTTCAGATTTTTTGGAGCAATATTAGCGAAATAATCGAATATTTTAACTTAATTTTACAAAATTTTCTTTGCCCTAAACCTAAGTTGGCGTGAGCACAACAACTTCCCAAAATTTTATCACAATCGGATGAATGGTTTAGACGCGCATAGGGGACAAAGAAAGATAGAAAATTTGATTTTTATATATACAGATCTATTGCCCACGTTTCTGCATTAGTCATTATTTAATATCTCTTTTGGTTTAGCGTAGCGACAATATATATATAAAAATCATACATATTTATGTACTGGTATATTTACATAAATATGTACGTGTATATAAATGTGTTAGAGATAATAAGTTCATTATCTTTAATCAATTGTTCATTCTTTCCTCAATTTATGGAATTATATTTGTGTGTATAAGTTGCAAATTGTGTACTTTCACAGTAAACTTCAATCATAATCATAAAATGCTATTCATAACTTTTGGATTTCATTAAATTTTTAATTGTTTTTGAAAAAATATTGACATTTTCATTGGTATTTATTTATATTTAATATTATGTATTTAAAAATATTTCACTTAAAGCAATTGGCGAGCAAAATTTCTGGTTATATCTGATGACACCATATAGAAGCATCGCTTTAATATTTAACATGCAAATATGCGTAATCGTAGAATAAGTTAATGACATCCTAAAAAATCCTTTTAAATGTCTTCATACTACCATATCCTCCAGCAAAAATGGTAAAGATTTAAACGATCGCTGTGCACTACACAATATATTCATTCAGTACAAAATTGAAGACGAAATAATGGAAATAACTTAACTAAACTGTGATGAAATGAGGAAAACGTAATATAATTTGAAGGCCTGAAAATAACAGAAAACATTGCAAACAATATGATGTTTCCATTCAATATTCGAGCATAGGTGGACATCGTTAATTAAGAATTTAACTTTGTTAATCCGAGAAAAGTTAACCAAAAAGTTGAAAAGTTAAAGTGGTTTAAAATTTAATGTAAAAGTTAAAATTTCTATAGAAAAAAAGAAATATAAAATTGTAACCAAAAAACTCATAAAAAGAAAAAGTAACTAGTAAGAGAAATCTTTTCGATTAAGCCCAAGCTCATTCAATGACACCAAAAAAAATTACACCGTAACTATTTTGTAAAATATTTTTTCCGCGAAAAAGAGTAGTTTGTAAGGGAGGTGGGCGTGGTTCTTATTCAATCACGCCCATTTTTTTGTCAGTTATTTTGTAAACGTTAAATAAATGTTATCTGCAATAGAACTGATTTAATATATTTTATTTTTTGCATGGCAAGGGGTTGTTTGTATGGGAGGTGGGCATGGTTCTAATCCGATTACGCCCATTTTTTGTGAGCAGTTTTGTGTTACAACTAAAGTGCCTAATATTGAATTAGAACTGGATATCTGCACTGAAACTAATTAGATTAATTATTTTTTCGTATGGAAAGGGGTGGTTGGTTTGGGATGGTGTAAAAGTTTTTGTCCATCTTGCCCTTTTTAGAACTTAGTCTCCGCTTGGAGAATAGGAACTTACATACCAAATTTAATTTTTCTCGATATCTCTTAAACTACGGCTGTAATCGCTGAGACGAACGGACCGACATCGTTAAATCTATTCATAATCCAATCGGCTTCGTTTATTGATCGCATTTCGCTGTTTTAATTTCGTCGTAGTTTTTATTTTCAATTATTAAAATGTAAAAAGAAAAAGTAAAACATGTATTCTCCAATGGCAACAGTTTAGAAACATTTCACCAAGCTTGACAAAGTGAATGCTTTGTGAGAACGGTGCAATAAAAAGATTAAATATTCTAGAAACACTTATAATCTTCACAAGCATGTGAAAATGCATGGTGCTCCAAAAGTCACAGAACAAAGTAGCGCTGAAGACGACTCGACGTAAATACATATGTACATTGTGCGTGTATTTTACATACTATACTGTTCTTAAATATAAATAATTTATTCAATAGATCTGGAGCTGACATTTCTGCACCATCCTTAAATCACATACGAGGATCTGTACCCAAAAAAGGCTGGTGGATTGGTAACATCGAGCCGAAACAGGTTATCAGGAAAGGATTTAGAAAAACTATTGTTTTGCAACGGTTTAACTATTGTTTTGCAATTACTTTGTTGTATCTTTATGAAAATAAAATTTGTTGTAATCTTTTTGTTTTGTTTAAAAAAAAAATTTTCATTGATGAATAACTACTAATTAAAAAAATCCAATGTAGATATCCGGTTCAAATTCAATCTTTAGCACTTTAGTAGTAACACAAAACTGCTTACTAAAATGGGCGTAATCGGATACGAACCCAAACCACGTCCTATACAAACCACCCCTTTCTATGCGGAATACAAATTATTAAAAATAGTTACTGTAAATAACCAGTTCAAATTCGGTAATTAATAAAAACACAAAACTACTAACCAAAAAGGGGCGTGACCGCTAAGAACTACGCCTACTTAGAGACATGTAGCACTTATATGCTAAAAGAAGCACATTGTTTGGTATTACTGAAATAGCGGAGGGTACATGAGCTTCGGCTTAGCCGAAGATAATTCTCTTACTAGTTGTTATTAACATTACTTCTTAATTGTTCGTTTTAAATTTATCTAACTAAAATTAACGGAAGAAATTTAACGCAAGTTATTTAACTTTTTAATGGCTTTTGATATTAACGGAAAAGTTAAAAATAATCATAAAATTTAACATTGTTTAATTAACTTTTAACTCATTAACTAGATTGTGACCAGCTGTGTTTACAAGTATAGTTCTTGTTTGAAAATCATTCAAACGCATTATCATAAGCGCTGATATTTATGCAGCGCGTGATGTATTTTGTTTTTGGGTAAATATTTGTTGGTTTTGTGCCTTAAACTGATTAGATTTTGGAGCCAATCCGCCAAAATATTAATTTCTTGTGGATATCGTATAAAGATATTAAGTTGAAAATTTTCCCAAAATATTCTGTTATGTTTGAGAACAACTGATTTTAGAAGCGATAAGTGTGGTTATATTTGTTATTTTCCTATATTTTACAAGTCCTTATTACTTTAATTTATAATTTTGGTACACAAACGATACAAAATAATTATTATAAACTAATTAGGGTGTTTTATGATATATCGTGATTTAAATTTTTTTATTTTTTTTATAAAATAATATTGAATAACATTTTATATTTCAATCATTAACCACCCCAATAGGATTGCAAGTATTGTAAACACGGTGCATTTATAAAAGAATATGTTACTGGTGCTTTTTTGTGGTATCTTTATATATAATACTAGCGAATGCCCGGCATGCGTTGCAATGCCACTTAAAAAAAATGGTAGCAGAACTTCCCGGTACTTCCGTTAGTAACGGAACTTCCCGGCACTCCCGTTAGTTAGCGGAACTTCTAGGTATTCACCGTTGTAGCGATTCTGAGTTATGGCTGTGAAATTATCGGCATACAAACTCAGAAACAAAACCCCAAATTTTTAGGAGCAATATTAGCAATGTAATTGTATATTATCACATAATTAATCAAATTGTGGGCGTAATAAGTGGGCGTGGACAATTTTGTATATCCTGTTATTCTTCCCGGTGCATCCCGTTACATGTTTTCTATATAGCACATCAAGTTTCTGAGCATATGGTGGTGCGTAAAAATGATCCACCCTCTTTTTAAAAGTGTGCGTTAAATTGATCCAACCTAGACCATTTTTGGGGAAGTTATCGACAGTGCTAATACAAATTCAGATACCAAATTTCAGATTTTTAGGAGCAATATTAGCCACGTTATCGCATATTTTCTATTTTTTTTCAAAATGGGCGTTAAATTGATCCAACCTCGCCCATTTTTGGGGTAGTTGTCGACAGTATCTATGCAAACTCAGATACCAAATTGCAGATTTTTTGAAGTAATATTAGCAAAATAATCGAATATTTTAACTTAGTTTTACAAATTGTGGGCGTAATAGGTGGGCGTGGCAAAATTTTCTTTGCCCTAAACTTAAGTTGGCGTGAGCACAACAACTTCCTAAAATTTTATCACAATCAGATGAATGGTTTAGACGCGCATAGGGGACAAAGATAGAAAGAAAGAAAGAAAGAAAGAAAGAAAGAAAGAAAGAAAGAAAGAAAGAAGAATTCATTATTATATATAGATAACAATATATTTGTATATTATATATATTTCGTAAATTCTGATAAGGATGTCAATATTTGGAATATTCAGAGAGGAGTCAATGATAATTAAAATCTGAAAATACAAAACTAGATATATGAGTGACTTTAACAAAAATTTTAAAAAATATATGCCGATGGAATCCCATGTAACTAAAAATCGGGAAACCACAAAAAAACCTTATATCTTGTTTACATGTTTTTGTGAAAGAGTTTTTACGGATGCGATTTGAAGCACTAATAAAAATTGGGCACCTGAATTTATACACTCAATTCACAACCGAACAATTCACTTTTGATGAGTTCTGCCCCTTATTTAGTAAAGGATTTTTCAGATTTCAGTATTAAATAAATTTTGCTAACGAGATGTACAAATGCTTGTATGTTTGGGTGTACAATATGAAAAATAAATATTTTTATGGACGAATGCATTTTAAGAGCACTCTATCAAAGATGAATTTAAATCTGCTATCAGAATTAACTTCGGCTATGTCGAAGTTAAAATGCCCTACACCATTTTATAGTAAAATATTATTTTCTTATATCTTTACAAATGTGCTTGTTGTAGCTTTTTTAAAAGGGTTATTGTAGAATAGAAGAGTATTGTTTCCAGTCGACCGCGACATTTTCTTTTTCCAATAGTGTTGTTGTTTTTGAATATTTTACAAATAAAGTGAAGAAAGATTCTTAAGTGAAAGGCCTCAGCTTTATTTTTTTTATATTTACAATAACTTTTAATTGATTAAAGTCGTATGATTGTATGGAATGTAGAAAAAGGATCCGTCCGATATTAAATGCCCACAAACCCAACTTAGAATTTTTTTTTTTATGAGTGAAATAATCTATAATATTTCTAAATATAAGCTCATTTAATTAAAACGGCGATTCAATAAAATTTAATAAAAAATTACGCATTAACTTATAACCTGATAAGATTTTTATCATGTAAATTTGTGCTATTTTTATGAAGAAAACAAATTTTACCTGTAATCGCCATTTTTATTGCAAACTTTTTTTTGAAGAAAAAATAAAATATTTAATATTTTTGGAATATTTTTGAAATATTAATATTAACATCTTCTATTCAAAAGTATTATATAGCAAATAAACTTATGAATACTGAACATTTTTTATAAAATTTATATAAAATCTTTTATGAAAATGATAAAAATAGTGTCAAATTTACTCAAATGTTCTTAGAAAACTTTCACAGAAGGAAATTTTATTAAATTTGATTTTGTTTTAGTAAAACCATAATTGTTAAGATTTGGAACAAAATACAATAAATGTCCGAAATTTTGTCCACTTATGGATTTTTTTTAGAGTCTGAACTATTGGTTCATACACTTATATATGTTTTGATATCACAATAACTTGATGCTAGGGTTTTTTTCTTTCTTATAACAACGCTTTACTCTAACAGAACAAACACAATATATCCTACGGTTCATGCGTGTGCTTGGTATAGGGCACAAACAACCCCATCATTTTTGGACCAAAGCTTGATTTTCAATATAACGTTGCGCACGAAAATGTTCATTTACGTTACTATTAAAGCGGAATAATAATATTAAGCAAAACAATTTTTTTATGGACGTGGTAATTGAAAAAGTTCTTAGGTTTGGTTTCGTCGTAGACATCGTTAAAAAGCAAAAATATGAAACTTATCAAAAATATTAACCTTAAACAAAAAGTAAAAACGACTTGCAGAAATTATTAAGTCGAGTATGCATTTGATAAGACAAACAAAAAAATTTTAAATTTTAAAATTCGATTCTTGTATGTATATTAAAACTACTCTGTATTTTCTTAAAGTATTTTCATATTGGTAAAAAAAATATGTGTGTTATCGTTAAAAATAAAAACATTTTTTTCGTATTACTACCAAAGTGTTAAATATAGAATTTGAGCTGATTTTCTGAATGAGAACTATTTCTATTAAAGGTGGAGTTTGCTTAAGAGTACTTTTTGTGCGATTGTACTCATTGCAAAACCTCATATCTTTCACTTAAATAACGCTACCTCAAGTACCAAATTTCTATATCTTTTTTTTCGAGTATATAAAGTACATCCAGTTTTTTGAGTCTTTTCAGACTTTCTACTGAATTCAGTCCATTTAATTTATTTAGTACTTCCAGTTGACACAATATAATCAGAACATACAAAACATCCAGCCCATTAAGTTCCTTTAATTTATCCATACATCCAGTAAATTCAGTCCTTTGAGTTCTTCCAGCCTATTATATATTCAGTTCATCAGGTAAATTAGTGTATTTATAAAAGTTCATCTAATTCATTTTTGTTATTCAGTTCATCCAGTCCACCTAGTTTCATACTCAATTCCTTTCATGAGAATAAACTTGAATCCAGTTTGTCCTGTGTATCCAGATTTCAAGTCCATGCAGTCTATTTAGGTAATAGGTGGACGTGGAATATGTTTGCTCAAAACCATCCTTGTCGTGAGCACAGCAACTCCTTAAGATTTCATTGCAATCGAATGAATGGTAAGAATGAACAATTTCTTACACGTTTTACTTTGTAAAAAATGTTGAGCAAAAAATTAGTATTTGAAATAAAATAACGCCCAGCGTAGGTTAAGTCTTTTTATAAAATGATCAACAAATTAAGAAAACGGGTTATATCTACAATTTCTTAAATTTTGGCACAAGTGTGCAAAGTAATTAATTATTAGCTTTTTTGTTTTAAAATTTTAGGTTTAAAATGCAATTTTGGTCACGTTAATAAATCTACAACAAAATTTAGAGTTGTTTCGTTTATAATTTTAATTATATGCCAAATAAATAAATAAATAAATAAATAAAAATTGGTTTATTGTGGTGTGTATTGATTTTCGTCAGACATTATACATATGATAAAACTATTGTCACAAACAACAAATTTTACCGCAAGATTTCATCAAATTGAGATTTACTTATGCTTTTCCCCTTGTTTCCATATCAGGATTTTCTGAATTATTTTCCTGAAACAAGGGTTCTTCCAGCGTGTGTTTATATTTTTAGCGACTTACTAAGCTTAACCGATAGTATTTTATTTGTCCAGACCTGTCGACCAAATGAACCGAATAATACATCAAACGCCCTTAAATGAGGGTGACAATCTACAACAGTTGATTACTCTTTTGAATGCGAAGGATTTTCTGCGGTTCTGTGTTTATACAGTAATCAAAATTTTGTGTTGGTTGCGTGGTTGTTTTTTTTAGCGGCAAGTTTGTTAATTCATATAGGTTCAATATTGATATTTGTATTGTAAGAGAATTTTTTTCGGCTATGCAGAATTCGAAAAATACCCTACAACACTTGTTTTGATTTTACATTATATACGTATTAATATTAAAGGTGGGAGTTCTTCTTATTCTATCTTCAATTTGACAGTAGATTTTTTTTTCGTGTTCCCAATCAAATGTACTGGATGTTTGTTCTACAATTTTTTTTCGTGCACCACTCAGTGATATTTATTGTGTTTGGGAAATTGTTCGTAACATAGAGAAAGATAGTTAGAGACATATATATTGGGTGTTCGGAAAAGTCTTGTCGAATTTCTACGTATATTCTACACTTTACTGTCAACAACTGATGAGATTGAAGCAATCAATCGAAAAAAAAGGCCAGAACTGATCAACAGAAGGGCGTCATCTTTCATAACGACAACGCAAGCACGCACTTTGTGCAAAAAATCGTTTTTCAACGTGCTTTCTAAAATTCAGTTTGTTCTTTACCATACATTTATACATATAAAAATGAATGTTTCTATTTTTGTATCTTTCCATTTTTCTATCATTGTACCAAATGTGAGTCTAAACCATTCATCCGATTGCGATAAAATGTTGGGGAGTTGCTGTGCTAACGCCAAGGATGGTTTTGGTCAAAAATTTTGGATATTTGAGTTTGTATAGACACTGTCGAAAACTTCTCCAAAAATGGGCGTGGTTAGCTCAATTTAACGCCTATTTTTAGAAAAGATTGGATCGATTTTACGCCTACCACCATTGCTCAGGAACATGATGCGCTATATAGAAAACATGTAACGGGATGCACCGGGAAGAGTAACAATTGCAATTACCGAATGGTATATTGAGTTTGTTCTTCCGTTTGTAACGTCCAGAAAGGGGTGTGGTAGATATGACAAAGTATATATATATATATATATATATATATATATATATATATATATATCAGCGTTGGATTCTGAGTCGATGTCCGTCCGTCCGTCTGTCCCAGCAATTACAGCCGTAGTTTAAGAGCTATCGAGCTTAAATTTGTTATGTGAGTTCCAATTCACCAAGCGGAGGCTAAGTTCTAAGATTAGCAAGATCAAAACTACTACCTCCTCCCATACAAACCACCCCTTTCCATACGAAAAAAAAAATTAATTCAAATAGTTCCAGTGCAGATATCCAGTTCAAATTCGACATTAAGCTTTTTAGTAGTAACACAAATCTGCTTACTAAAAATGGACGTGATCGGATAAGAAGCACGCCCACCTCCCATACAAACTACTCCTTTCCATGCGGAAAAACATGATTAAAAATAGCTACAGTGTAAATAACCAGTTCAAATTCGGTATTTAATACTTTGGTAGGAATACAAAACCACTAACCGAAAAGGGGCGTGATCCGATAAGAACAATGCCCACTTATAATAGAGATATATAGCACTTATGTGCTAAAAGAAGCACATTTTTGGTTTTACTTAAATGGCGAAGAGTATATGGGCTTCGGCATAGCCGAAGATAATTCTCTTACTAGTTTTTAGTGGCATTGCAACGCATGTCGGGCATTCGCTATGTTAGTATTTGATAAAACGTGACTTCGCAATGCAGATGTCCTGCAGTTTTAAACGTGACAAATGCTAGTATATCCATACGTACATACATATATATGTATGGCTTTAAATTCAATGACAGATTTTAATATGTCTTGCTGGTTAATATTAATACCAGCATTAATTAATACAATTTGCGGATGTTAATGCTAAAATTTTAATTGTAATGAAAAATATTTTGTAATTTCGACAGTTATTAAAAAAATTATATATATTTGATGATGATAAACTTAGTAAAACTATTTTTTTTTGTTTAAATTTAAGTTCTGATATTAAATAAAATACTATACGAAAAAATTTTGTACTCACAAATCTGTTTCGTGACTGTTCGGGGGAACTTTCCTAGTGAAGTGGCTTCCAAAACTAAATCAGCAGCAAACATTTTTGTGAGATAATATGATAACACAGTTTAGTTTCACTAAAAAGTTTACAACAAAACTAAGTAATAAAAAAGATTGGGTAAGTTTACTTGAAACCTACAATATAAACCAACAAATGATAACCTGGTATACAGACGGGTCTCTTACTAACGAAGGAGCAGTAGCGGGGGTATATGGGCCAAGGATAAAATAATTCGAACCCATGGGCAAATGCACCAGTATCTTTCAGGCGGAAATATACGCCATAGATAGGTGTGCCTATATCAATCTCGCACGGAATTACCGGAATCAGAACATTGCGATTCTAACTGATAGTCAAGCGGCTATCAAGGCACTCGAATCCAATCAGGTAAACTCTAAACTGTTAAGAGATTGTCTTGAGAAACTTAATACGCTTGGTTCGCAGAATAAGGTCTGGATACTTTGGGTTCCAGGCCATGTAGGAATAGAAGGAAATGTGAAGGCAGACGAACTCGCAAAAAAAGGGGCAGTTACCCCATTTATAGGACCCGGACACTTTTGTGGAATGGGAAAAAAGTCTCTAACCATACTCTTAAAAAAAGAGGAGGATCAACTTCGAACATCCTACTGGGACAATCAACCAGGGTTGGAGCACTCAAAAACTCTTTTAGGATCGCACAAACTAAAAAGGTTTAATGATTGCATGAATCTAACAAAGGAGAGTATGAGAATCATAACGAGTTTTCTGACAGGGCACTGCAGGCTGAATTATCACCTGGCAAAACTTGGAAGGTGTAGCAATGAGTTGTGTAGATTCTGTGAGGAGGAAACCGAAACTCCAATACACATTTTGGGAGAATGTCCAGCACTATTGCAAAGTCGGAAAAAGCACTTGGGATACTACCAGGTACCTGACGACATGTTGAAACTACTGGAGATAGGCTCTATACAACTAAATTTCAGTAATAGGACTTACAGAAATACTATAAATCTTTTAGAACTATAGGGCCTGTAAGAACACTACTATCTTGAAGGGGGTACAATAGTTCTATAGGACGCGGTGCATTTCCCCAAACATAATAATAATAATAAACATTTTTGTTATTTTTTTTATCTCATCAAAAACCAGAAGTTTAAAGGTTTATTTATCGAAAATATCAAAAAATGCATGCCGGGCATTCGCTTGTATAAATATATAAGTTAAGTTGTGGTTAAAACATTTACATTTGGGAACAATGCATTTAAATTTTAAATTTTTCTTTTGCAGTAGTTTATTTTAGTTGCAATTTATCTGTAGTGCAGATTATATTTGCTAGCTCGAAGGTATCCGTTTCAGTTTGCACTATAATTTACTTCATACTGTCTAAAGAATTCGTTATATGCAAATACTTTTTATGCACAGTGGCAAAAAACAAATAATTTGTTTTGTTTTGTTAGAAATTCTTTACGAATAAAAGTTCCATAAATATAAGTACTCAACTAACTTTTTTATTATACAAAGTTATCGTGTAAATAAACCTTAAAGCTGATATAGGTGCAGTTTTTCTTCGACTTATTTCAAACTGTTAACTCCCTTTCATGCCTTTTGGGATGTACGTGGATTAGAATAACATTGTTTAAAATCTATCTATTTAATAACATATTCCGTTGATTCCAGTAATAAAAAATTTATTCACATTTTTTCATCTTTTGAACGCACATGAATTGGGGTAACATTCTGCAAAATCCATTTAATAAAGTTTTATCTCTTTTAAGACGCACTTGAGTTATGGCAACATTGCATCAAGTTCTGCGCAGAATTGAACAGTAATAATTACATTTTTTTAATCACTAGAAACCAAAATAAATATTGATTACAATAAATAAGAAATTAAATGTAATCATTGCCATATTCCAAGCTAATCAAACAATATTTTTTTTGATAACATATAATATTTGTAATTAATAATCAGAAAATTTTTGATTAGATTAAAGAACGTTTTAGAACAGAACTTATTAGAAAGAATTGTTACAAAAGATCTTTTTTATCCGAAGGGTATACAAAATTTTGGCATATATTGTATTATTTTCAATTTGGGTATGTTTTCTCGAATGATTTGACATATCGAATAATTCGAATGGTCGCCTCAAAAAATGTAACTTATAGTAGAAAAAAAAAACAATTCAATTTTTTTAAATAACACAAATGCGTCTTAAATGCCCATCAAGTCAAATGCAATGCAATTTTGTAAAATATACGATACAATATTCTTCCACTACAAGCAGCATCATTTGTGATGGTATACCACGTTTTTCCTGTCAAGTTAAAAGCGATCACTATATATTTAGTATAAAAATTACCATTTCAGGATTTTCCCTATTTAGATTATATTTAGACAATGTATTGTCATTCTCATGTTGAGTATTCTCTACTATTTCTGAAACTTTTTTCATTACTATTTCTAAAATTTTCATAGTTTACTTTACTTTGTTTCTTTATCGAACTTTTGCAATACAGTAAATTCTTTTCATTAAGGCTAATTCTCACAATTAAAATTTTTTTTCTATGAGTATAAACCGGTTAACAGGATTTTTTGGTATTTTATGAAATTGTTTAAACAATGTTCGATATCCGATTTCTGAAATGGTCGAATAACTGCAAACCCTAATAGCACCCGACTAAATATTTACATTTTAGTTCTATACAAACAATTTCAAAATATTTTTTAACTGTTCGTATGACATATAACAGCTGAAGATATTTCTGGAAAATACACATTTGCCACTGTGCGACGTACGAAAAGCCTAAAGTTGCGTTTTACTATCAAGATTATGCAAAGAAAAAGTGCGTTTACAAATGCGTAGAGGTTACACTTGTTTTTATTTTGTTAAAAATTTAAAAATAATTGTAGATTCAATTGTTAAAGTTTCAGTTAGTCACCATTTAAAACTTTGCTAAACAAGCTTGAAGTATCCGGCAATGCTCGGTTTTTTTATAGAATCATGTTTAAATTTAATATTTGCTTAAATAAAATAAATTTTTTAGTTGTGCCAACTTTTTCTGAAATTATATTAGTAAGATTAAAATTTAAACAAGCATACTTTAATGAAATTTTAGAAATAGTCGCCTAAACCTAAATTTTATAATCGTAGAGCAACGTTTTTAAACTAAAGCGGTGGGCGTTTAATTGATCCGACCACTTTTTGTGAGATGGTACATTTCGTGACCAAAAACATTAATTAGATATATTGTATTTGTTAAGTTTCAGTGGAGCTGTCAACAGTGACCATACGATCTTAAATTAAAAATTTTAATGTAATTTTAGCACAATAATTGATTTTTTAAACATTATTTCAATAGTTTTTGTCGTAAAATGTGGGCGAGGCATGCAGTTAATCCCCAACTAGACCCCTATACATGTTCTAAGTTTGAAGAAAATCGTCTCAGCCGTTTAGTCGTGAAAACAGAACATAGGAAAATAAAGAGAGAAAAACAATAAAGTAAGTACCTTGCTTACTTTTTTCTTAGAAAGAAAGAAAGAAAGAAAGAAAGAAAGAAAGAAAGAAAGAAAAAAAGAAATAAAAACACCTTAATTTAAAATATTAGGAATATATTAATACCATTTAGCATAAGCAATTTTAGAATCACCAAAAACTGTGCTTCTTGTAGAACATGTGTGCTGTATGTATCCATTATAAATAGGCGTTGTTCTTATCCGGTCACGCCTATTTTCTGTAAGTAGTTACGCGTTAAAAATTTAACTTGAACAGGCTATTTGCACTGGAACTATTTCTGTAATATTTTTTTTCAAAACAGGAGAGTTTGTATGGGACGGGGGAGTAGTTTTGGTGCGATCTTGCTCATCTTAGAACTTAACCTCCGCATGTAAAATAGGACCTCACATACCGTATCTCTCAAAACCGTAACCGCTCCGATTGACAGACGGACATTGGTAAATTGACTCATAATGCGACGTTGATCATTTATGCTTATAAATTGTCATATCAACCACAACTGCATATGCGCGTTACAAGTTTAAGAACGAACTGAATACGTTGGTACTTGCTTAGCGAAGGGTATAATTATTTTAAAAATATTAAATTTTCTACTAATTTCGAGTAGTAATTGCTTATCAAAGTATTTACCATCCTTTTACACTGAGTTTAAAGCGCCCTCAAGCAATTCTCATCGAATATTATTTTTATACGATGTGGTTTACGAGGAGATTTTCATATAAAAAATATATTTGAAATTAAAATTTTATAAATGAAAAATAATCATTATACTCATTTCTCACTAACTAAAATAAACTACATTTTAAACAGTTGAAAATAAAATACTTTTTCAAATGGAACTGTAATAGTCAACTAAGTAAGTAATTTCTTAAATTCGTAAAGATCAATACATACATATATACTATACATAAAAAATGTTATAACATTTGCTCTTTACAAATAAAATAGTTTTAAATTATTTTAACATATTTATGCCAAATAAAAATTGATCAAGTGCAATATATGTATTCTCTGTGTAAAACAAACTTCTAATTGTGACGAATAAATATACTTATCTCAAGTAAATATTTGGTACAAATTAAAACATTTACTACACCCAAATACAACAGTATTTGCTTCCGGGTTATTGGGTCTTGTGCATTTTTTACGTGTTGAACTTAACTTCAGAGAATAGAAGATAATATAAAAAATCTCAAGTCTATGTATATATAAACACATGTATATGATATAATAAAGGGAATCATGGCTTGGATAAAAAAATGTTCTCGGTGAAAGATTTATTATCACACTTTTAGGGCAGCCGTTTTTTACGTACTTATGTATATACACAAAGATGCATTTATATGTCGATATTTTGCATATCCATAAGTTAAGTTAAAATTGTAGCGCGTGCCGACCCCCACTGACAAATTTGTTTTGCAGTCAAAACGTACTTTGAATATGCGTGAAACATGATATTATACCATTATTATAAATCATGTGATAACTTCATCTTTATTCAAGTAATGCGGTTCTAGAACTGGTTTTTTTTCTCTTATTGAGAGATGCATTTAATTTTTGTGTGGAATGTTTAGATCTCTTTACAATCATAAAAACCACAATTGTCATTACATATTAATGTAGACCTTTTAGCTCATTTATTAGGTCTTAAATCTGTTGTTTAATTTTAAACGAAATATTTTAAAACAAATGGCAAATTAAGTTGCTAGAATTTGAAAAGCCCATTTCGAAACAAAATTATCGTATTGTTTATTGGCTATAGAACTTTAATAATGGAATAAATTTAGCTAAAAACTCGGCATGAAAGATTGCTTAAAAATTTCTGCAATATTTTTGTATGTCAGTTACATTTTAGTTATATTGCTGATACATTATACCTGCAACTGACAACTTTTAGCAATACACATACATATGTATGTAACTTATATTTTTATTAAACAGTGCATTTATATATACAAGGTGGCGCAAAAGAAGTCATCCGATGTTGTTTGGCTCTTATTTTTTTTCTAAATAAAAAACTTCGATTCTGTTTTTTGATTATGTTTATTTAGACCTTTAGAATTAATTGTGTTAAGTCGAGAAGATGATATCGGATAAATGGGCGCCGTCACAATTGATTGCCATACGGGCTCGTTTTATGGCATTTTCCATCACTTCGGCGAGAGTTACGGGCGATAAATTCTCGCATTCGTGTCGGATATTTTCCTTGAGGGCTTCCAAGGTCTCAGGCTTGTTGATGTAAACACGAGACTTCAAAAAACCCCATAAAAAGAAGTCCGGGACCGTTAAATCGGGCGATCTGGCGGGCCAGTGCAAATCGCAAAAACGCGAAATTAAGCGACCCGGAATCGCGGCCTTCAGAATGTCGGTTGTGGCTCGTGCAGTGTGTGCTGTTGCTCCGTCCTGTTGGAACCACATGTCCACCAGTCCTAATTCGTCCAGTTCGGGCAGAAAAAACTCGGTCAACATTGCCCTATAGCGCGCACCGTCCACTGTTGTCGTTTGACCCGCGGCGTTCGGCCCGATGACTCCTCCAGCGTGAACAGCGCACCACGCAGTCACTTTGAGCGGGTGTAATGGTTTCTCGTGCATCACTCGCGGATTTTCGGTACCCCAGAAGCGATAATTTTGCTTGTTCACGTACTCGCTGAGGTGAAAATGAGCCTCATCGCTCATTATGATTTTTGCCAACACCACAGACGAATTGTTACGCAAAAAAATAGACACAATTATTCCGCGTTCTTGGGGAGTGTATCGCTCCATGGCTTATTCACTTGTATTCTGTATCTGTCTAGTCCACATATGTCGAAACAGATTTGACATTGGCGGCCATTTGCAAAAATGAGAGCATCTTCCAATAGGGTGATTTCTTTTGCGCCACCTTGTATATATATATTTTTATTAAAAACTAGCCAATGCGTTACTATTCAGTGAAATTATCGAAGATAACCCAACTCAGAAACAAAATTTAAAATTTAAAGGAGCAATGTAATCGTATATTTTCACATAATTAAACAAATTGTTGGCCGTGCCAGATTTTGTATACCCTGGAACATCTCTATACATGTATTCTTCATAGCGCATTAAGTTCCTGAGCAATGGTAGTAAGCGTAAAATTGCTTTAAACTTTTTTTAAAGGTTGGCGTTAAATTGATTCAACCACGCCTATTTTTGGTTAAGTTGTCGACAGAGCCTATATAAACTCAGACACCGAATTTAAATTTTTAAGAAGCAATATTAGCAAAATAATAAAATATTTTTACTTAGACGTGGCAAATTGTTGTTTGTCCAAAACCATTCCTGGCGTGAACACAGCAACTCCCCAACATTTTAACGCAATCCAATGAATGAATTAGACGCGCAAAGGGTACAAAGATAAAAAAAATAGTAAGAGAATTATCTTCGGCTATGCCAAAGCTCATATACCTTCCGCCATTTCAGTGACATCAAAAAATTAGATTCTTTTAGCACATAAGTACTAGAAGTCTCCATTATAAGTGGGCGTTGTACATATCGGATAACGCTCCTTTTTGGTTAGTAGATATGTGTTACTATTAAATTGTTTAATACCGCATTTGAACTAGTTATTTACAATGCAACTATTTTCATTAATTTTTTTCCGCATGGGAGGTGGGCGTGAATTTTATCCAATCACGTCAATTTTTTGTGAGCAGTTTTGTAGTAGTACGAGGGGGTTGTAGTTGAGATCCGATCTTGGTCATCTTAGAACTAATTGAGAATAGGAGCTCACATACCAAATTTCAACTTTATGGCTCTTAAACTATTGCTGTAGCTAGGACAAAAGGAAATAAAAACTCCGAGCTAGGTTTGTATATATTTATACAATATGTATATATATATTTCCCTAAGAACTTATAGATTTGTCAAACATTAGTTCCAGTTCAATCAACCAAATTCAAAAAACCGGATATATATATATATATATATATATATATATATATATATATATATATATATATATATATATATATATATATATATATATATATATATATATATATATATATATATATATATATATATATATATATATATATATATATATATATATATATATATATATATATATATATATATATATATATATATATATATATATATATATATATATATATATATATATATATATATAATAGTGTTTTAAACAAACATGATCTGGTTGATTGTGTACTTTATTTTAAAAATAGCTCTAACGATTTTTATGAAATTTGCAAAGTTTGCCGTTATTTGATAAGATTGCGACAACTTTGACCTCGGGAAAACTTGCAAAATGAATAAAAAAAAATGGACACGGTCGAAAATTATTTTTAATCATATAAAATACGAATGTCTGCATTTAATCCGGTTTTTTGAATTTGGTTGATTGAACTGGAACTAATGTTTTACAAATCTAAGGGTTCTTAGGGAAATCTCTTCCACTAGGATTTTTCCAGAATCTAAGCGACTTCTCCAGAACTTTTAAATGCAAATCGGTTCTGTTTTCACCAAATAACAACAAAACCAATGTGCTCTTCAAAAATAAATAAATTGGGATTTATTAAGATTTATCCGTGTTCTTCTGAACTTTTTGATATAAATCAGTTTTATAGGCACAAAGGTAGCACAAAACCAATGTAAACTTCAGTTATATAAGTTTCTCCGGAAATAATGTGAATCCTTCACATTTTTTTAAAATAATTATATTCAACTGAAGCATGATTAAATAATCTGCCGAGTAAGCTCGGTCTCACAGGTAATAGACTTAAAGTGACATAGAGTAGGTTTAAGAGTCGTAGGTCTGGTCGAATACAACACGTAAATACAAAATAAATTATTCGCATACTCCCAAAATCACACGTACCGTTCCAGTGGAAAGATCCAATTCAAATTAAACTGAATACTTTCGTAGTAACGCAAAACTGCTTATCAAAAATAGGCGTAATCGGATAAGAACCACAGAAAGAAATTTTAAAAACTCGTTATATTTCTGGTGATCAGTTCAAATTTAATATTTAGTAGTTTAGTAGTCACATAAAACGACTGGCCCACCTAATATGCCCACAATTTGTGTTAGTTAAGAACAAATATTCGAACAAATATTCCAATATTTCGGTATTGGTTAAAAAAATTTAATTTTGATTTCGCCAAAAGCGGGCGTGTCTGGATGAATTTAACGTCCACCACCAAAACTCAATAATGCGATGTTCTACGTGATGACTATAATTACCAACCCACATCGGGGAGTAACGGAATGTCCTGGATCATAAGATATTAAAATTTGTTATGAAAGTACCCAATTACACACAAATATAATTTCGAAAAAACTGAGCAAAATTAAACACCTTCCTATTAAAAACAAAACCTCGGCAACGTCAAGTGCTAACATATAGTTTAATATGTTAAAACGAACAAGATTGTCTAGTGGCTAGGCTACCAATGCCCACTATTTTAACTTAAAACACAAGGTGGAAGACATGGTCGTTATAGCATTTTAATGTTTAAGTAATGTTTGTGCTGCAGAATGCAGAACACAATCAAGACTTTTAAATAACTTGTAATTATATGACGTAAATTTTTAACTTTATAAAGGAGAACAGGTTTATGTTGTTTTGCAAAGTTTTATTTATGCTTTACTCCGAAATTTTGGTAGTGTCTTCTTCCTCAACAAATGGATCATTTAGATCATTAGGCTATAAAAGATGAATACTGCATTGCGTGAGGCGCCTTTTTTTCCGATTAAAGGTAAATTCAATGTGCGAAAATAATCGTTGCGTTGGAGTTGAAAATGGCGCTAATAAAACGAAAGGTTCGCATCGCACCGAACTAATCGTTAAGCAGATTAAATTGGACAATAAAATCATTAAACCGTTTGTTAATTGTTAGCGATTGTTGTTTTATTTTCAAAGTAAATTTAAGTTCAAGCATAACAGATCGTGAAGTATAATATTGATAGTGAGCCAGAGACACTGATTCACTTCTTTTGCGAATGTCCGGCTTTAGTAAGAGTCCGGCTTCGTACTCTCCACTCCGCCTTTCCAACCTCATAATATTGATACGCACGATTATAAGGGGCCGAGTCTCAATTTAAAAGCTCACCTTGTTTCAATTTTGATATATACCTCAAAGATATTTTATTTATTAAGAGATAGTGTGTAGAAACCTCTGAACAATTAAATGTTGAACAACCACACCTAATATAAAAAAATGTTCACTAAAAGAGAAATCGACATCAAACTGTAAGAACGATCATAATTGATTTTAGATTGTTATATTCCGACTCAAATTAAGATTGCGTGGTTCTATTTAAAATTTAAATATCTTAAATAAAGTCTTAAAATAAGCTCAAAAATCTTAAATCGAAACTGAAATTCTTGATTTTAGTATTCTGTTACAGCAAATATGTGTGGTGATTTTATAATATTCTGCACAAGCTACATAAAATTCTTGTTTAGTTTTTATCGAAATGAGAAATACCTAATCTCATTCAGTGGATTACTCGCTTTTTATTTTTACATACCCATATCCACTATCTTTTACCAAAACTAAATATCATTTTAATAATCCAGCGAAAATAATGTTATTAGCTGATGTAATTACTTGCACCGACGCCCTTTGAGGATTTAGAAATACGATGAATACAACTGCACTGCTCGCAAAGTACAATATGCATACATACATATTTATGAATGTTCATTTGAATGCCTAAAAGGATTTATAATTATGAAATATCATACTTGCCATTGATAAACTTATCTGCGTTATCCAATGTTCTGCACTGGCTAATAATTCGATAGGTATGTTAATATTGAGTACGCCACGCCGGTGGGCACGAAAAAAAACACAATCCTGTCGCAGCATCACGTTGGCGTTGTCTGAGGCTGTGAGTGCGCGCGGCGTGTTTGGTTAATAGTAAAGAACACGGCACGTGACCATGTTTATACTCTTTAAAGAGCGTTCAAGAGCCCTGCTAAGTGGTGAATTGTTTAGACTAAAGTTGAGGCTAAAATTATTAGTAAACACACAATCTTGAAAAAGTAAAAAGCCAAGCAGTGCGAATGGCAGCGAACGACGCTTAGACGATACGCATTTGTTTTTTTTTTCGATATACGAGTACATTGACAGCCGCCTTAATATGATTTTGAGTTTGGCACTCACCTGAACCCCCGTAATGCAATTCCGTACAGCATTGTCAATTTTAAGTAGGTAGGTACAATTCAATGCGATAATACTCGTATGTGTGTTTTAGGGTGGTTACTATCAAGACAGTATTAGGTATAAACATTACCAAACCGGTATATCAAAAACGGATACATTTCGTGGAGCACGTGTTTGTTGTTTGTCTGGTGTTTAATTAATTTTATAAAGAACTAAACGAGTGCTTTCTGATGGGACCTTTTTACTGTCTTTCTCTAATTTAACCAAAATTTAAATATAAAAGAAGTAAAAAAGCATCCGAGGTTAGTAGATCGAACAACAGAATATCGAAGTTATATAAAAACTACTAAGGGAATTATCCTTGGCTGTACCGAATCTAAAATACATTATGCCATTTTAGAGACATCAAAAATGTGTTTTTTGAATCACATTTCTGACAAAAGAAGTATTGTACTAGCATTGTATTATGTATATACAAATATATATTTGAGCTACAGTGTAGCCGAATATATATATGCTGCCGTTAGTAGCCACAGCAACATTTTCCATTAATTAATTGCCAAACTCATGGTATATACGAGGTACTTAGCCTACACAAATAGTGGCTATTTATTTCTCAACATAGTATTCTTTTGGTTTAAAACAGTTGACCCAGCGATGCTCTAACTACTTTAATCCGTCTTAAAAATATGTTTTCTCGAGGCTAAGTTGAGGCTAAGTACTTATCGGGCCACCCTCGTTCGAAATCACGAATATTTTCCTTGCGCTCGTCAATTGTGTGCATACACTTTAATTTTCAAATAACACCACAAAAAGAAGTTCGCAGTCAAAGCTGGAGATCTTGGTATATAATATATATAAGTACATTGACTGACCACCAAGATCTCCAGCTTTGACTGCGAACTTCTTTTTGTGGTGTTATTTGAATATATTTATATATATATATATATATATATATATATATATATATATATATATATATATATATATATAACCAAAATAATTAAATTGTATGCGTAATAAATGGGCGCTACAAAAGTTTTCTTAAATAAAACAAAAAAGGTTTTGGATATCAATGGAATTCTTTATTCCTGTGAAAGTACATTCGATGCCATCATGTATGAAACTCGTCTAACGGCGTCAAATCGCACGACCGAGGCGGCCAATCGACTGGCCCATTTCGTGAGAAAACACGTCTACCAAAAATAAATTGATTGTGATATTCTCTGTGTGGCTTGTGGCGCCATCCTGTTGAAACTACAAGTCCTCTAAGTCCATATCATCCAATTTGGGCCATAAATATTCGGTTATCATTGAACGGTATCGATTCCCATTCACAGTAACGTGCCGGTCTTGATCATCACGGAAGAAGTACGGCCCAATGACGCCGCCGGCCCATAAACCGCACCAAACTGTAATTTTTGCGGGATGCAATGATGACTCATGGAGTACGTGTGGATTGCTGCCTGACCAATAACGCATATTTTTCTTATTGACGAAGCCATTCAGCCAGAAATGAGACTCATCGCTGAAGATGATTTTTCGATGAAAATCCGAATCATTTTTAAGTAATTGCTCAGCCCAATTCACAAACATACGACGCTTCTGGTGGTCAAGCGGCTTCAGTTCTTGCGTCAATTGGATCTTGTAAGGATATATGCCAAGATCTTTTCACAAAATTCGCCATAACGACGTCACAGAGATGCCCAACGCTTGAGAACGACGTGTGAGAGACACATTTGGGCTTTCTTGAACTGAAGCCTCAGCGGCAGCAATATTCTCGACACTACGGGCACTTCTTTGTCTCACTGGCACGGGAACATTTTGAACTGTGCTTGTGGATTCAAATTTTTCCACTAGACGCTCAATTGTTAATCTGGTAGGACGATTACGACGACCATAAATTGGACGTAGCGCTCTTAAAGTTGAGGCCACTGACTCCGAATTTTGGTAGTAAATTATGATAATTTTGACTCGTTGTTGGCTCGTATATCTTTCCATGATGAAATGGCAAACCTTACTGAAGAAAAATGTCAAGAGAACGGGAAAAAAATATGGCGTCGTTTGCTATCCCTATGGGTCTACTTTTGTAGCTTCCCTTTTGAAAAACCCTTTAGTATTATTCTTTTAATATTGATCTAAGTGCATCCCGATATATGTTTCGTAAAAAGCTCATCAAGTTTTTTTCATTATATCTTTCGGTACGTGCTTGCGCGTACTTAGGCGAAGTGTATACAAATATAAGCGATTAATATTTGAGAGTAAATGGGTTTTTTGGGACAATACTGTATTAAATATAAGATGAGGATATTAAAAAATTATCCCTTTCTACCACGATATTGTTTCTCTCTTTGAAAACAAAATTTTTGTGTTGCGTGTTTGCTACAAAAACATTAAATTAATAAAAACCAATACCGTAGTTTTTATCAAAAATAAAATAAGGCGGAAATCGAGGTGAGTTATGAATATATGTTATGAAAAATTTGTTAATGTACATGCTAGTAAATATTTAAAAAAAATTATCTCAAAAATATTTTTCATAGTTATTGAAAATAATTAACAAACAATAAACACAATAAAATATATATTAAGAGGGCTGATTATTTCTTTTAACCGTCCTTTTCGCTGTATCATACATAAATACATAGTTCACATTGGTGCGTGCTTAACGATTTAATTACAACGCAAGTTGGTAAAAGTAGCTCATACAAATAAAACAGTTCGACAGAAATTAATTTGTAAAATATATTTTCTCGATGGCCTTTAACGACGAATTTTTACAATGCAAAACACTTAATAATAGCTACAAAAAAAAAGAGGAATTAATAAAGAAAACGTAAATATAAGTATTATACACTTCTCTACTTATCGAAGACGTGATTCGGCTTTTTAATAAAACTAGGACTTACTGTTATAAATTAATAATATAATTTGTTTTTTTTTTTGTTTTTATAATAATTCGGTTTTCAATTTATGTTTTCAGAATATTGTTGAGATTTTAAACTTTGCCTTTGTTTAACTAAAAGTTTTTGAAATTCTTAACAAAATTGGCAGATGAAAACTACAATTTCCTGACATTGCGGCAATAACATTATAGTTTTACTCCAGTTGCCAAAGTTTCGTACTTAATAATATCAGATAAAATTGTTTGCCTTTATATCTTCTACAGTCATAAATAAGAAAAAATGTTTCTTAAATAAATACAGCTGCAGTTATTTCCGCAGTTCGCAGCGGATCTGAGTAAGAATAATGAAACATGTTGTGATATTGGAAATTTGTTGCTGCTTCATTCGTGGAAAGCGCGGATTAAAGGTGTATGAGCCCTAAGACTATTTGGTAAACATCCGCCTGCTGCAACTGCAAAATATTTAACAACTGCGAGGACATATCTCCCCCGGCTACGTGCGCAATATTAAAGACTCCTTCTTGTTACTACATGCCCATCTCTGATACGATGCCAACATCTAATTTTGCTTTCGTTCAATTGAACTGCAAGGGAAGCACAATATTTGAATCTTTCTGCATCTGCAAAATTTAACGAATATGAACAAAATAGCCTGAGGACATTTTGGAAACATTACATTTGAATATAAATACATGAACATTTTTGCATCTAAACCAGTCATTCACATAAGCATGTACACTAAGAGTTTCTACGTAAATATGTGTAAATGTAAGTTCTTCTATACAGGCCTTAGACTTACATTTTAGAAATATTGTATTAGGAATTCCGGCCTTTTTAAGCCCCAAATTCGAAGTTTAGTCCAGGTTAGTTCTAAAATCTCTAATTAAGAACCAATAATTTTGTAAAACAAAAGCAAATATATCAGTAACCACAAAAATTTGTTTTGTCCTTTTTAAAGTTATTTTTTAAATTCAAATTTATATAGGCTCCCCCATACCGCCGCGAAATTCCGCTGCATCTTCGGAATGCTGTTTAATACCTTCAAAATAACTACGTCTTACAAACGTTTTTAACATGGTAACAAAGGTGCTTTCTTGACTTTTCAATTTACAACAAAACTTTAATGCAAAAAGGCGGCACTGTTTGGTTTAATTGGTGTGATATCAGATGTTCAATTAAATTGCACAAATTTATACATACATACATACATACATACATACATACATACATATATATAATTTTCATTACAGCGGCACGATATTGTTCAAACAAACCTGCATATTAGTGAATGGCGTGCTCAGCCATTTTGTATTTTGGGTGGTGAATTACTTTATTGGTGCTGCCACAAAATTTTTTTAATTTTTTTCAATGGGCACGAGAAATTCTGCAAAATCTGCGAAGCACCTAATTTAAGATGCTGGATAAATGCCGTGCCCAGGAGGAGAATTCGTGAAAGCCCCAGGTATTGCATTACTGCCACTACCTTCATGGCAGTTTTTACGTTGTTAAATTTTACTTTTGTAACTTGCGTATTATTTGGTTGTTTTATTCGATTTCATAAGAATCTCCATTGTAATAGAGAAATTCAATACAGCGAGCTCAGTACCGAATACTTCAGCGCAACTTAAAGTTGGCTTCTTGTGTTGCGAGCCTTCTTTCATGTGACTGTTGCAAGCCAAAATATCGACTTGATGGAAAATAAAAACAAAAACCAAAAACGCATGTAGCCAGCAACCAAATCAGCTGCATTAGCATCAAAACAGTAAACATTAACAGCAGCCGCACAAAAATAAAATCGAGAAGACATTAACAGTAGAAAAAAAGACAAAAAATGGGTATTGGCGGTTGGCGGCTGTGGATATAGCAGCAGTAAAGGAGCATTAAGGATTTTTCATGCGATGCCTGGCAGCGCATTCATCACGCTTTTCGGATACAACCAACAATTCCTTCTATACAGGGGTGTGCTTGCTTGGTGGAATAATATCCCCAGCAGCGACTTATTCATTCGAACTGGCGACTTCGGCAATTGTGAGCGCCACTGTTACCAGAACAGAGCAGTACAATACAGCACCGCACAGCATTGCTCAGTTATAATCCTGAAACTGATTGCGAATCGAGTTATGTTGGGGCTAAATGAAATTTTTTCGTATTGCCATGCAGTAATTTTATTTTTACTTAAATGCCGACGAAGGTATGGTGAATGCTTGTTTACGTGTGGTGGTGTTCGCTGTTCGGCTCGTGGATACTTACACAATTGGAAAATAAAGCCCCAACTTGATTCGTGATTGTTAATTGTGCCCGCGGTCATCAGGAGTTTTGGCGAACATTTCATCAACTGCACTGACCACTTCACGCAATCCTTGTGGCTTGAACACGTTTCTGCTTTTCAAACTCTAGAATAAGAATGCAAACAATTGTGAGGTTTAAACAGTTTTTACATATTACATATTGCATTTTGAAATTTGTTTTATTTAAGCAGATCGTATGTACTTTGCATAAATAACAACAAAAACAAAATTACTAGATTACATTGAAAAAAGTAAATAGAATAAACCAGCTAAAATAAAGCATAGATCGACATACAAATTGGCCAAAAATTGAATTCCTTCATTCAAAAATTAACATTAACTTAAATATGTTAAATATATAAAACATATTCTCTATTCAATATTGTTTATGCTTGTGTTATCTTGATTTTTCTTTGGTTTCAAGATTTTTTCAATTTATATAAGAGTTAATAAGAAGCTAATAAGAACTTCATTTTACTAAACCATTTATAATAACCAATTTATTTTTATTTATTTCATTTGCAACTTTATTTCACGTCACTCCACAAAGATGTGCATAATTTTAGTATGTAACTTTTAGTATGTAGATATAGTACTTTCTACTATATCTATTTTTGTTTATATTGTTTATATTATATTTGTTTTCAATTTGAATTGTTGAGTAAAGAATTGTTAAACAATTTGCATTAAATTAAAAAATGCTGAAAGGTTTATTAATGGCTCAATTCATAACGATTTATGTTAAGATTGGCTAGAAAATGATAACATTTTAGTGCATTGCTGTTAATAGAGGATAAGTTGTAATAACACTTTTCTCATTTTTTCAAAAAAAATTCTAACAAAAAATATTTAAATAAGTATAATATTATTAAAAAAAATATTTACAATTGTATGAAGTAAATTTTTGCTTGAACGAGGTACGAAACTGTTTTTGATACAATTTAATAAGTTTTTATTGTGGTGTTTTGAATTATCGTTTTGTTATCAATACATAAATATTTATACATAAGTATTTATCGATTTGGAGAAATATCTTCAACTACGTAAATAAATAATTTATTTTATGTTAACAAAATCTTACCTACAGATGTTTACCTTCGGTAATATAACGTTTGAAACATAACACATTTCAGTTATACAACTGATGTCTCACGTATACATATATACAATAACAATTAAACATGTTTTTTTTTAAATATTAAAACATTAAATAATAAACTTTAAATTTTTCTTTTGTTCTTGACTTTGATTTAACATTCTTAATGATATTTCTAAACACTGAACAAAGCTGTATTTAAAATCTTAAACGAAAAAAGTCGTATTTTCATATCATTCTTACAAAATACTAACAAAAATATTCGAATAAACCAGGTTTTTTTAACGTTAGATATTTTGTATACGGGTTTCTTCGTCTGGGGTGCTACCCAAGGAAAAATGTTCATGTTAAATATTGTATTAATAATATATTCCGATCTTACTTCAATATTAGCACAACTAAAATATTAACATTCAGATTTAAGTTTTGATATAATGGATGTTTTTTGTTTCGTTTGACAGTTTTCTAATAATAACAGTTTCATAAATAAATATATTTAATGATACATATAAAATCATATCAGAAATGCCATGCAAGCTAAATAATCAATAGTATTTAATTAATTAACACCCTTAAAATTTAAATCTTCAAGGGTTGTTAGCTAGCAAACTGGGGTAGTGGTTTTTAAATGAGAATATCAATACATAAATGGTACAGCACCATCGGCCAAAGCACATTCACCAATGCCTGAACCCTAGCCAGTAGCGCGTGTCACCTCCCTTAAGGGCATGTAATGCTCATTCGCGTTTGCTACATTCGCACACATTCATACATTTATTCGATCGGCCGGTAGTCGTGCATTATGTGCCTGCCGTCACTATTCCCATGGACCGGCCCATTGTCTAGTAATCAACAGGCGGGGCGTGGCTTCCGAAAACATAAATGGCTGCGAGAGAAAATCTGCTACTAGTCGATGAACTACTGCTCGCTCGCAAAACTGCCGGAATGACAATGTACATATGTACGTATGTAAGTGAATGTTGGTGAGAACCGTTGTGCAGTCGCGCTCTCTTATGCTGTTGCAATGTGCTATAAAAAATCTCTTCGATAAAGTCAAGTAAACGCTCTTGCCGGAAGTATAAGAGTAACACGTTTCGGAGAGTGCATACTTTTTGTATTCGTGTTATACTTTTAAAAGAAAAACTAACGTTAACATACATTCAACTTAGTTAGGCTTACATGTGACTAGACATAAAAAATGTTTTTGATTTACAATATACATATATCGATTAGGTTTATTTCATTCGATAGTCTTCTTCCAAAAAGTCTCTCACACAAAAAAAAAATTATAATAATAAATGCAACAAAATTATTCTGTACAAAAGCAGGCAAGAATTTTTATTATAAACTAACATTTAATTCCCGTGTTGTCCGGGTTTTGCTTTAAATAGAAATAAGATGCCTCGTTAGCGGAACTTTCCGTAACACCCCGTTACAGCGTTTCTGAGTAAAATTGATTCAACCACGCCTATTTTTGGTGAAGTTATTGATGCGACGCTTTCAACTCGGATACCAAACAATTTTTGATCGTGCCTAGGTGCTGTTATTATAAGTTATTTAAGTATTAGGATAATAAATAAATAAATAATTCTTTATATATATATATATATATATATATATATATATATATATATATATATATATATATATATATATATATATATATATATATATATATATATATATATATATATATATATATATTTAATGTCAATTTTTAAAAGAGGATGAATCACATTTGGTTTCTGAGTTTGTATGGTTACTGTCAATAATTTAACCAAAAAGTAGGCGTAGTTGGAAAAATTTAACGCCCACCGCCCTAACTTAGAAACGCTACCGGGAAGTTTCTCTAACTCATTATCTATATATATAAAAATGAATGTACTTGAATAAAAAAATTTCAAAAACGAACTTTTTTTAAGTGGCATTGCAACTCATGCCGAGCATGTGTTAGTTTAAAATAAAAACAACTATAGGTGAAAGCAATTGCCAGTAATGTGGAAAATTACAACTGGCCATATTGCAGAACATCTTTTTAAATAATAACAATAATACTTGTAAATTTATGTATTAAGCGATAAAACATTAAAGAAAAACACAAATTTGGGGTGTCATTTAATTTTACATTTAAAACCAACATTTTGGGGACTTATATCATTAGAGTGGAGCGTTATCAATTCGTTTATTTTGTGGTCTTTTTCTTATTTCATACAACTGGTATGAAAAAATCGTTCATATCTGATATGACCGTATAGGAACAACGCCAACTTTTATAAGAAATATGAAAAAATGTGCTACAATTATTTATTTAGTTATTTTATGAAAAAAGAGTTTCTCTAAAATAGTGTATGGTATTTGAACTTCTGCTTCGCATTTGTAACACCCAGAAGAGGGAGCGGTTGGTATGACAGAGAATATAAATATATGATCAGCGTCGGATTGTGAGTCGATTTAACTATGTCCGTATGTCTGTCTGTCTTGTCTGTCCCGGCGATTACAGCTGTAGTTTAAGATAAATTTAGTATGCGAAATCCTATTCTCCTAGCGGTGGTCAAGTTCTAAGATAAGCAAGATCGTACTGAAACTACTCCCCCTCGCATACAAATTCCCCCTAATATAGTTTTAATATAGATAATCAGTTTAAATTCGAATTTAACATTTAAGCAATGGCATGAAACTGTTCACAAAAAATGGGAGTGATTGAATGAAAACTTCTTCTCCCTCACATACAAACTTCTTTTTATAAGACAAAATGAATTAAAATAGTTGCAGTGTAGATAATCAGTTCAATTTCAGAATTTAAGGCTTTAGTAGTAACATAAAGTTAATCACAAAAAAGGCTTGATGGAATAAGAACAACGCACACTTATAACAGTGTCATATAGCATATATGTGTTACAAGAAGCACTTTTATTTGATGTCTCTGAAATGGCATTTGACTTTCGGCACAGTTGAAGATAATTTTTTTACTATTTTTTTAGAAAAATTTCTGTGAAAACAGTATTTAGTTCAATTTTGTTGTGGTCCACAAAATGTCCTTCCAAATCGGGTTTTGTGTATATAATTTGTAAATATCTTTTTTTTCTAATTTTTTTAATTTGGAGTATAGACTGCCAACATTAATTGTAAACAAAGCGATTTGTTTTACAAAAAAAAATACTAATAAAAAATTTCTCTACTTCTTATATTTATAAAATATGTACATATACACTCGTATATTTACCTCTCTTTTTCTCTGCCTCTCTCATTTCTCATTCGTGTGCATATAACCGAAATTTTTCAACTGAGACAGTTGGCTAGCAGGCGAGCAGACGGCGGGCGGTCGTTCGTTCGGTTTGTAGTCGTTCGTACACTACCATAAGGGCATCTTGAAGCAAATACAGAAATGAGCAGGCAGTTGCAAACATACCCCGAAGGTTTGTGTCCAACCAGAAAATTCATTTTCAGTCGAAAACTATCTTTCGTGGCTGCGCAAGGGCATTACGTTTGCGGGTATTTTCTGAAATTTATTGACGCATAACCTAATATCGCGCTTGGAGCTATGTGCTTCAACTTTTCCTGGCAAAAATATTTATATTTAAAAAATATATATAAGTACATATACATATATATATATATGTATATATACAATAATTAAAAAAACAATTCTATAAATTGTGTATGTACCTACACAGAACTATCTGAAAGACTGGAAACATATTTGCGTTAAACAAGATTTATTAATAAGTCTTTGTAGCACGCGCCAAACAGTTCAACAACGTATTTATGTACGAGTATATTCGCTCTTAAGTGTTTTTTATTGTGTCGATAAAGCTAAAAAATAAAATAAAAAAATATGTAAGGAAGTGCAAAATATAAGTTTTAATTAGACTTTTTTTTAATTTTGCATACGCAGTTGCCTTACAAACGTGCCAATTACCGCCAAAACTTTTCGAGCCGTACCTGTTAATGTGTGCATTTATATATGCCACGGAAGCATTTGTGAAAATTTGTGATCTATATTTTTTTGTTTGGTAGATATTTGTATATATGTATATACATATGTACATATGTGAAAACTTAACTATTGCTGGAAAATCTAATTTAGTTCATATTTTATATATACTAATATAATATTTTAAACTTCGATTACTGAATTATAATCATCAACAAACACAAATGCATATCCTACATCGGACTAACGATCACCAATTTGAAGATCAAAAATTTATGATGGTAAGTAGCTAATATAATTAAATTTGTATTTTTTTTATAAAATTAGTTATTAAAAAATGTTCAAGCAAGTTGTTGTGCAGATATACATAAATGTATCCTTCAACCTACGTTGTGTACATGCACATACAAAAATGCGTTTGTCAGCTAATGCATCTAAAAAATTTGGCGATTGTTATGTTAACTTAGCATGTATATAAAAAATTATATACATTTTTGTTTTGAAAGTATATATAAATATGTACTACACTTGTGAAAGGTGTACATTTAATTTAAAAATGCTTAACAATTTTATCAATTACACTGTGTTGCAAATGCTTCCAACACGGAAACATCTACCACAGGCCGATCTTATTGTTAAATAAATTTCCCGCTAAATATATGTATACTTTAAACGACTTTACCTTTGAAGATGAAATTTACAAATCGGGAATTTGAAAATTAAAAAAAAGAACTCAGGACAAACAAAAAATTGTATAAAAGAATTTTTTTTCAGGTAATTTTTTTTTATTTTTTATTCGTAAAATTAACTAATAAGGAACAAGTTCCAAAAACAAATAAATGTTTTTATGTGTTTTTTTACGTACATATGAAAATGTGAAACTGTTCAAAATATTTAAAAAAATTATATTTGGCTCAACCACTCAAACAATATAAGGGTTAATCTGTTTTTGACTATGCTTTCCTTTTCTCGGCTTCTTGTTATGATTTTTTAAATGTAATCCACTTAAACTGATAAAACTGCTCCGTCGCCCAAGCAAAGCGTAATTTCAAAAACTAGTTTGTATATATAGTATAGGTTTCTATGATATGTGAGATTACGAGTATATTGCCATACCTATTACGCCTTCTTATTGCCATCACGTGTTTAAAAAAAACTAACTTATCTTTTTATAACTCAAAGATATACAAATATTTATATATGTTGATGCTCTCCGGTTTATCCGCATTCGGCTAACTACTTCTGGACGTAAGCCATCATATACATTTATGTATTAACAAAATTAGCTGTTTATCGTTATTTTACAATCAGTTATCGATCCTTCTATTTCGCCTGAGTAATCCAAAGTATCATTAATCTTATTCACATGAAAGACGTTTTATTATTGACTTTTAAATTTTTTTATACGGTTAACATTTCGGTTCCATGCCTTATAAACATTAAAATTAACATAATTTCAAAGTTTTTCAACATTCTTAACCAAAATAATTACAATTAATAAATTTTTATTTTTTTAACCCCCAAATAATTGTTGATAGTTAGAGGGTTAATTGGTTCGTACCGAAATGTTATTGAGTTTGTTCTTCCATTTATAACGCCCATAAGGAGGCGTGGTAGCTACAACAATATATGTGGAATAGTTACTTGTTCCTTGGTACACTTGTTTACTTATTTTTAAATTATGTTGGTCAGAAAATCTTTGAAGTTGTTAAACATTTTCATTTCAATATTTTTGGCACTTTTTAAAAAAATACGACAACGAATAAACGAATTTTACAATTTTATTAATAAATCTATTCGTTTATCACATTTGGGGGCTCAATTATATGATTTTGTTAAACATTTGGCAATTTAAAGAGGCCATACAAAAACTACGGGCTAACTTTACAAAACCCTGTCACGTTTGAATCATTAAGGCTCACGGTGATGGAACAAAATTTGTTGCACAAAAAAGTCTATTTAAAATGTGGAATATTTGATTGGATATATTCAAAATTTTTGCTTGAAATCGTCTGACTTAAAAAGAATATAAGGATACAATTTACAATATTTTTTGTCTCTTTTTTTCGATTACGCAAGAATAATCAAGAAGAAGATTATTGGTGATATTGGCAAAACAAATATATTTTTATGTTATAGCAACGGTAAACACACTGTGCGGCGCTATTTACTTTCTACTATACCAGTAGCGTTATGAAATTGCATTTTTTTCCAAATTGATAACAACGGGAATTTCTCACTTTCCGTCGTTTAACCGAAAGCTCCAAAAATACATTTATCCGCATAAATTAAAACATGTAAGAATTCAGAGGCGGTTATGCAAATTAATAAAGGTGCACCACATCATTAGAAGTATTTCATATAATTTGTATACATTTCACCTCGTAGTGACTAGTGCAACAAACCTACTGACAAAAATTGGACTTGGTCGGATAAGAAAAACGCTGTCTTCTAACAGAAACATTTAAACAATGTGCTCCAATACGTATAAACGAAATCATGTTCTCTGAAATCGTGTTAGGTATTTCAGTTTCGTTATAGTCGAAGATAATTGGTTTGTATTTTAATAGGACTTTTGAAACCACACCAACTATTTTTTCTTTTTTAAAATACGGTTTTAATGCTCTGTACATGTATAATGTTTTAGTGTAAGAAATTACAACGACTTTTTGAACAAACAAAAAAGTAATAATAAAAAATTATAGATAATGTAATGTTTAAGCAAAATTGTAATCAACAATATATTTAATAAGATTGGTGTGCTAGGATGTTAGTTATTATATAAATATTAAAAAAAAATTCGCAAATATTTTCTTCTTCTTTTTATTTTTTGTTATCTTATAAAATCTTATAAAAAGTATTAAGGCACAGATAAACACTAACCCTTACATATATACAAGTTCAAAAGTCGAGAAGCTTTAAATTAAAAACCGATGAATCCATGAGACACGTTTTTGAGAAACACAAAAAAACATAGTAAAATACTCGGAAGTATGTATGTAACTTAAAAAAAAAGGATTCTTTTTTTTTAAATGAGTTCATTAAAGTCAAATAAACTAGCTAAATCAGTACGAAAATATATAGCTTTTTTAAGAAGTTCAGAAATTTCGAAATATATTTTTACATATTTAAATGTGATACAAAGTTTATTTGTTTGTATTTATCGAATTTAAAAAGTTTAAAATGTTTCGAAATGTTTTGGTGAATGCTTATTTTTTAAGTTTTTAAAGGATCTGTTGTTTTTCCATTAAAAAAATTATGTAAATAAAAGAATCAGAATATATGTACAGGTGGAGACCACCACTAACTTAATTAACACATAATTTAAATTTGTCCAAACTTGAATGTTTCGGATGTTTGATTCAAAGTTCCTCATATGTATACCTTCTGATACAGCAATATGTGCCAGAATGTACTCGTATTTGTATAAAACATCCACTAAACTTTAAATTACAGCAAGATGCTTCGCCAATAAAATACTACTCATTTAAAAGTAATTGTCTATGCGTGCTAAAAAATCTGTAGAAATTATTGCATGTCAATCAAGTTCAGGTAATCCTCGGTGTGTTTCATATCAGGAATTTGATTGATTTGTGAAGCAATGATTTTAGTGGATAGACAGTGATGTGAACTTGGTATTAATTACCAAATTATGAAAAAACTGGTAAGAGAATAACCATCGGCTAAGCCGAAGCTCAAATACCCTCTGCCATTTTAGAGACACCAAAACATGTGCTTCTTGTGGTACATATGTGTTATATATCTTTATTATAAATGGGCGTTCTTCTTATCCGATCGCGCAATTTTTTTTAAATAATGTAATGTAACTAATAACGTGTAAAATACCTAATTTAAACTTGTAATCTACTTTGGAACTATTTTTGTTAACTATTATCATAAAAAAATGGGTGAATTCGTTTGGGAAGTTTTGGTCCGATCTTTCTCTTCTTAAAACTTACCGCTTAAAGAATAGAAATACGGCTGTAATCGCTGGGACGGACTGACTAACAGAGTGAATAAATCCTACTGCACGTTCTGGTGCGTAGAGTCGGGTAAAACAATTGCATTAAGAAAATTACATACTAAACTAAATACCTTCAAACAATTAAATTGGTGTCTTCTAATCCTATACATACTTAATAAATGGAAGACATTATTTAATTAAATGGTGCATATAATTTCTTTAGCCAGCGAAATGCCAAAATTTTAAAATTTTAGAAATGTTTGGGTTCAAAATATTTTGGTTGTTTATATTTATATATTCCTTATATTTTTAAATAAAGCCCCTATGGCTTAAAATAGTTCTTTTAGTAGTATAATATATATAGTAATATCTCAATAAAATCAGGGTGGCATATGATACTTTTTAAATATCTATATTATTAAAAACGTGGTATTTAAATTATTCGAATAACATCGTTCTTACTTATTCTTGCCGATTTCATTTGGGTTTCAGAAAAACATTCTTAGAACACAACACATCTTTCATTAATACTACAAAGCTGTAAAAGAATCATAGATGAATAAATAGTTTTAGAAAAGGATATAATAAAAATTATACTACCTAAATTGCCGGTATTGAAAATAATTTCAGCTAACTCAGAATTACATACATTTTTATATGTACGTTTTTCATATCTTTTCAACATTTTGCAAAATATGCAAAATATTAGATAATAATAAAATAATTGGTCCAGTTTATTTTACCATACTTGGTAAGAGTTAAATTACGGAACGATATTTGGTCAGTTTTTAAAAACTCTTTCGCAGCGCAATTGGTGGGAATGCTCTGTTTCTACTCATATATTCAGCTGATACGTAGGTACAACACGCAAAATGTTTGCGCTTGATTCATATAAATTATTTTTGGCAACGCATCACGCAAGTGATTTAAGGACTGAACAATTTTCTGTTTTTGGAATGAATACCTTTTTGACGACCGGCAGCGATGCGACCGACGGCTTGATGAATTTTGTGGGCGATGACTTTTGTTCTGCCTTTTGTTTTGCTCTATTTTAGGTGTTTTGTTTTTATTTACAATTTTTTTATACTTCGATATTCGTTTTCTGTTATGTTCTGGCAAATTTCTCAGAAGAATATCAAAAACCGTATAATTTGGCTAATTGAATGGGGGTGGAATTGCTACACATATATTTTAAAACAGCTTATCAAACTCTTTGCTCAATTTGGAGTTTCGTTTTTCTTATAACTTTTATAGATATTACCTTAGTAGAATTTTAAGCCCGTCATTACTTAAGTTTCAATTTCACCAAGTCGACGATTTATCAAAGACTTTTAAGTATTTACTGAATAGTTTAATGAACGCTTTTCTTTTTATTAAATCCAATCACGACCATTTTTAGAGAAGTTATCTACAAATTGTTTGAAAAAGGAAAAACAAAGATGTAAAATTTTAGATTCCAGAATATAGCGAAATGGTCGATTAATTTCGTTTTACTTTGAAAACTATGAGCGTGCCTATTGTTTTTTTTTTTCAGAACTATCCTCACATAACACAAAAAGTTTCTTAGCTATGGTTTTTTGTGAAAAATTGATCCGACGTAATTCTTAAAAAGGAGAGTAAATTTTATTCAAGTAAGCCCAAACTAACACAACAAATTTTTAGGTTATGTGAACCAAGTTTGAATGAAATCGGTTAAGCGGTTTTCGAATTTAACAGACAGAAACACAAACTGACAGACGTTAGATTATATACAATACTAGCGAATGCCCGGCATGCGTTGCCAAATGTTTGCAGAACTTCCCGGTACTCCCGTTAGTAACGGAACTTCCCGGTACTCCCGTTAGTAACGGAACTTCCCGGTACTCCCGTTAGTTATCGGATTTTCCCGGTACTCACCGCTGTAGCGATTCTGAGTTACGGCTGTGAAATTATCGGCATACAAACTCAGAAACAAAATCCCAAATTTTTAGGAGCAATATTAGCAATGTAATTGTATATTATCACATAATTAATCAAATTGTGGGCGTAATAAGTGGGCGTGGACAATTTTGTATATCCTGTTATTCTTCCCAGTGCATTCTGTTACATGTTTTCTATTTATCACATCGAGTTTCTGAGCAAATGGTGGTAGGTGTTAAAATGATCCACCCTTGTTTTGAAAGTGTGCGTTAAATTGATCCAACCACGCCCATTTTGGGAAGTTATCGACAGTGCCAATACAAATTCAGATACCAAATTTCAGATTTTTAGGAGCAATATTAGCCACGTTATCGAATATTTTCTATTTGTTTCAAAGTGGGCGTTAAATTGATCCAACCTCGCCCATTTTTGGGGAAGTTATCGACAGTGTCTATTCAAACTCAGATACCAAATTTTTTGGAACAATATTAGCGAAATAATAGAATATTTTATCTTAGTTTTGCCCTAAACCTAAGTTGGCGTGAGCACAGCAATTCCTTAAAATTTCATCAAAATCGGATGAATGGTTTAGACGCCCATTTGGTACAAAGATAGAAAGAGAGAAAGGAATATAGATAGATAGATAGATAGATAGATAGATAGATAGATAGATAGATGGATAGATAGACAGATAAAAGAATTCATTTTTGTATATATATAGATTTAGCATGATATTGTCATACCTACCAAGCCTCCGTATGGACGTTACAATTGGGCGAACAAAATGCTAAGCAATTTCACATACTCGTACGTTTTAGAATAAGGATCATAATGATACACTTCATTTAAGTTTAATCCCTGATACAGTGTTGACCTGATCCTTAGAAAGAGATGGAAAGAAATCTAATGAAAAACAAATCTAAGCTCTGCGCAAGTTTAGTCAAACACGTAACTTTCGCAATGCAAGTGAAAAGCAAAAAATCGTGTGAGCCGCATGTTTTTACGTGACGAGCCTCGACCGTCACCGTCGTGTGATGCAAAACAAATTTTTTTGTTAAAATTCCAATATTTTTATTTTTGTTCTTTATAGTCAGTATGTATGTAGTCGAGTATTATATTTATAAAATTATTCTTTAAGCTCCCATGCGTTACTCTGTGGTCAGAATGACTTTTTGAGCCTTTTTATTATTTTATGTATTGTAAAGTATTAATTATTGCCTGAATTTTGAATAATTTTCTATAAATTGTATCATTTCTGTGAATTGCTTTTTTCTCAAAAAAATAAAATCTCAAAGTGAATTTTTCCCTTGAATCCTGCAAATTACAACTAAATTTGATGTAGAATATGAAAGAAGAACAAAATGCTATATTGCAATAACATTTTCTGCCCATTCTTAAACAAATTTGGGTTTATTCGACATTTGGCAGAACATAATAACAAGATGTAAAACTTTTTTATACATTAATTGTATATTCTACATATGTTTTTAGTTTTATTAATCATGTCCCAAGTTATAAATTTGTTTAGCAAAAGTTAGAGTTATTTATATTTCTGGCACCGTATTAAGTAATTTGTTTAAGTATTTACCACTTCTTGTTAATAAGCCCATGTAATAAATATACAAATTGTTTGACAATTATGTTTAATTTAACATGAGTAATGGGGAAAAGAGAGAAATCAAAATATGTAATAAGAGAATTTTCTTCGGTTATGCCAAAGCGCAATTACCCTTTTTGTGAGTGATTTTATAAAACTACTAAAGTATTAAATTCTAAATTTGAACTTAACCTCTGCTTGGAGAATAGTAGCTTACACACCAAATTTCAGCTCGATATTTTTTAAAATACGGGTATAATCGCTGATACGGACAGGTGGACGTCATTAAATCGACACAGAATATGTATAAATATATCAGATTTATATATATATCTTCTATTACATAAAAATAAATTCTTCTTTCTTTCTTTCTTTCTTTCTTTCTTTCTTTCTTTCTTTCTTTCTTTCTTTCTATCTTTCTTTGTACCAAATGGGAGTCCGTTTTTGATGAAATTTTAGGGAGTTTGTATCATCAAAAACGGACTCCCATTTGGTACAAAGAAAGATAGAAAAATATATATATATATATATATATATATATATATATATATATATATATATATATATATATATATATATATATATATATATATATATATATATATATATATATATATATATATATATATATATATATATATATATATATATATATATATATATATATATATATATATATATATATATATATATATATATATATATATATATATACATATATACAATAATTTGTATATTGAGTTAATGTTTGTTACTATCTTTCATCATTTTTTATTTTTCTATCTTTCTTTGTAACCCATGCGCGTCTAAACCGTTCATCCGATTTTGATGACATTTTTAGCAGTTTCTACACTCACGCCCAAAACGATTTTGAGATATAAAAAATCTGTAGTTTAAGCGATATCGATCTAAAATTTGACATGTGAGCGGTGGTTACGCAAGATCGGACAAAACTATTCCCCTCTCCCATACAAATTATCTCTTTTTATAAAAAAAAGTCATAAATAAAAATAGTTGTGATATTCAGTTTAAATTCTGCATTTAACTTATTATAACATAAATTTAATAACAAAAAATACCCACTTATAATATTCGATATCTTTTAACCCTCGGATGGGATAAAATTAGTTTGCTTATATTGCTCCTAAAAATCTGAAATTCAGTGTCTGAGTTCTTAGCTTTTCTGTTGATAATTTAATCGATTATCAATGCCCTCCGCCGTAACTCAGGAACACTACAACGGAAAGTTCCGCTAACTAATTATCTTACACATATTTCAAACCCGTGCAACGCCGTGGACTATAAGCTAATATTCCATAAAACTCTGCGAACTACATCGAAAGGTTCTATTACCGACGAGTTTGCAATTATTTGGTAAAATTTAAAAGACATTTTAGAAAAAAAATTATAAACGGTACCAAGTGGCCTAGACATGCCAAAATACATTTCACATATTTATTTGTATGTATTTTATTATATTATGTTTACATAATAAGTGAAGTTTAACGAGAGAACTAACTTTTGTAGTTTCTAAGTGTAAATATGTACTTCATGGTGTACGGTGTATTTTCTTACGCCGAAAATGGCATCATAAGATGGAATGTGTCTTTTTTGGATGGAAGGCATATATACAGTGGTGGCAGAATTAATAGGGACAAGCCTGTTTATATAATTCAATGTGACCTATCTTTTTTTATCAGAATACTTTTTAGTTGTTACCAACTGTGCAATGTTGCTGCATAACAGTAATTTGATTAGGGTTAGTTTCTTGTGAATTATAACTTGCATATTTGCGGGGAACGTGCTTTGTTTCAGATTAGTGCATTTTTTTGTTGGCAAAAATAGGGACGCGTGCCGTAAATACTTTTAAAAAGCAAAATATCAATATAAAACAGGTTTGTGAGCTATTTCTGAATTATTTATTGATTTATAAGTAAGAAAAAATACTATTGAATTTTTTTTTGAAACGAAGGCGACGAAAAGCTAAGATGGGTCGCGCAACACACTGCAATTCATCCCAAAGAGAAGTGATATTGCAAACATCATAAAGAGCTCCAAAAGTAAAGTGTTCAATAATCTTCACTACCAAAAAAAGTCTGTGACCAGGGGAAGAAAGAGAAAAACATCAAGCCGCTTCGATAACATGCTGGTGCGTTACTCCAAACAAAATCCGTTTAAGTCGTCCAACGAAATGAAAAAAAAAGAGTTGAATGCACCAGTGGCAAGTCTTACAATTCGGGATTGCCTTCGAAAGCATGGATTAGTTGGAAGGAGCGCAAGGAAGTTACCGTTTTTAAGTAACTGAAATATTCAGCAAAGGCTTAAATTTGCTATTGGAAAAATAAGCTCTGGTCGGACGAAACGAATATCAACTTCTTTGGTTCAGATGAAAAATGATATGTTAGACGACCTGAAGGAAAAACTTTTGACCCCAAATATAGAATTAAGCCCAAGAAGCACGGCGGTGGTTCGATTATGGTTTGGGGCTGCTTCTCAACATCTGGTGTCGGCCCAATCTAGTGAATAAAAGGCAAAATGTGTGCAATAGATTTTTACGAGATCCTCCGGACTACAATGCTGTCCCTTGCTGTAGAAAAAATGCCTTTAAAGTGGGAGTTCCAGCAAGGTAACGACCCCAAGCACACTTCGAAGTTGGTCAAGGCATGGTTTTGTCGCGAAAATATTAGCGTCATGAAATAACCTGCAAAGTCTCCGGACTTAAACCCCATAGAGCACCTCTGTAGAATCTGAAGCGGTCATTAGGCGCTCACAATTCCTAAAATCATCAGGAACTTTAGGAAAAGGTGCAAGAGGCTAGGTATGGCATTCCTCAGGAAACCTGTGCCAAACAAGCGTCGAATATGCTCTGAAGTACTGAAAATGAAAGGCGCTATCACAAGATATTCAAGTTATTTAATAATAATAATAATATGTAAAAAAAATGATTACTTAAAATTATTAGTTACTGTACCTATTTTTTTGCCAAAATGAATTTCGTAAATTTAAATAATTTTTTGTTTTTTTTTGTATTATAATATGGACTAAATTTTTGTTATCATTAAATAAAAATAGCGAAAAGGTATTACGTCAATCCTGCAATGAAGAGAAAAATATTGAAAAAAAAACAAAAAATTAATATGTACTTATCGGCTCAAAAAATTTATAATAAACTAAGTTATATATAAATGATAATTTTCGTAAATAAATAATTTTTGTTGAAATTTTTTTTTATATATGTTTTTGTAGTGGTTGTTACCTCTGTCAGATTAATGCTAGGCTCATAAAGGAACGATTCCACTCCATTTATTTGTGCATATATTTATATAATTAAATTGCAGTGCGTTGCTTAAAAACTTTAAACACTAGGAAGAAAATGTTAAAGACTGATAAAATGATAAAATGAAAAATTTACGTTCAAAAATTAAATAGCAATGCTTAAACTGTATCAAAGTACTTGAACGATGAGGGCGTGAACATTTAAGGTTCCTTGATAACATAACTTTGTGAAATAATATTAATGTTTTGTATTTTAAATAATTGTTAAGGCTCACAAAAAAAAATTCTTTAGCAAATAGAGAGATATGGTCCCTTTGTTTTAAACCAAACGATGCTATTAAATACTATATTAAGTTTTATATTGCTCTCAACATCACTTTTTGCAAAAATTTCACAGCCATATAAGTTTTTTCAAATAAGATTTTTTCTGTGGTGGAAATATTTAGTTTTCCAGAGAGAGCGAAGCATTCCATTGACTTTACAAGTTGCACAACAATGGTTAAGGTTCTGTTAAAAATCATTCAAAGATTGATTGTCGATTCAACTATTTCAATTTGTGTACCAGTAAATAAAATCTTAGGTGATAAAAAATCATTTCGAATTAGCCGGGTTTAAGCATAAACCAGGCTAAACGTAGTCTGCGTAAATATGTAAATTACAATTAATAAAGATGTTTTGTAGATTTTTAATGTAAGTTATGAAAATCAAAGGACCCAGGATAGATCCTTGTAGAGTAGATTTAGAAGTTTCTACACATACCGCCTAATATCTTAAAAAAAGATTTTATCAAAGAGACTTCTTTCTTTCTTATCTTCATCTTTGTACCAAATTGTCGTCTAAGCCATTCATCCGATTGTGATGAAATTTTGGGGAGTTGCTGTGCTCACGATAACTATTACGACCACTATTACGCCCACAACTTGTAAAACTAAGTAAAAATATTCGATTATTTCGCTAATATTGCTGGGTAGAATAACAGGATATACAAAATCTGCGACTCCCATTTATTACGCCTACAATTTGTTTAATTAGTACCGGGAAGTTCCGCTAACTAACGGGAGTATTGGAAAGTTCCGCGAACATTTTCTTTTTTTTTAAGTGGCATTGCAATGCATGCCGAGCATTTGATAGTATTATTATGAAACTTTGACCGTATATAACAGACATCTATTAGAACTGTTACACAACTTCTTATTGGACGGAAATCTCTTCGATAAAATTCTTCCTAAAAGTTTTGTATATGTTGAAAAACAAAGTTGTTAAGTAGAGATTTTCGACGACAAATGATTTTTGTGAACGGTACGGAGTGCTACAGAATCATTTTTCTGTTCTTAATTTGATGAATTGGTACTGTGGAATATGTGGTTCCAACAGTATGGAGTAACAACGCACAATGCTGGTGCCACAAATGAAATTCTTAAGGTCTCTTTATTCTTTTATTCACCCGACTTCAGACGTCTCTTTGTGGAGTTTTAGAAAATAACAGGTTTATGTGAACAATAATCAGACTTTTGAAGATCTTCAAGAGAATATCCGTCAAGAATGCAAGGAATTTTAACTGCAATTCTGGCAGAAGAAATTAAAAATGTTATCAAACGGACTTTTATTGTCATCAATTTTTTCTATCGATATAATTTTCTCAACATGATGAAATAAAAATTACGACACTAAATAAACATAATCTATAAGCAGAAAAATTTTTATTTCATTAAAAAAACTTACAAGCAAAAAACACGTGATGATTTTAAGCAACAATATATGATTAATACCTATTCGATTTGGGGGCTGTTTGTATGGTAGGTGTGCGTGGTTCTTTTCCGATCACGCCTTTTTTCTGCTAGCAGTTTTCTGATACCACTAAAGTGCTAAATATTGAATTTGAACTGGATACCTGCATAAAACTAATTTCATTAATTTTTTCTAAGGAAAGGGGTGGTTTGTATGGAAAGGGTAGTCGTTTTGGTTCAATCTCGCCCATCTTGCACTTGCACGTGTCGAAGGGTATAGGAATTAAAATTAAATTAAAAAAATTTATTCATTGTTAAGTCTATGATAAATAATTATGAATATATTTGATTTAGTTTCATATAAAACGTTGGCGTTTGAATATTGAACTTTTTCACGATTTATATAAAATTGATTATAAATAAAAATATATTTACAACAATTTATAAATAATAAGTACATTGATAGTTAAAAAGCTTAAGAGATTGAGTAAAATTTAGTTAAAATATTCGCTTATATTACTTATATTGTTTTGATCATTCAAATGTTAATCTCCGTATTTACGAAACGTGATGGCATGATATATCCATATACATATATAGCTTTAGGGTAATGAATAGATACTTTATGCTGCCATTCCATTTTAAATCGTCTACAAAATAGGGAAATCCGCAACTTCGATTTAGCTGAAATTTTGTCAGTTGGACTCGTGAATTTGAAATATTTATTTGAACCGTTTTCTGAAACTTTTTTTTTACAGAGTTATAGTTATGGTATGTGAATTTTAAGCCATTGTGGCCAAAATTGTAGTACCAAAAAGAGAAAAATGCCCATAACTTTCAAGTTCGATGTTTATGTAATGCGAGCAATATAAAATATTATAAAATTAAATGAGAATACAATTTTCTGCCATTCTTGTTCACAATACCAACATGGGCATAGTAAGGTAATGAAATTGATTTGACAAAGTCAGAGGTATTTCTTTTAGTAAATTCACTTAATTTGATAGCTGGGCTAATGATATCGGTTCAGCTATTCTCTAGTTTTCCTTGAACAACAGACAGAAAGACTCACTATGTCCACGATACAAGAATATATGGTACAATAAATAGCTGACGTGAAACCAAAAAATGTCCTTCTTTTCGCACATAAGTGCTACATATCTCTATTTCTACCAAAGTTTTAAATACCGAATTTGAGCTGGATATTTACGCTGTAGCTATTTTTAATCATATTTTTCCGCATGGAAAGATCTGGTTTGTATGGGAGGTGGGCGTGGTTCTTATACGATCACGCTCATTTTTTGTGAGTAGTTTTTTACTACTGAAGTGCTATTTATCGAACTGGATATCTGCACTGGAACTATTTTAATTAATTTTTTTTTTCGTATGGAAAGGGGTGGTTTCTTTGGTAGGGGTAGAAGTTTTGATCCGATCTTGCCCATCTTAGAACTTGGCCTCCGCTTGGAGAATAGTAGCTTAAATACCAACTCGATATCCCAGCGATAAACTGCGGTTGTTATCGCTGGGATAGACAGACCGACGGAAATCGTTAAATCGACTCAGAATCCGACGCTGATCATTTATATATATACTTTGTCATATCTACCACGCCCCCTTCTAGGCGTTACAAACGGAAGAACAAACTCAATATATCATTAGGTACGTGCACTTGCACGTGCAAAGGGTAAAAAGTAAAAAGAATCTAAAAGCATATACATACATATGCAAAAAACTTAAAATGATGAAAAAATCAGTTTTTTTTGAATTCAAAGCAGATGAACTCAGGCGGATCTGGATCTGGATTTCTAGTCAAAATTTGAAATGTTATGTATAAATTCATCCAATATAACATATTTTTAATATTTGTTTTTTTTTCTACGTAAAAAATAGCACACACATTCCTTTCCTCAATACCACAAAATATCAAAATCTCAATGTATGTTTTTAAAATAATTCAACAAGGTGGCAGCTTTTTTTCGACTTTGACATTCCATTGGTGTCGATTTCATAAACGTCAGCTAGTTATCGTACCGGTTTTCTTGTATCATGACTATGTCGGTATTTTCACTTAAAGTCTTAAAAATTTTCTATTCTTATTGATTTTGACAAAACTACAGCTTTTTCTGTTTAAACTTTTAGAACTTGAAATTCAAATAAGCAAGTATTTAAATCCACTGATACATTAATTTTAAATTACCAACCCACATCGGGGTGTATCTGAATGTTTCGCATGCTAGAATATTGAAATTTGGTGTGAAAGTAATAAATTTGCCACATGTACGCACAAATATACTGCCACAAAAAGAGGGCAAAAATAATCAGTTTGTTAATTCAAATCAGCTAATTAACTTAGACATATTTTTATAAAAAGCAAATCCCGGGCAACGCCGAATAATATTAGCTAGTAATATATATTAACAATCGTTGATAAAAACTTTTTTTCCTAATATAAACTTATTATCTTGGTCTAACAATATTTTTGTATAATAGTGCAAGTGATTTCTATGAGAAAATTGTTGTTGTACAAAAAAAAGCATTATTATTCAATTAAAATTAACGAATTTTGAAATTCTAGAATAATTTAGAGAATAAAATATTGTTGAAAAAGATGATTAATTAATACAATAACGTTATTAAGAACGTATGTTCTTCCGATTGAGCGTAAATTTTTTTGGGATTGCCCTTCTCACGCCCACAATGTATAAAACTAAGTAAAACTAGTAACATTTCAGAGACACTAAAAAATGTGCTCCTTGTAGCACAAATGTGGTATATGTCTTTATTATAAGATGCTAAATTGAATTTAACTGAATATCTACAAAGGAACTATTTGTATTAATTGGTTACCTTATACGAAAGTAATTTCTGTCCGATCTCGCTCATCTTAAAACTGATCCTCCGAATAGTATCTCAGATACTGTGTTTTTTTAAAAGATACTTATTTATGATTTTTGTGTGATATGAGAGTGATAGATAGATAGATAGATAGATAGATAGATAGATAGATAGATAGATAGATAGATAGATAGATAGATAGATAGATAGACAGACAGACAGATAGATAGATATATACATACATATCTTAATTCCAATATCTAAAATATTCTAAAAAGCAATTTACTTATATGATAAATATAACAGTCAGTTTTAAATTGAATGTAAGACAAAACTTGATTCAAAAATGTAAACCAGCGACGTGTGTTAGACTCGTGCCCAGCATAAAACAAATTCCAATTTTTTGTTGCTTATTTGGGGGCAGTAACGTGTATTGCACTTTACTCGTTCATTTAGGTTTTTTTTGGTTCTTCTTAACTCATCCGTTTGTATGTTCTTCACTGCATTACTTACGATATTCTGCAAACCAATCCTGAATCTCTAATATTGCAGTGAGTTGTTGCGAGGTTTTGCATTATACTTGTTTTCACGAGTGGCTGGAGTGCGAATCTGTCTTCGAATGCATTTATGAATGAGTTTTACTACTTCATTTAAAGATTTTGCTAAGACGAGACGAGAGTGGAAAGACAACCATGGCAGAATCATAATAAACAAAAATCGATTATCGTTCTTTCGTTATTTTCTTTATTATGAATATTGTATTTTGATTCTTAAATCATTTTTTGCTGGACTCTTTTAATTTATAGCCACAAAAGCACTTGAAGTTTAAAGTCGTTTCAACATTGACTTCATCAGGAATTTTACTCCTCATATGATCTGCATATGCATTTAAATCGGATATCGCAACCGTCAGCGTAAGTCGCTTTCGCTCTTGTGCTTGTAGGATTGCTCTGCGAGTGATGCCAAAATGTGTAAATATGTACGATGCTTACAAATGTGAACAACTTGGACGGTAGGTATCATCTCAAAGCACGAGTGGGTGCTAAAATTAAAATTAACTTCGTCGGAAGTAATTTTTTCATTCGCTGATTAGTTTTTGAATTCTTTTTGTGGTTTTGTATTCTCTACAAATTTGCAATAAAAAAAGGAATGTTGTATTAAAAATCGTATCCTGTATGTGGAGTAGCACAACACTACTTTTATTTAATTACATTATTAATTGGAGTATGATGTGGGCCTTATTAAGTTTTTGATTTTGACAAAACAATCGTCAATCCAAAATCTATAGACAAGACTTTTGAATTTAAGACGTGCACTATTTACGAAGACCTCCTTATAAATGGAAAAGTGGTTAGCATAGGGACTTTTAATTATTATATTTTTTTTTGTAAATCTGTCCAAACCTCATAAATTCGCTACAGAAAAATTATTCATGATATTAATATATCGGATCGCCACACGAAGACGAAGAATCACTTTCAAATCAAAGGTGTGACTTTATATAAGTATACATAGTATACAAATAAAACTAGTAATATAATTATCTTTGGCTATGTCTAAGCTCATATACCCTCCGCCATTTCAGTGACATCAAGAAATGTGCTTCGTTTAGCAGTGCACACTTTTTTAACTCGCAGTATAATATTATTTTTCAGTAGAAAGTGCTTGTCCCTTTCGCACTGGTAAGTTGAATTGAAGTATCTTGGTTCTAGTGGTGAATAGCAGTAATTCTGTTTTCACTGGGTTCACTGATAAGCCACACCTAGCGGCCCATGAGCTTAGTGTTCTCATCGCCCTTCCCATGATTTCACTAAGGACGGACGGAAACAGACCTGACTCTAGAATTACAACGACGTCGGCATACGCAACTGCCTTATACCGAATTTTTCGAGAGATTTTAGCATATCATCCATAACATCAACTTCAGGAGTGGTGAGAGAACCCCTCAGTAGGGGTACCTCTGTTGACTGATTTAGTGATTTTACAATTCGCCTGAATCTACCGAGACTGCAACATGGACATAGTCCAGTATACAACCCCGGCATCTACATGATGTTCGCTGAGATAATTTCGAATGGCATGGTGTCCGTGCATCTGCCTTTAAGGTAAGCATGCTGGGAATTCGACAATTCTCTAGAAGTTGCAGTGCTGGGCACCTCCTGGAGTATCTGTGCTTGTACAATCATCACTACTAGGAAAATTAGCATCCATGAGGGAAGTCAAGAATTCCTTAGTAGAACCAGTCCAAGACACGTCCGCCCTTTTTATAAATAACGGTCACGATTGCTCTTTGGATAGAATTTTACCAAGCCTAGCAGCCTCCTTAACTATCTCTATTGATTCACAAAAAGTGGTCCAAGATCTAACCTTAGCCGCACATATCGTTTTTGTTTTTTGTTTTTTTTTTTTTTTTAATTTTAAGACATTTCTTGTACCAAAATTTCCGCATGTAAGCATTGCTGAACTCCTTCCTGACAAGTCTCCGAAGATCTGTCAAGTCGCCGTTCCACCAAGGCGGGAATTTGCTTTTACTGCGAGTGATTGGAAAAGAATTTACGAAGGTTTCACTGAGGCCTTTTCGAACTGATCTGCCTTAACGTCAAGCTCTGATGAGGATAGAGAGAGGAGTGAACACCTGCCCAGTGAGGATGCGTCTGTCGTTGTTGGTCTTACCGTCTATCAGAGCCAGAAAAAGCAGATCCCTTGCTTCTACGCTGATTTCGATATCTTTTTGGAGGGAGCCGAGTTAAACGCCGTGTTCGAGACCTTAGTCCTCTTGGAGTCTTGCGTTAATTCCTTGATGAAAAGGTTAATCTTCGCCGCGCCCTCAAAACCTCCAGCGCGTTGATGGCCTGGTTCCTCTCGAACCAGGTACATTTTTGTTTATCCTCCTGTTCCCGCTTGTCAGAGATACCGCCAGCCTCATTCTTTGCAATCCGGAAGATTTTTTGGAAAAAGTTAAGGAGAGTCGTCCTTTAAGCCCGTATTCTCCTCTATCAAACAAGCAATGCTACCCAGACTGAATATAAAATTAATGAATTATTTGTTTTATTTAATTTCTTTGTTAAATGCATGAAATGTATTTTTTTAAATGTATTCATATTTTTTTTAGTATGTTAAATAAAAGTAGTACATAAATTTCCAGAATTCCGAAAAAATCCCGGGATTAATATTTTTATGCCGGCTCTAATGAAAATTAATACCGAATTCATGTTTTTATACAATACCTAGACGAGCGGCTAAGTGCACTTTCAATGGTTTTGATATATTCGGATATTCAAGTCGATCCAGAAAAAGTTAACCATTTTATGGCACCACGAAAACAAAGTAAATTAAATTTATTACTGAAAACAAAAAAATTTAACTTTTTGGTCAATACTTAAATGATTTTTTTATTTTTTTTATAACAAATTTTATTCATATGAACGAATTGATTTTTTAAATCAGGCTTAAAGTTATACTGCAGTTAGCTTCAGATATTGGTAATGTTTTTGCATTTTTTACTCATGAATAGTAAATTTTCCAATACTTCACTATTTTCGCAAACATGAAAAGAAGTGCTTACAATTTTTGTTCAAACTATTTAATTAATAGTAACCCAAGAAAAATTAAATATAGCAATATAGATGTAATTAAAACGCCTCTCCTCCAATATTTATTTGTTTACTTAAGATTAAACGGCATCCTAGTACACCAAGAAATATGTTCCAAATTAAAAAAAAAAAAAAAAACAAATCGAATACCAAAATTGAATGTGGCTAATTTTGATTAAAGTGCTGCTTTTTTGTTTGCAATTGAATCGCTTTTCTTGATTGTTTTTCGCGATCACCGTTCCAAGTAAGGAGTAGAATCTGCAAATCCGAAATCCACATGGTTAAATAAGACAAAATTATGATGATTTATAATTTAAAAACGTACATAATATAATAATTAAAAAATAAAATACATATTTTTTAAATTATGAACCACTCTAATTTAATAAATCATGAACCACTTTAATTATATTACTATATTCGTTTAGACCGTTTGTGTATCAAAATAACCAATTTACGTTATAAGGGCATAATAAACACGACATTACCATATTCACACATAAAGACAATAAACATGAATCACATTAATCGTTTCCAACATTTCATCAGCATTTGATCTTTTATGCATAACAGAAAATATTATAAAAACTTTTAACCAAATATCTATAAAGGTTCTTATGATATCGGATTATCGAGAAATCAATATTTTTTGCAATAGTGGACATTGTAGAATTGACTCAAAAATCAGTTCGTCTAAGGCCAATCAGTGTACAAAATTTCAGCTCAATATCTCTATCCTGATGGCAGACAGACGGACATGGCTAGATTGCCTCAGTTTTTGATTCTGATCAAGAAAATATATTTGTTTCTATATATATTATGGTTATTTACATGGCTGCGGGCGCCCCTCCCAACAAAATGCAGAAATGTCAAAACTTGGCTATAAAACTAAATGACAAAAAAATATTTGTGTCATTGCTATTTAAATAATCGCACATCACTAAAAAAATAAGATGTCCATACAAGAATTATCAAAAAAATTACGCCATAATTAATTTTTTTTACAAGCGAACTAGGAGCCAAAGATGTCACAGCTACTTGTTCGGTTTTTATACCATTCGCCAAGTGCAAGTGAACTTGAGTTTGTTCTGCCTTTCATAACGCCCAGAAGGGGGCGTGTTAGATATGTAGTATAGATATAAATGATCAGCGTCGGATTCTGAGTCGACCGTCTTTCTGTCCGAGCAATTACAGTTGTAGTTTAAAAGCTATCGAGCTGAAATGTGAGCTGGTATGGGAGCTCCTATTCTTCAAGCGGAGGCTAAGTTCTAAGATGTGCCAGAACGGATCAAAACTTATACCCCACCACTTTCCAACCGAACAAAAAAATTATTTAAAATAATTCCCGAGCAGATATCCAGTTCAAATTTAATATTTAGAACTTTACTTGCTTATAAAAATGGGCGTGATCGAATATGAACCACGCCCACCTAGAAGTACCCTTTGCGGAAAAAAATTAATTAAAATAATTATATTGCAGATAATCAAATCAAATTCAAGAATTAATGTTTTTTTGGGAACAAAAAACGATTTGCGAGAAATGGGCGTGATCGTATAAAAAACACGCCACCTCCCATTTTTCTATGAGGAAAAAATTTATTTAATATAGTTACAATGTAAATAACCAGTTTAAACTCGTTATTTAACACTTTGGTAGTAACATAAAACTACTAACCAAAAAGGGGCGTGATCCGATAAGAACAACGCACACCTTTTGATAGAGACATACACTTATGTGCTAAAAGAAGCATATTTTTTGGATGCACTGATATGGCGCAGAAGACAAAACTCTTACCAGTTTTTATTTTTTTATATTTTTAGTGGCTTTATTGTATTTAAGACAAAATATAAAATTATTTAAATTGAATTGACAACGCCATGTTAAATTCACCGGTTGTGGAAAATAGATAATACACGGACTAGTGGTGAAGCAAAAATAACTAGTGATTTGCTGGTTCGAAGCTAGTCTTTTCCCTGCAGGGATACACACAACCCTGCGTGGCAAGTATGACACACAAACAGCGGTTAAATCAAATATTGTAATAGTGGCAATCCAGTTTGTATAACAATGATTTCTCTATATAACAGTTAAATAGCGCCATCTGTCGACAAAAGAGAGGATTGTAAGAAGCATGCAACATCAGACATGCAAACAAGTACTTAGCAGGTAATTTCAATACTTCTGAACAATTCATGAACGAATTCTGTGCTAATAATTAAGTTAAATTGGTTAAAGTTCAGTCCTATTTTCAGCCAAACAAAAAAATTTCGATAACGTGTAATTTTTATCATGGCTGAAAATCTATTTAAACTGTTATAATATAGCGCTAAATTGAATATTCAGACCTGATATGTAAGTACGGAGTTAAATGGCGAATTATTCAGCGGCGGTGAAATTCTTTGTTGGGTAATTATACTCTTGGTTGATGTCTGCAATAAATATCAAAACTTATGACCTCTCTTGGAAAATTATTGTATTACAGGTTTCCATAAGTTCTTAGTTTTACTCTTTTGTTTGATAAAATGGATAATATTTATAACTTCACTTAATAAAAATAGGTTTATAAGAAGAAAACATTTTTATGTTTCTAATAAAAGAGTAGGCACTGTTATTATCCAATTTTATGTCAGTCGTATTCTGTAAATATTCAAATCCCGACAAAACATTTAGCCTTTTTTAAAACTGAGTTGAAAAATACATCAGTGGACGTTGTTTTTAACTGAGAACGCCAATATGGTGCATATGGTGCATATTGGTTATGGTCCAATTTTTGTAAAGTAAAGAAATAGTCAAGTCAGATATAGATATAGACGTATACATATGTATATTCTTGCTCAGAATCAAAAACCGAGTCGAGCCATGTCCGTCTGTCTGTCATCATATCTTGTTAGCACGATAACGAGAGAACCGTTAGAGATATTGAGATGAAATTTTGTACACTGGTTGCTCTTATGCCCTAGACGAACTGATGCCCATGACAATGGTATACTTAAAAACAACTGATTAAATTTTAGAAACGATTAGAGTGGTTCAAGATTATTATTTTTTTTTATAGCATCTATAATTTCTTACTTTGTTGAGTAGTTAGTTTTAGTATTACTACTGAATTTTAAATAGTATCTTACAGTGCAACTATTTTTATTTTTTTTCTTGTATCGCATAAATGGTATATTTAAGATCCGATCGAGGCTGGATTTTAAATATACGTGTATTGATATTCGATATTTAACTTTTTCTTTACTATTTCAATACTAATAATAGTAATGGTTTTGAAATCGAAAACACCATTAGGCAAATTTATTTATTGTCAGACACAGACAAGATTAATTTTAAACTAGCTTATAATACTCGGCGGTGCTGTTGTTTTGTTTTCAGAAGAAATATGTTGCAGATAATAAGTTGATTTAAATAAATAAACTTTCCATTCATTCACTTCTGCAGGAATTATATTTATGTGCAAATTGTAATATGTGGGCGCTTCTGAGTTAGGGCGTTAAATTAAAAAACCCTCTCACTTTAAGCAGAAAAAAGGATAAGTAAAATCCACCACGCCCGCTTATTAAGCCCATAATTCGCGCAATTAAAATAAAATATTCGAATATGCGCTAATATACCTTCTAAAAATTTGAAATTATGTATCTGAGTTTGTATGGTCAATACCTAATTTTGTTCTATCTATCTATCTATCTATCTATCTATCTATCTATCTATCTATCTATCTATCTATCTATCTATCTATCTATCTATCTATCTATCTATCTATCTATCTATCTTTCTATCTATATATATATCTATCTATCTATCTATCTATCTATCTATCTATCTATCTATCTATCTATCTATCTATCTATCTATCTATCTATCTATCTATCTATCTATCTATCTATCTATCTATCTATCTATCTATCTATCTATCTATCTATCTATCTATCTATCTATCTATCTATCTATCTATCTATCTATCTATCTTTCTATCTATCTATCTATCTATCTATCTATCTATCTATCTATCTATCTATCTATCTATCTATCTATCTATCTATCTATCTATCTATCTATATATCTATCTATCTATCTATCTATCTATCTATCTATCTATCTATCTATCTATCTATCTATCTATCTATCTATCTATCTATCTATCTATCTATCTATCTATCTAGCTAGCTATCTATCTATCTATCTATATATCTATCTATCTATCTATCTATCTATCTATCTATCTATCTATCTATCTATCTATCTATCTATCTATCTATCTATCTATCTATCTATCTATCTATCTATTTATCTATCTATCTATCTATCTATCTATCTATCTATCTATCTATCTATCTATCTATCTATCTATCTATCTATCTATCTATCTATCTATCTATCTATCTATCTATCTATCTTTCTATCTATCTATCTATCTATCTATCTATCTATCTATCTATCTATCTATCTATCTATCTATCTATCTATCTATCTATCTATCTATCTATCTATCTATCTATCTATATATCTATCTAACTATCTATCTACATCCGGCCTTCAGAATGTCGGTTGTGGCTCGTGCAGTGTGTGCTGTTGCTCCGTCCTGTTGGAACCACATGTCCACCAGTCCTAATTCGTCCAGTTCGGGCAGAAAAAACTCGGTCAACATTGCCCTATAGCGCGCACCGTCCACTGTTGTCGTTTGACCCGCGGCGTTCGGCCCGATGACTCCTCCAGCGTGAACAGCGCACCACGCAGTCACTTTGAGCGGGTGTAATGGTTTCTCGTGCATCACTCGCGAATTTTCGGTTCCCCAGAAGCGATAATTTTGTTGTTCACGTACCCGCTGAGGTGAAAATGAGCCTCATCGCTCATTATGATTATTGCCAACACCACAGACGAATTGTTACGCAAAAAAATATACACAATTATTCCGCGTTCTTGGGGAGTGTATCGCTCCATGGCTTATTCACTTGTATTCTGTATCTGTCTAGTCCACAAATGTCAAAACAGATTTGACATTGGCGGCCATTTGCAAAAATGAGAGCATCTTCCAATAGGGTGATTTCTGTTGCGCCACCCTGTATCTATCTGTCTATCTATCTATCTATCTATCTATCTATTTACATAAAGCAAACATTTTATTGATAATTTGAAATCTTTAATTGAAGGTAAATATGTAGTGATTCGCACGAATAAGCTCCAGAAAGAAATCGATAAACATCTGCGGTTGTAATAAAAAGCTTATATGATTGTTATACCTTAAAATTAAAAGTTTGCAAGTCGAATTTTCAGATGACACATAAAGAGTTGTCCAGATATCTTTTTATCTGAATTTTTCAGCTGATTTATTTTTGTACTTTGGCTCAACTTTCAAACACTGAAATGCATCGTAGACGGACGGTATTATTTGTACTTTTTTAATTTTTCAAAAGCACAGCCCATATTTTAAAATTTAAATTTGTAAATTATTTGATTAAAACTAATGTCGATAAAGACACCAACATCAAAGATGATTTTAATTTTGGTATATGTAAAAATACATTTTTTCCAAGAAACGAAGAAAATCTCTAAATATTTGTGAAATTTAATTACATACTCGTAAAAAAAGTTTTTTTTTTGATCCAGAAAGCTTAATACGATTTTATATTTGAGGACCTTTTAACAAAAATTATTACTTTTATTAATTTTTTGGCAAAACAAAAGCAAAAGTAGCAGGTCGGACTGCTGTTTCGGAATACGCTACCCTTCCATCATTAGCGACCAAAAATGCAAGTTTTCTATTATACTGAAGTGAAATTTTGCATTGTTGTTGGCTAAAAATCAACAGAAGAAAAATTTATGTGTGAAAAGGATCTAAAACTCAAATATTAATTCTTATTTAATTACATTTTACTTTTGTAATTTCGATATATTTTAAAAATTTATTTCGATAACTAAAATTTGTATTGTTAAGTTTATACCTTCACTGCTGTCATTAACAAAAATGTGTTGCCTAGTCCCAAAATAAATGTATAAACTGATTCATAAGATTTAAGTACTAAGTGGGAAATGCATGTATGAATATATTTTAAAAACCGTTTACAGATTTTTAAAAATGGCACACAGAGGAATGCATTTAATTTCATTCTCTTTTTAACAGAAGAAGTAGTTTGTGTGTGTATTAATATATAAAAGTGGTTATATTCAAATTTAATATTTATGATTTTAAAAAATTTTTGTTTACATTGAAAGTGGTTATTTATATTCATAAATTCGCTATAAATATTTAATAAATTATTATTTAAAATATTAAATATAAAATAAAAAAATAAAATGTTAGCAGAACTTCCCGGTACTCCACTTCTTTCTTTATTTTGTTTCTTTCTTTCTTTCTTTCTTTCTTTCTTTCTTTCTTTCTTTCTTTCTTTCTTTCTTTCTTTCTTTCTTTCTTTCTTTCTTTCTTTCTTTCTTTCTTTCTTTCTTTCTATCTTTCTTTGTACCAAATGGGCGTCTAAACCATTCATCCGATTGTGATGAAATTTTGGGGAGTTGCTGTGCTCACGCCAACTTAGCTTTAGGGCAAAGACAATTTTGCCACGCCCACCTATTACGCCCACAATTTGTAAAACTAAGTGAAAATATTCGATTATTTCGCTAATATTGTTCCTAAAAATCTGAAATTGGGTATCTGATTTTGTATAAACACTGTCGACAACTTCACCAAAAATGGGCGAGGTTGGATCAATTTAACGCCCACTTTCAAAAAAAGAGTGGATAATTTGATACAAAAAAGAAAATATGCGATTACATGGCTAATATTTCTTCTAAAAATTTGGTATCTAAGGTTGTATGGGCACTGTCTATAACTTTACCAAAAATGGGCGTGGTTGGATCAATTTAACGCCTACTCTAAAAAACGGTGCTCAAAAACTTGATGCGATATATTGAAAACATGTAACGGAATGTACCGGGAAGAATAACAGGATATACAAAATCTGTCACGGTCACTTATTACGCCCACAATTTGTTTAATTAAATGAAAATATACAATGACATTTCTAATATTGCTAATAAAAATTTGAGATTTTGTTTCTGAGATGGTATGATGACTGCCGATAATTTCACCGCCGTAACTCAGAATCGCTACAACGGTGAGTACCGGGAAGTTCCGGTAACTAACGGGAGTACCAGGAAGTTCTGTTACTAACGGGATTACCGGGAAGTTCTTTTAATATTTTATTTTTAAAGGGCATTGCAACGCATGACGGGCATTCGCTAGTTGGTTATAAATACTTTGAAAAAACTTATTAAATTTTAGGAAACGACTAGGGTTGCCCATGTTTGTTATTTTTGTATTATATTTAAGTATTTTCGAGCTTAAATCTTATAAATACACGCTAAGCCACATATAATATATGTATGTATATTAATTTATTTTAGCTAACGAGTCAATCTAGACTGCAGTGTATGTAAGAAAAAAAGTGGAACTGTATGTTGGCAGCGTTTTTGAACAATTAAATGAGTATCTTGTATCTATTATATTATGGATATTTGCGTTTGACATATCGCAAATAACCATTCGCATTATAAAACAAAATTCAAAGTCAAAGTACTTTTAATGACAATTGATCATTGGCAAGTGGATAAAATTTCATTAGAATACCAGCCTGAAGTGTGCAGATGTTTATTTTGCCTATGTGCTTCATAAAGACCTGTTCGGCTACCTTTTTTACCTAACACTTTTTAATATTAAATTACGGGAGTATTGACCAGTGTAAATTTAAAATTTCAGCATATTCACGCTACATAATAGAAACCAAAACTCGTGTGTTCGAACTTCGATGCCTAAACAAAGCAAGAAATATTTTAAAGCACAAGAACATTTAAGTGGAAGGGTCAAAGCTAAATCAACAATTTTTTAAGTTTTTATTTACTCGTAAGCAGGAGCGTTCTGACCTTTAAGAAGTTTTTGCAAAAATCAAAATGAACGATAGAAATTTACTTTAATTACAATATTATTTTTTTAATTGCACAATATTTTACAAATTAAAGCCAGGCAAGATGAATTCATCTTAAATGTCGAACAAAATAGGTTACTAAAGCCAAAAGTTAAGAACAAATTTATTTGATTTTTAAAGTTACTGAGCAAACAAATTATTTTGATTCTACAGTATTATTTGGTGGCGGATGCATTCACCAAAGGCCAAGGCCGATTTCTTCCCAAAGTACGGCCCTGCTTATAAGATTATTGCCACAGCAGAAGAGATAAAAGAATAACATCGAGTTTAATAGAAACAAATATACAAACAAAGCGCTAAAATAAATCGATGTCTACGAAATTATCTACATACATATACATACGTACGAAGTATTTAATTATGTAATTTCAAGCTTTTAATACATTAACTTCTGAAAATTAAAAAAAAAATGATAAACATATCTACCATCAAAAGTTTTTAGAAAATTTAACCGGTTTATTTCGTTTTGATAAAAATTCCATTTGATGTCGGTAAATGACAAGATAATCCAAAGTAATCAATCAAAATATTTTTTAATTCTTAAGCAACAATATAATCACGTCTACCTTGCTGTTTTTTTATTTTCAAGGTACATATACATATGTATGTATATTTTAGGTTTCTTTAAAAAGATGAACCAATTTTATATTCATATGTAAGCCAAGAAATTTAAATTGCATTTGATCAAATAACATAAAACGAACCTGAAAATAAATAAATATTTAAATAAATACTTATAAAGAAAATAGGTAAGACAACAAAATTTATTTATTTCAATAATGATTTTGAATCAATCCTAGTATGAAATAACGCAGCGACAAAAAAATATTTAGCAGCTTTAACTAAATTATGGATAACAATTTTCAGTTAAAATATTAATTAAGTTTTCTACAGGCAAGGACATCTTGAGGACAAAGAAGACATTGTTGTCGCATAAATATATACTTCGAAATGTTGCTTTTTTATGAAAGACAACTGCATAATATCGAGGAGGAAAATGTTATAGAAATTTAAATTCGTTAATTAAGAATGCGGAACTATGATTTTAATGTTAAATTCGAGTATGTAATTTATGTTGAATGCGTTCATAATTGAAGTTGATGATTTTAGAATGGCTGATCTGCTTTGTAGAACTGATACCACCATATAAGGGTTACAATGCAAACTATCTTCCATAAAATAAACTAGTTTCCTTGCCGTACATATACAAGAGCACATTGTTTGTGTCAAATTAATGTCATTTCTAGATTAAACATAATAAACAGTAAACTCAATTGAAGTCATGTTTAAAAATTAAATTATTAAATTATCAATTTTGCAAGTAAGTACACAGGGAAAAACAAGCATCTTTAAAATCAAGATAGTACTTAATTTGAGGTTGTGGAATTTTTTTGAAAATCCATTTCAATTTAAAACGCATTCCAAACACCAAATTAAAAACTGTTAAATCAAAATGGACTAAGATTGCTGCAATGTTAAACGATATTAAAGGATGAAACAATTTTAAAATCACTTGTTTAAGGTTGGAATATATCAATATTAAATCTGGTATTTCAAATTAAGGTTGAAACGTTTTGAAACAAATGTGTACTTCTACAAATACAATTTGTCTTTTTTAAAATAAAAAAGATACAATTTTGAAATAATTAGGCTCAATTTTAAAACACAATTTTAAATGAAATAAGTTGTTACATAAAATTTTAAATATACCATTTATTTACTTTGAATTAAGGTGGGTATTTCTGATTGTTAGATTTTTTTTTGTTACAAAGAAAGATAGAAACATAATATATATATATATATATATATATATATATATATATATATATATATATATATATATATATATATATATATATATATATATATATATATATATATATATATATATATATATATATATATATATATATATATATATATATATATATATATATATATATATATATATATATATATATATACATATATATATATATATATATATATTATATTTAGCACTTTAGTAGTAACACAAAGTTGATCACAAAAAATGGGCGTGATTGGATGAACCTCGTCCACCTCTAACAAAAACTACCCTTTTCTATGCGAAAAAAAATTATTAAAAGAAAAGCATGCTTATTTTTATTAAAATTTGGTGTGAAAGTATCCAATTTGCCACAAACATACAACCAAGTATATTTGCAGAAAAAAGAGCAATAATGAACAGTTTATTAATTTTTATCAACTACTTATCTATAACATATTTTTATTAAAAACAAAACCCGGATAACGCGGGGTACAATAAGCTAGTATGTATTTTAAAAAGGATTCCAGTTGTGAAAAGATAAAGCTTGTTATAAAGAAGTACACAAAATAAATCTATTATATACATATAAATGAATAATATTTTGTATATCGATGTTTATTAAACCCAATTTAAATCAACACCACTGATGATTACTCTCGACAACTAAACCAAAAGTGTATAAATTGAATTCCCACAGCGATTGTATCAAGGCAGCGATGCAAACGTATTTATCTGCAATAGAAAGGAGATAATTATAGTCGATGAATTTAAAAGTGTTAATTTGTAAAATAGTTTGTATATATTTAACAAATTTAAGTCGGCTTAAGAAAGCTCATTTGATGCTGTAAAAATCACAATACATTAGTATAATTTCGTACCGGCAGTTTATATTGCCACAGTTGTCTAGAAGCCTAAGAATGTAGTTAATACTCATAGATGCATCGCATTTTACCAATATTGTAGCATATAAATTTAACAATAATGTTTTACAGGAAGTGAAAATACTTTTTGATAACATAAATACCTATTGAGTATGACAAAAAAACATTCGCAATCTTTGTAGAAAAAGGAACGGTATAAAATGTTTTGGCTTGGTTATTGTTAAAAACTCTTTTAAAATATAAAATATCTAACCCTACTTGTGACATGAATCTTTTGTTAACATTTTATTTTATCGCCTCTGGCTGGCTGCATGCGTTGTAAAATTCACATCCCTCTCAATACTGTCCTTGACTTTAACGAGCTTGCATACATACATTTCGTATTGAACTTTATAATGTCGCTCGCTTCCTGCGATATGATTGATGGTTGCTGTACCCCATGCCATGATATAAATTTTCAAATTTAATAAAAGTTAATAACTGTTAACAAAAATTACACGCGGACTGTATGTAAAACAAATATTTCAATTAAATACTAAATTTCCAATACACACAAACAACACAACAATCCCAAAATAAACATAAGTAAATTACAATGAGCTCTTTCTACCGTCGAAGCTGAAATACCCCACTCCATTTTGGTGTGAAATATTGTATTTAAATATTACAACATAAAGAATTGTTTATGTTAATATGTTTATCTTATACTATTAAAACTTAAAAACACTAAATTTAGATTAGTTATTTATTCTAGTTAGTTATTATGCAAAACATTTAGAATAATAATAATAAATATGGTTTCACTGTAGTTAACTACCTCGAAATCATTTTTTTGATATGAATCCATTAAAAAAAAGATTTGGGCGAGATAGGATCAGAACAACGTCTATTCTTGTATAAATTCAGTGATTTTACACCAAATTTAAATGCTAAACTTCCCGATGCTCCTCCTCGTTATAAGTAGGGAGATATAGTCACCTAGTTTCCCAACTATAGCAATTAACCTTCCTCTGATTGCATTATATGTAACAAACATTGTAATAGCGCTTTCCGGTCAAATGTAGCTGGAAGTTGTATCACATTCCTGAGCTTAGAGGTGGGTGTTAAATAGGTCTACTACGTCCAATTTGTGAGATGGTATATTCCACGTTTCTAATCTAAGAGCTCAATTGACCCAACCACACCCATTTGTTAGGTATATTTTCTCACCATATTCCTTCATACCAAATCGTCTGGGATCAATACGTTTCTTATACATGGCGGTTTAAATTAATTTAATCCGATCATGCCCGCTTTTTGTGAGATGGTAGATTTCGTCACCATACACCTCTATACTAAATTTTATCATTGTAGACCTTCGCCTTTCCTCTGGGCGTCAAATTAATATCGACTACTTCTCCCACTTTTGGGTGAAGTTTTCGATTTATAGGAGTAATACAAGGTGGCGCAAAAGAAGTCATCCGATGTTGTTTGGCTCTTAATTTTTTTCTAAATAAAAAACTTCGATTCTGTTTTTTGATTATGTTTATTTAGACCTTTAGAATTCATTGTGTTAAGTCGAGAAGATGATATCGGATAAATAGGCGACGTCACAATTGATTGCCATACGGGCTCGTTTTATGGCATTTTCCATCACTTCGGCGAGAGTTTCGGGCGATAAATTCTCGCATTCGTATCGGATATTTTCCTTGAGGGCTTCCAAGGTCTCAGGCTTGTTGATGTAAACACGAGACTTCAAAAAACCAAAAAAAAAGAAGTCCGGGACCGTTAAATCGGGCGATCTGGCGGGCCAGTGCAAATCGCCAAAACGCGAAATTAAGCGACCCGGAAACGCGGCCTTCAGAATGTCGGTTGTGGCTCGTGCAGTGTGTGCTGTTGCTCCGTCCTGTTGGAACCACATGTCCACCAGTCCTAATACGTCCAGTTCGGGCAGAAAAAACTCGGTCAACATTGCCCTATAGCGCGCACCGTCCACTGTTGTCGTTTGACTCGCGGCGTTCGGCCCGATGACTCCTCCAGCGTGAACAGCGCACCACGCAGTCACTTTGAGCGGGTGTAATGGTTTCTCGTGCATCACTCGCGGATTTTCGGTTCCCCAGAAGCGATAATTTTGCTTGTTCACGTACCCGCTGAGGTGAAAATGAGCCTCATCGCTCATTATGATTTTTGCCAACACCACAGACGAATTGTTACGCAAAAAAATAGACACAATTATTCCGCTTTCTTGGGGAGTGTATCGCTCCATGGCTTATTCACTTGTATTCTGTATCTGTCTAGTCCACAAATGTCAAAACAGATTTGACATTGGCGGCCATTTGCAAAAATGAGAGCGTCTTCCAATAGGGTGATTAATTTTGCGCCACCTTGTATTAGGGAAATAGTCGAATTTATGTTTACTTAATTTCACTGATTGTGGAATTCACATTCTTTCCAGAATCATCCCGCTATAGATTATATTTGATTTTTATTCATTAAATTTAATTACATTTCTATAATATTGTATATATAGAAATTAATTTAAATTGCGGCAATAATAATATATATTGTGTGTCATTTAATTATATACTTATTCTAACATTCTTTTTGGTATTTTAAGATTCAATAATTGTATTTGTGAATTAGGTAGGTAGGTAGGTAGGTAGAGTGGCTGTCAGACGACACACCTAGGCCTGTTGAAGGCCCATTGTGATACCACCGGAACTTAAATAGCACCTTACTCTTCCTCTGGGTCTCTCTTAAACCAGCCTGTGGCCTTAATATAACTGACTACTTTTGTCAGTTTGATATCTGCAAATTCCGTGATGTTGTCTAGAAAGTAGAGTCCAAGAAATTGAAACCTTCTTCTACTCAGAGCCATGCACCTGCATAGAAGATGTTCGACATTCTCTTCCTCATCTGCGTCTTGACAACTCCTACAATAGTCGTAAAAAGGTGCCCCTATTCTGTTGGCATGTCTCCCTAAGATACAGTGTCCAGTTAAAATTCTAATGTCTGTCCTGCTGAACTTTAGTAGACGAGTTGTGCGACCCATATTTAATTCTGGCCATGTTTGTCTACTAGTTCCGCAGGTTGTGTATTGTCTCCATGATATATTTATTTATTAGCAGTTTACATGTTGCTATTGGCATATATATATTTTCTTTATCAGGACAGATTGATAGCGTAGTACCCAGTCTAGCTAACTCATCTGCCTTACAATTTCCTTCAATGTTTCTATGACCTAGTACCCAGATCAGATTTATCGTAAAGTATGGTGCAAACGCATCTAATAGTTCGTGACACTCTTTCACTGTCTTAGATGTGTGTTTGAATGCTTTTAATGCCCTCAGAGCCGCCTGACTGTCAGAGTAGATATAAATTTCTTTGGAGGTAAAAACGCTCTTACCTAGTGTTAGTAAACTTTCTTTAATGGCCAAAATTTCTGCTTGAAAGACACTGCAATGATCAGGTAAACGGAAGGAGATACTTATGCCTAACTTTTCCGAGTAGACACCTCCTCCTACTTTGTCGTTGAGTTTAGAACCGTCAGTATAAATACTGACACCTTTATTACAATTTATTTTACCATTGTCCCAATCTTCTTTTGAGGGAATGTTCGTGGTAAAATAATTTACTACATGTGGTACGGACGAGTCACAGGAGTCTGTAGTATTAGGGATAAATGGAAACTTACTGAGTATACATAAATGCCCCTTATTATTGGAAGATAGAAGGGATAGTTCCCTTAGATGTAATGCCGATATAGCTGCTAGTTGTTTCCCATACAGGTCAATCGGTACTAGATGCAGTATGATGTTCAACGCTGCTGTGGGTGTTGTTCTAAGTGCTCTACTTATACATAGACTTGCTGCCCTTTGAATACTTTCCATACGTTTAACCGTGGTTTTTTTCTCGAGAGTTGGCCACCAAACCAAAACCCCATACGCCATAATTGGTCTTACCACTGCTGTATACAGCCAATGTACTATTCGAGGGGCTAGGCCCCACCTTACACCTATTGTTCTTTTTCAAGAGTATAGCGCTATAGCTGCTTTTCTTACTCTATCCTGAACGTTTAATTTCCAAGAGATCTTTCTGTCTAAGATAAGCCCTAGATAACGTGCTCTGTCAGCGACCGAAAGTGTGATACCATTCAGTTTCGGTGGTCTGAAATCCGGAAGTCTATGCTTCCTAGTGAAAAGAACTAATTCTGTTTAATTTGCGTTTAAGCCCAAAGATAAATATTGTTTAAAATACCTTGCATTAAGTTAGAGAAAGTGTCTGGAGATTTTCCTCTTAACACTACAGCAACATCGTCTGCGTAGGCCACCACATGAATCCTCCTTTCCTCTAGAATCCACAGTAAAGGAGAAAGCACACCGCCTTGAGGAGTACCCCTGTGGACAGATCTGCGTACCGCTGAGACCCCTAATGTCGAATTCACGAACCTGCAGAGTAGCAACTGTTCTATGAAATTCACAAGGGCCCCAGAAATGTGCAAATCTGACAACGCGTCTGTAATGGCCTTCGGCAGGATATTGTTAAAAGCGCCTTCGATATCTAGGAAGGCTACAAATGTATATTCTTTCTCCTGAATTGATTTCTCAATTTCTGAAACAAGAGAGTTTAAAGCTGTCTCTGTTGATTTCCCTTTACTGTAGGCATGTTGCGATTTCGCAAATTGCGATGTAGGTATATAATTTCTGATAAATATATCTATTAACCGTTCTAACGTTTTTAGTAGAAAAGATGATAAGCTGATTGGCCTAAAGTCTTTAGGACTTGTATGTGAGTTTTTACCTGTCTTTGGAACAAAAACAACCTTAACTTCTCTCCATAGGGAGGGAACATAATTCAATTTTAATACACTTCTGAATATGGTTAATAACCAATTCATTTGTGAATTATAAGTTATATAAAAAATCGGTTTAAGCGGAAAAACGGAACAAACGAAAATAAATAAATAATGAAAAAAAAACACCTCCATTCATATTATAAGTAAGTATCCGACAAAACTGGCCAATAATGCAAGCATCTGTTAATTATACGCATTTAAGATAATAAGCCGTGAGGTATATAACCCGATTCAAAAATTTTTTGGCAACCAGCTGAAAAGTTACTAAAAAGAAAACATAGGGGGTTCGAAATTATAGAATAAAACGATGAATGGGTGATACCGGTTACCACACATAAGAAACGAATAAACGTCATCAAAAAAAAAAACCATAACACCAAACAGTGGTGAAAGTTTTTAGTTCCTTGCTGAAAGTAGAAAACAGCTTTTTATGCTATTTGTTTAAATGAAAGCTAGACACTTTTGTAAAAAAATGATGCCATTGCGAAGTACTTGTACTTTAAAAGAAGCTCTCCTTTTTTCACCCTTTTCCACGCGCAAGCATGTACCGAAGGGTATAAAGGGTATATTAAGTTTGTTTTTCAATTTATAACGCCCATAAGAAGACGTGGTAAGTATGACACAATATAAATAAATAAATAAATATATATATATATATATATATATATATATATATATATATATATATATATATATATATATATATATATATATATATATATATATATATATATATATATATATATATATATATATGATCATATTCTGAGAAGATTTCACGATGTCCGTCTGTCTGTCCCAGCGATCCATAGCTTAAGAGATATATCATTTTGGTATACGTCTTTCTATTTATATTCATTTTAGATAACCAAATTGTTTAAGTATTAAGCACTTAGTTCAAAAGCATTATTAAACCAATCACAAACAAATTAGAGAATTATCTTCGGCTATGCCGAAGCTCATATACACTCCGACATTTCAGTGACACCAAGAAATGTGCTTCTTTTAACACATAAGTGCAAAAGTCTCTATTATAAGTGGGTGTTGTTCTTATCGGATCACGCCTATTTTTTGTCAGTAGTTTTGTGTTACTACTAAAGTGTTAAGTATTGAATTTGAACCGGATAGCCCTGGAACTATTTGAAATATTTTTTTTTTCGCTTGGAAAGGGGTGATTTTCGGCTTAGGAAAAGGGAGCTCGATAACCAAATTTCAGCTCTATTGATCTATAACTACGGCTGTGATCGCTGGGACAGACTGACAGTCAGACGGACAGACAGACAGAAGGACGGACGGACATCGTTTAATCGACTAAGAATTCGACGCTGATCATTTATATATATTCTTTGTCATACCTACCACGCTTCCTTCTGGGCGATACAAACGGAAGAACAAACTCAATATACCATTCGGTAAGTTCACTTGCACTATGAAAATGAGCGTGAGCGGCTACATACGTTCTACAAAAAGTACATTTTGGTGTTAAAAATTGCAAAGGTTATTTGAGCTTCTGTATGACCGAAGATTAACAAAGAATAATTGGAATAACCGTAATTTAATTGATTGATTATGAACATTTTTAAAGTGCGTGTCACTTAGTTATTAGAGATTTTATTAGACAAAAATAAAAAAAACTGACCGTACCTATGGGAGGTGTGTGTTGTTTTTTTTACGCATTTGCTCATCTTTAAATATATCTATTAAACTACAGCTGCTTTGACAGACAAACAGTAAAATTTGATTTTGATCAAATTGCATCTTCACTAGCCATCAGTAGTTTGATTAAGGACTTTTTCGAAACGATTATATTAATAGACGGTCCTACCGACTATTACAAATGCACCACATTATAACAGGAACATAAAGTTATATCATGTTAACAAAATATCATCAATTTTTGTAATGGTGGTAATTAACGGATTGGCTCCAAGATCAATCAGTCTAAAGTAACCAGTGTACAAAATATCAGTTAAATATCTTTAACGGTTCTCTCGCTATCTTGCTAAGAGGAAATTATGATAGACAGACGGACACACGGAGCGACTCAGGTATTTCTGATGAAGTATATATAAATATGTCTATATCTATCTTAAGTATTTTTATACATTTTTCCATAGAATGATTTACACCCCTAAGTGGTGCTTAAATATACTTTTTTCCTGAGCCTGATATGACTTTTCTAGATCCATTAAGATGTCCTTAAGGTGAAAGTGTGTAATTGTTATTCTGAATTTGTTCATAAAGTAGTTGATACTTAAATTTGTTTTCTGCTTCCAAATTCTCCTTAATAAAAACAAAAAAACAAAAAACTATCACGTCAAAATGATATTTTTAAATGTATATTTGAACTCTAGATTGGCCTTTTCAAAAGAGTTATACAAAGTTAACAAATGCTCAAAAGATTATCGACAACAATGTGTCAAAATAATGAAATAATGTTCATTTTTGAAAAATGTGCGATCTTATTTAAAAATTTATCATGGGCGCGTGTAAAAATGAGATTGCTCACAGTTTCTATAAACATTTTAGATTTTCGTAAGCGTTTTTCTTTAATTTAAAATTGTGTTTTTTTGAGCATACAATGATTCTTAGAACACTTAATAAGATCCTATCAGGATGAGCAGGACAGAAATAAGGTGTACCATTCTATGAAATGTTATTTATTTTTTTAAAACCTTTTTTGTGTATTTATGAGCTTTTACATATAAAGTTATTTTGTGGTAACCCTCAGAAGAAATGCTTGCTGAGAAAAATGTTAAATATCTCTACCAAAACGCACAAAGCCTAAACCAACACTTTTTTGAAACACATTTTCCCTAATTTTCTTCTCCACACATAGAATTACAGTGTTAAAGTAAAAATTTATGATTTTATAGTTATTATAAAAAAACACATCAATTAGTTTTGTTCACATTTTAAAATTTCAGAAGTATTGGTTTAGGACCCTTGTGCATTTTGACAGCGTTATGTATATTAAATTTAATTAGTATACATTGAGTATGTAGTTTAAAAAACCAGTCCCGATTAATATCGAATTACTTTTTTTTTGGAAAAGATGTAAATTTTATAATTAAAATAACAATTTGTTTGCTAATATCTCCAACTAAGACATGGTATAATACATATAAAAGAATAAATACTATAAGAAACAATTAACATCTCTACTATAAACAATTACTATCGCTTAAATTTATAAATAAGATTTTTATCAGGCAACCACCAAAAGTAGTGAAGCCAGACATTGGAATACGAATTGGATTTCTGTTATGAAAGTACAAATTCTTCTTTGCCAAAATAGTGTACTGCGCAGCGTAGTGGCGGCTGTTGCTTGGGTTGGCCTGCGAAGAGTATCTTTGTGAGATCAAATCACGTTGTACTCATATGCGAAGTTGTGTGTTCTCTGTGTGCTCTACGTCTTTTGCCCTTTTTAGATTCTTTCAATTTGGTGGTGTAAGTCGGCAAACGTTTTGCTTTAGAAGTTAGTTGCCGCGTGACTATTGACGGTGTATCATTTTCGAAAAATGTTATAATATTTATTAAGAAAAATTAATCGATAATCTATTATAATTTATTATAAAAAAAAGTATAAAAAAAAATTATAATTATAAAAAAGTTCTAACTTGTGACGAGGTGTATCAGATTTATTTTCGCGGCAGTACAGTGATAAATTACGATATAATTATAAAAATTAACAACCGTTTAATACAATGTTATATATTTGGGATAATTCCTTAATAGAGAACATAATATAGAATGTACAATATAATTAAAGAACATAATTCTTTTAACCAAGTTAATAAAAATTATTGTGAAATTGATAAAATAAAAAAATAATTTTATGAATTTATTGTTAATTATTTTGCTGATACTCTAAGAATTAAATTCTTAAAAAAGAATAATTGTGGTATTCGGTTAAATTTGATATGTTCCAGATTAATACAATTTACAGAAGTCAAATAATTAATCTTTTAATTCACACAATCAAATAATTTAAAAGCAGTTAAGTGAACGACCGTTCAAGCGTATAATACTCGTTTGGCTTTTTAAATCTATCGAGAGCGTAAACAATTTTGTTATACGATTATTTAGCATTTGTGTAAAAATCGTGTCATACAAAAATTTGTCACAACGTAAGAAATGCAGTCGTCCTCTTCTGTGGATGTTTACGAGGTTTGAGTAAGATTTGAAAATAAATGATAGCAAGGAAATGATAGCATGACTTTGGCTTTTGTGGATATGCCAACTGTTATTGATGTGCAGGTAAATGCAGAAGTATAATGCTTTTTTTTACATGTAATCGATATTTAATATAAAATTATATTTAAAAGTTATCACTGTCATAAATTTTGAGAAAACAACAGTTTTAATACATTTTGCAAATACGTACATATTTCACTTTATTAATCTTTTCTGTATTCACGCCTAAACGACGGAACCGATTCACTTCAAAGTTGGAAAATATATCTTGATGGGCATGGAAGGAATAAATATGAAATCCATCACGTCTTCATATTAATTTATCAAATTTTGCTATTTAGTTAGAGTGGTCATTGTCGACATTCCACTAAAATTAGGAGCGATCGGATCAATTTAACGCCATCAACCATATTTCGGGACAAGGGAGTAACGGACATTCTGCATTTAAAATAGGTGTTAAATTATTATAAGCCACATATACAATTTAATGTTATTTCAAAGCTAGTAAAAGAATTACTTTTGCTATGCCGAAGCTCAAATATCTTCCGCCATTTCAGTTAAAAATTTGGTACTTTTAGCACAAAAGTGCTACATATCTTTATTATTAGTGGACGTGGTTCTTATTCGATAACGCCCATTTTTTGTCGGTAGTTTTGTCTTACTACTGAAAAATATTTAATTCGAACTTGATATCTGCACTGAAACTATTTTATTTTATTTTTATACCCTTCGCCACGTGCAAGTGCACGTACCGAATGGTATATTGAGTTTGTTCTTCCGTTTTTAACGCCCAGAAGAGGGCGTGGTAGGTATGACAATGTATATTTACAAATGATCAGCGTCGGATTCTGAGTCGATTTAACGATGTCCGCCGGTCTGTCTGTCTCAGCGATTACAGCCGTAGCTTACGAGCTGAAATTTGGTATGTGAGCTTTTATTCTCCAGGCGGAGAATAAATGTAGAATTTGAACTGGATATCTGCACTGGAACTATTTTAATTAATTTTTTCTTTCGTATGGAAAGGAGTGGATGCATCGGAAGGGGTTAAAAGTTTTGGTCTGATCTTACCCATCTTAGAATTTACCATCCGCTTAGAGAATAGGAACTCATATACTAAATTTCAGTTCGATAAACTACGGCTGTAATCACTGGGACATACAGACAGACGGACATCGTTCAATGGGCTCAGAATCCGACGCTGATCATTTGTATATACTTATACTTTATTATACTTACCACTCCCCTTCTGGGCGTTACAAAGAACAAACTTGGTACATGCTCATGGTAAATGGTTTAAAAAGTGCGCGAATTTGGAAAATTTTTTAATCTTAATCAACTAATAAATTCAGATTTGATACTGTTAAAAAAACCCGAGCACTGTTTGGTACTTTAAGCTAGTACGTATATAAATCAGTTCGTTATACATAATAATCTGCAAGAAATTATCATAGTTTATTTACTACTAGCGAATGCCCGGCATGTGTTGCAATGCCACTTAAAAAAATTGTTTACCAGAACTTCCCGGTACTCCCCGTTAGTAAGCGGAACTTCCCGGTTCTCATTGTTGTAGCGATTCTAAGTTACGGCGGTGAAATTATCGGTATACAAACTCAGAAACAAAATCTCGAATTTTTAGGAGCAATATTAGCAATGTCATCGTATATTTTCACTGAATTAAACAAATTGTGGGCTAATAAGTGGGCGTGGCAAATTTTGTATATCCTGTTATTCTTCCCGGTGCATCCCGTTACATGTTTTCTATATAGCACATCAAGTTTCTGAGCAAATGGTGGTAGGCCTAAAAATGATCCACCCTTTTTTTGAAAGTGTGCGTTAAATTGATCCAACCACGCCCATTTTTGGGAAGTTACCGACAGTGCCAATACAAACTCAGATACCAAATTTCAAAAAATCTGCTAAGTCTACATACAATTTTCGCTCAAAATTACTGAAATTAAGTAAGACAATTCGATTATATCGCTAATATTATTACTAAATATTTATAATTTGGTACATATGAATATTTTAACTATGGTAATCGCATTACCGGGAAAGTTAATTCCTGCAGTTGCGAAACTTGGGTTAGATAAATTGTTGATAGATAAATATATCTATCAACTTATATCGGGGAGTAATGGTAAGTTGTGCAATTAAATTTGGTGTAAAATGATCAAAATATCGACATAATAACATCAATGTATTTTCAATTATTAATCTTAATCAAGTAATGAACTTAAATGTGATTTTATAAGGAAACTAGTACGACAATTATTTTCAGCTATGCTGAAGCTTAAATATCCTGCGTCATTTCAGTGACACCAACAAATGTGTTTCATTTAGCACATAAGTGCTACATGTCGCTATTATAAGTGGGCGTTGTTCTTATCGGATCACGCCCTCTTTTGGTTATTAGTTTTGTGTTACTACTATAGTGCTAAATATTGAATATTTAAACTGGAAAGGGGTGATTAGTATAGGAGGGGGCAATAGTTTTGGTCCGATCTTGTCCATCTAAGAACTTAGCCTCCGTTTGGTAAATAGGAGCATACTCGTGTTTAAGCTATAGCTTTAAAATTACAGCTTTTATCGCTGGGACAGACGGGCGGACATCGTTTAATCGACTGATCATTTATATACAAACTTTGTCAAACCTAAGTCAGTAAGTGCACCCGAGAATTGCCGGGTACCACAATATTTTTAATTGTTTAAAATTTGTGTTAGTAGTTATCATCTGGTTTGGATAACTTAAATTTTGATTTCCGTTTTTAAAATGAAGGCGACGGAGGAATATTCAAACTGTTGTTATTTCGAAATTTTCCAAATTTTTGGAAAAAGTTTATGAAAGAAATCGTACTTTGTTTTTTACGAATAATGAATATAGTTTGTATCTTTCGGTAAATAACGGAACAAAATATCCCTTTTAATTAATTAATAACTTCATTTTGTAGCTAATATTTATTGCGAAAGTATTAAAGTTTTATCGAGGTGAGCTTTCATTACCCTTTTAATGTATAATATGAGGAGATATAAAGAAACCCTTTAGTTATAATAAACAAAAAAATATCATAGGCATTAGAAAGGGACCGAACAATGACACTGTAATATGTTTAAGGCAAAATGATTTTGTAAAAAAAAAAACAAAAGAAATGCATTTTCTTACTAACAACCATTGAAATAGACAGACTTTCGAAAAGGCAAGGAAAATTCAAATTTGTTCAACCAGAGTGACCATATCAACTTAAAACATATTTTAAAATTAGGTCCTTTTCTTTAACTAATAAAAATATTTTGTAAAAAGTATATATTGTACTTGTAGAAACTGTTCTTTGATTCCCACAGCCTTAAAAACATTCAAAAATACCATATCCACTAAGAACACATGTAAAGTCATTATAAGATCCTCTCCTAATGACAATGTTCTTTTTTATTGCATGACCAAATTCTGAAAGATGTATTTTTTTTTATCAAAATCAGTTTGCAAACACTATCCCATACATTTTTAAATGTTTAAAGATAAAACCGACCTAAAAAATTAACTATTTATTAAATCGCCAGAATTATAGAATAAACTCAATAATAACAAAAGTCTGTAGCAACTATAAATTATGTGAATATATATATATATGTAATACTTCTATATTGCTACTGTTCTTAAGGTAAATTATCGATACATTACAGTACAGATAAATTGTTTATGAGCTAGAAACTTACAATATTTGTCAGTTGCTCATGTATGTTAGTTTTTAAATATTCACGTATTCAAATACAATTGAAAATACGATAGACTGTCTTCTCTAGAAAAGAGTGTGTATAGTTAATGCAATTGTGTAATAACGTCTTTTGTGATGTTAAATGCATAACATTTTTTTAAACAGATTATAACTGTTTAAATTTCCACCGCCAATTCTCAATTTATTTGAAGATACTAAAAGAATTTTCTTCGGCTATTCCAAAACTCAAATACCCTTCGCTAATTTAGTGATACATGACATATAGCATTTAGATTAAAAGGACATTGACAGACTGATTAAGGACATAATAATTTACAATAGTTTACTTGTTTGTTAATTACTGCATACATATGCATTGAGTATTATAATCAAGAATTCATTGAAATGTTAATTTTGAAAACAACTTTAAACAAACAGCAAGAAGTTTTTCTTTTTGAAAATAAATTAAATTTCAAAATAAAATAAAACAAAATATTTTATTGTAAATACAAAAACTGCAAACCTTTAAGTTTTTAGAATCAAAACAAACCAAACCTACATATATTAATATATTCGTAGAATCATTAATATAATTTCATCGATTGATTTTATCTATTTTACATATATTTTACTATTTTTAGGAACGCCTTACTAGTCATGGCAGTTTAGGATTATCAAGTAGCAGTCCCGCCTATACTTCGCATACTGGTAGCCATTCCAGCAGAGGAGGACCATCTGCTGGTCATGGAGGGCATGGTAGCTCTCATAGTTCAACAGCAACAATGCACCATCAATCTTTACAATCCGATTTTCAACCTCCATATTTTCCACCACCATTTCATCATTCAACACAAAGTCCACCACAGCAGCAGGTAATTATCACTCGCATTATTTATTTGTTTCTTTTAAATTTTCCCGCTTTTATTTTTTATTGTTTATATATGAAGTGGTTTTTGTTAAAAAAATATATTAACCTTATTCCTAAATAAGTATAATTGAAAATGAATAGTATATTTAATGAAATAATGAAAAGGACAATATTTTGTACTAGGGCGACCTGTATGTGAGTTGAATTTTTTTGTTAGATTCGATGGAGCTTAATAACTTATTAAGCTCTATCGACTCTAACAAAAAAATTCAACTCACATGCAGGTCGTCCTCTCCATGAGCGTCGTAAAAGGGGTGAATAAAAAACATATTTTACAAGATTTTTTATCAGTCTCAATCGGTATCCAGCTATAACAAGAATACCCATTTGCCATCTTCTGCAGCTGTAGCTATGCAGAGATGGTTAATGACAAAAACTGACCAAATTTTTTGAATGATCATTATGAAATGTTAGTGGTGTATAGTACACAGGAAATAATATATTTTATAAATACATAATTTACGATGTTTTTAATTATTTACTCCATGGAGTAATTTTTCAATAATACTTATGGTTTCTGTAATAATTTTGAGTTTTTCAATTACAATTTAAAAATGTTAAAGTTTTTGTTACTTTTTTCAATAATAATGAAATATGCATTTCATTATTATTACTTTTTGTAATGCTGATGAAATTAACAGTGCATTCAAATTATTTATTAATTGTTCCCATCTCTGGTGTTGGTTTGTGTTTTCGTGAAGTAAAACAACGTCCATATTTTTTAAAAACAGAAGAACTCCTTTACGGATTAACCAATCAAATGTAATTAATTTAGAACTTAAATAAAAAAAGAAAAAAAAATAATAAAATACGATAACTCGTACATATAAATTGTATTTAAAAGTTGATTAAAATTTGCAAAATTATTATTATTTTCTTTAATTCAATTTCAAATCAGAATAATTTGGATCATAATTTTATTATGTAAGCTTTGTTATTGTTTTTGCAAAAAATAACACACCATTTAGTGTCAATTTAACTAATATTGATCAGATACCTGCATATTTACAGAACCATGGAGCCCTAGAATATTTAGGAACAGACCCATATGGTCAGCCTTTATCATCATTGCACCATGCTCCTTTACATCATTACAATCAGCTGGCTGGGCTTAGATCTACACAAGATCAGTTGGGCATTCACAGATCTCATAGAGAAGCTGAACTACAAGGTCATGTGGTAAGTATCTACATACATTAATACAAACTTAGAAATGTGACCTCCTTGACCGCACAATGCGCTGCAATCGCCTTATTGTCCATTAATATATAGGCAGACATGTCAAATATCAGCACAATACAGCCATTTGTTTAGTTTTGACAGCCTATTTTTTTGAGGTGTTGCGTCATGTTGAGTATGGAAAAAAACATTATTTTTTGAGAGGCAAAACGGCTCCTTCAGATTACACCGTAAAATATTGGTTTGGAGAGTTTCGTGGTGCCCAAAACTCCACTGCCGTTGAAGTCCACAGCGGCAGATCTTCCAGTTACATAGGAAAATGTAAAAAAAAATACTTGAAATGATGTTGATCGACCGAAAAGTGAAAATGTGCGAGCTAGCATATGCCACAAGGTTAGATTCTGCACATGATAAAATTATAATGCCGCTGGGTGCCGCGCATGCTGACGATACACCGGCACACAAGAGCATCGCAATTATTTCTAAAATCAACGAATTAGAGCTCCAATTGATTCTTCATCCACCTTATTTGCCCGATTTGGCTCCCTCGGACTATTATCTGTTCCCAAACCTCAAAAGATGGCTCATCAATAAAAAAAATTCAGCTTTTAACTGGAAATAAACATTACTTAAAACTATTTCTTTCTGACAACTATATTCAACCACGTGTGGTCGGAGATAAAACTCATCAACCAGACCACCATATTCTCAATATGGCAGAGGGATTTGTATCATGTGTGATGGAACACACAATGAAAGGACCAGCATCGACACCAACGACCATCATATAATTATAATACAAACAATCAAACAAACACAAAAAACAAACAAAATTATATTTATAAACAATTAACAAAAACAAGAAAACAAATATTTTATTATTTAGTAATGCTAATAATAACTTTTTAACTTTTATATTGGAATCAGTCCAATCTAAGATGGAAAAGTAAAAATTGAATTCATTGCACATTGATCGAAGAGGATCGTGCTGGGCAAAGTTTGTTTTACAAAGGGATAATTTTAAGGCAATATAGTTTCGAGATGGACTATTAACAATATTAAAACATATTTTACCAAGAAGGTATTCGGAATTTCAAACACCTTTTATAAATTTTAACAAAAACTTAACATTTAGCATTATTCTTCTACTTTTTAATGTAGGTAAATCTAATAACTTTAAACGATGTTCGTAAGATGGAAGTTTAACGTTAGGGTTCCAACGTAAATTTCGTAAAGCAAACAACAAAAACTGTTTTTGAACAGATTCAATTTTGTCAGAATAGCAAATGTACTGCGGATTCCAAACTGTTGAAGCATACCCTAGAATAGGTCAAACCAGTGATATTTGAAGGGATTTTGTAACATAAGGATCATTAAATTCTTTAGACCATCTTTTTACAAAATCAAGAACACCTTTTGCCTTATTAATACATAAATTTATATACATAAATTTATTTGCGAGGAGGTCATCGACGTCGCGTAGGTGTATTTTACAGACATTCCGGAAAATTACTTTTCGGACGGGAATAAGTTTTTCGACCTAAAAGGGGACTTTATTGAATAAAATTAAAGATATAATTTTTTTAAAACATTTTTATCATTCCCAAGGATGTGACTTTTCACCTAGTAAAACAATTCTCAAAACTTGTTTTTGGGATAAACTTTGACAAGTTTATAAACATTAAAACAAGACAGCTAACACGCAAAGTGAATGGAATATTTTACATTAATAATTTTAATATTAATAATAATTATAATAATAATAATAATAATAATAATAATAATAAATGATATTTACAGTAAAATTTTAAAGAGCATGTCATGATATGCCATGTAAGACATCAGCCCCACACAATTTTCAAGGAATTTTGTAAAATATTTAATTTAAAAAAAATAAATATTTCAAATACAATAAATGGTGAAAACAAGCTAAAAGGCTTATTTTGAAGAAAATAAATCGTTAATATCCCGTTCGACGAGCACATGCGCCGAAAATATGAGAGTTTTACATGATTTTCAAGACTAAAATACGCGCGGAAAGCCTCCGGGCTTTCTAAAGCTACCGAGATTTGAATCTTCCATTAAATCTCTTATTCCAAAGTCGGAAATTTGAATCCGACCCAACACTAAATTCGATAATAAAATTTGAATTAGGGCAACTTGCGAGATATTTCATTTTGGCTACCATGTCTTAACTAGTGACGAACAGTTCTGTTGGCCTGTCCACAACAGGAGTCTTTTAGATATCTTTTCAGACTCATGTGTTTTGCTGGGAAGCAGTTTTCGTTTACATAAGCGTTAACCACCGAACCACTCTGATGCTTAAATAAATAATTCTGTTACAACATATGACTTTGCTTACATTGCACCACCTATACAAAGCTCCGTATAAAAAATAAAAAGTAAAAATATACTCCTATAGTCAGTCCTAGCGTCTATCATAAATGCACCACAATGTTAAATATCACAACCAAATTAGGGCGGTTCAGGAGTTTAACAATTTTGTTATAAGTTTTTTTAATTATTATTTTATTAAAAAAAGATTTCATTAACAACTTAAAATCACGAACCACCCTAATAAAATTGCTATACTTATTTTACATCGTTTGTGTACAAAAATAATTAACTTTATTTTGACATATAATAAAAAAAATAACAAACATGAACCACTATAATCGTTTCCAAAATTTAATCAGTAGTTCCCATTTTGTAGAAATTCAGTATACGTATATATATATATATATATATATATATATATATATATATATATATATATATATATATATATATATATATATATATATATATATATATATATATATATATATATATATGTCTATATCTAGCTTCAGTATGATTTATGTACCAGAATGGATCGTTGTACTTAAAAAAAAATTTGGTTTGAACTAACTTTCAGTATAAAAATGTTCAAAATATAACCAATACGAAAATGTCTTATTTTGATTTGAATATCTTCATTAGTACATGTATACAAATAAAAAATTATTTAGTAATTTGCATATTGCACAACACTGTTCTATGTATTTAATTAAGTTGATCTTTTGTTTTAAGATAAATTTATGTAATTTCCCTGCTAGAGCAATGTTAACCAAAAACCATGAATTCAGTGATTGGCTGACACAATTTTTCATTTCAACCCTTAAGCTCTACAAATGGGGAGTATTGTTAACCTTTATTTCTGTGTACAAATTCCTTTGTTAATAAATGTAAAGAATTTCATCTTGAGAGAAGTTGCGAAACAACTCTAGCAACTTAAAAATTCAACAGCAACATTTTTCAAATATTAAGACTTTGCAGGATATCTTAATAGCGTTGCATTCCTCTACGTGTATTTTATCTTAAAAGTACATAGGTCGGTTCATATGTACTCAGAAGAAAAAGGTAGTCATTGCAAGGCATAAATTCCTAAATCACTACTGAAAACAGTATTAAGTTCTTTAGATAATAGAATCAAACACTGATTTTATGCCAGAAGTGTAATTCAAATGGGTACATGAATTTTAAGAGCTCTGCTTCTAACTTTTTTAATGTATGTAATGATTGCTTGTATTTAATTTTATAATTGAATAGGGCTACATTTTTATATATGTACATATAAAAAAATATACATATTAAAAGTTAAGGGACAAATTCAAAATTTTTAGGAGTGAAGAGGCTGTTATTTATATGAAAAAAATTACATTCAATATACTTGTATCAAACTCTTTATAATAATAGGAAAGAAATGACCAATTACAATTCCCATCAAAAATTAAAAAGAAATTTACTAGAAAAACACTTATGTACTCGATTTTATAAAGGAATTATATCAGAATATTGCTATCATGTTACACCAAAACTGTTTTACGTTAAACTTCCAGAAAGACCAAATAAATTTAAAACTAGTAAGAGAAATATCTTTGGCTATGCCGAAGCTCATATACCCTTCGCCATTTCAGTGAAACAAAAAATGTGCTTTTTTTAGCACATAAGTGCTTACATTATTAAAAGTGGGCGTTGTTTTTATCCGATTGGTTAGTAGTTTTGTGTTCCTACCAAAGTGTTAAATACCGAATTTGAACTGGTTATCTACGCTGTAGTTATTTTTAATAGTTTTTTTCCGAATGGAAAGGGGTGGTTTGTATGGGAGGTGGGCGTGATTCTTATTCGATCACACCCATTTTTTGTGAGCAGTTTTGTATTACTACTAAAGTGAAAACTATCGAATTTGAACTGGATATCTGGAACTATTTTAATAAATTTTTAGAAGTTTTGACCCGATCTTGCCCATCTTCGAGCTTAACTTCGGCATGGTGAATAGGAGCTCGCAGCTCGATAGTTCTTAAACTACGGCTGTTATCGCTGGGACAGACGGACGACTCAGAATCCGACGCTGATCATTTATATATATACTTTGTCATAACTATCAGGCTCCCTTCTATGCGTTACAAACGGAAGATCAAAATCAATATACCATTCGGTACGTGGCGAATGGTATAAAAATAGTAGTAACGTGCCAAAGTTTTTTTTAAGTAAAACTAACGTATTTGCTAAAGCTAAATGATAACTATTCCAAGCAGTAGAAGAGCAATACAGACATATTCTATCATTAAAATCTATATATCTATATATAAAATTGAATTCTTCTTTCTTCATTCCATTCATCCGGTTGTGATGAAATTTTGGGGAGTTGCTGTGCTCACGCCAACTTAGGTTTAGGGCAAAGAAAATTTTGCCACGTCCACAATTTGTAAAATTAAGTTAAAATATTCGATTATTTCGCTAATATTGCTCCAAAAAATCTGAAATTTGATATCTGAGTTTGTATAGACACTGTCGATAACTTCCCCAAAAATGGGCTAGGTTGGATCAATTTAACGCACACTTTCAAAAAAAGGGTGGATCATTTTTACGCCTACCACCATTTGCTCAGAAACTTGATGGGCTAAATAGAAAACATGTAACGGGATGCACCGGGAAGAATAACAGGATATACAAAATTTTCCACGCCCACTTATTACGCCCACAATTTGATTAATTACGTGAAAATATACGACATTGCTAATATTGCTCCTAAAAATTTGGGATTTTGTTTCTGAGTTTGTATGCCGATAATTTCACAGCTATAACTCAGAATCGCTACAACGGTGAATACCGAGAAGTTCCGCTAACTAACGGGATTGCCGGGAAGTTCCGTTACTAACGAAAGTACCGCGAAGTACCGGGAAGTTCTGCTACCATTTTTTTTTAAGTGGCATTGCAACGCATGCCGGGCACCCGCAAGTATAAAAATAAATTTTTCTTCCTATCTTTCTTTCTTTCTTTGTACCAAATGGGCGTCTAAACCATTCATCAGATGTGATGAAATTTTGGGGAGCTGCTGTGCTTAGGCCAACTTAGGTTTAGGGTAAAGAAAATTTTGCCACGCCCAGCTATTACGCCCACAATTTGTAAAACTAAGTTAAAATATTCGATTATTTCGCTAATATTGCTCCTAAAAATCTGAAATTTGGTATTTGAATTTGTATTGGCACTGTCGATAACTTCCCTAAAAATGGGCGTGGTTGGATCAATTTAACCCACACTTTCAAAAAAAGGGTGGATCATTTTTACGCCTACCACCATTTGCTCAGAAACTTTATGTGCTAAATAGAAAACATGTAACGGGATGCAACGGGAAGAATAACACTTCCCGTTTCTGAGTTTGTATGGTATCTGCCGATAATTTCACCGCCGTAACTCAGAATCGATACAACGGGGAGGACCGGGAAGTTCTGCAAACTTTTTCTTAAGTGGCATTGCATCGCATTCCGGGCATTCGCTAGTATTAAATAAAGAAACCTTGATTGAGGATGTAATAAGGGTTTTCATATCCAACTCTGGTTGGAATTTCCTACCAAAACCATCGTTATTGTTGTTCTTATTTAAACCTGATCGGTATATGATGGTTGCCTTACAGCTGTTTGATCAGGCTCTGATAAGAAAATGCTATCCTTATCAAAGTGTCCACTCTGAAAGTTCTAAGATGAGCAAGATCGGACAAAAACTACTCCCCCTCCCATATAAAATTCTCTTACATATGTATGCAGACAAAATAAATTAAAATAGTTACAGTGTAGATAACCATTTAAAATTCAGTATTTAACATTTTAGTTATAACACGAAACTACTGAGGAAAGATGGTCGTGATTGGAGAAGATCAACAACCACTTATTATAATGACATAGCACATACATAGGCGAGTATACTACAAAAAGTAAATTTTTGGTGCACATTTTTTTAATATTTTCTAACTAGTTTTCAATTGGTTCGAAAAGAAGTTATCATGATGTTAAGAAAATTATGAAATTCGGCCAACAATTTATAGCTCGAAGTATTGAATTCAGGCCTGGTATTTTCATTTGAATATCTGCATATTCACACCTAATTTGTTATATACATAGCTTTAAACTCTGAAATAGGGCCTAACATACAAAGATAATTTTAATAATAACAACAAAAAAAACATCAAAATAAGGCAAAAATTGAGGTGAGTTTGCTCAATTTGTGTCGTTCCTGCTTTCCTAACTTTATTACATAACCATGCTGTGTACTGCTTTTGTTTTTAACAGATTATTACAAGCTTAAACTAGTGCACAAAAATTATTTTTTGCGGCAGATACATATACTCGATGTAGTTGCTTAACTCTTCCTAATTTATGATCATTTATAACAAGATTTATAGAGTACTACCTGGTAGACCGAAGAAGTATTTAATCATGCTACATTTACATATTTCTATTTGAATTTAAATAGAAAAGAAGGATTTGATTTGGTCCTGGAATTATTACTGATAAAGGTTTTGTTGTACCTTTGTGCCAATATAACCGTTTTGCATTATAAAGTCCTAATTCTAGAGGAATTCAAGTGAAAGTGATTTCTGCAGATTTTGTTGTTATTAAATGCCAAAAGAACTGACTTATTTCATCGTAAAACATATTCGTGCCGCCCAAAATTGATTGATAAATAGTTTCAGAGGTAGAGAGCAAACCAAATTAGGGTTGTATGGGAGGTACGCCGCCCCTTTCTTTGATCCCCGCCATTATTTTGTAGTCATACGGCCTTGGTTATATATGACTACATACCAAATTTCAATATTATAGTGCAACAATTTTGCAAGATATTGTGCTTAAAAGGGAAAAATTTGCCACACCCACTTTTTGAATATACCAATTATTAATACCCCTATGTTCATCCTTGGCCGCAAACTAACACAGAGAGGGAAAGGAAGAGATACGGATACCAATTAAATGCTAAATAATATTATAACAAAATAAATAATAATAAAACAATATTTAATTTTTTGCTTTAACATGTGAAGTTCGATCGGCCGACTCTTACTTACCTAAACGACAGCATTAGACCAGCGTGCTATTACGTGTGACCAAATGGTTCTATGCTTTGCTTGCTTGCACTTGCAGTGCTGGCCACACTGTTTAGAATTGCATTGGGCTCGCCGTTGCCCGCTCCAAAGCCTTGGCAAATATTTCGAAAGTTTTTCGTATAATGCCGGTATTTGATTGTCGTGGACTACAACTGTAACCTAACTACTTCGTTTGTTATGTAATTGTTAATCTCTGGACAATTAAATGGAGCTTAACATAACACTTCTATTAGCTTCTCCTTTCTTAATTGTCTGTTCTCCCATAAGTCTACCTTTCTTTTCCCACCTTCTAACATCCACTTTCAGAAATCATTTTAACCTTATATGACGGGCATGGCTACATCGACATAGGTTTTGATTCTGATTAACCCGAATTGTCCCAGTGTGTCCATATGGCAACGCAGAAATGGTCCGCAGTTAACGATTTTTTTTAAATTAACAAAGCGTTTAAATATTAAGTAGGTGGCGGTTTTGTGTGCTAATAAGAGTCGTTGTTTTTTTGTAACAAGCGTTTCGACGATATATTTTTTAGTTTTCACGTGATCGTCATAGAAAAAAGTAGTAAAAAGAAAACTGTCAAAAAAATGCAAAACTGAATTTATGAGGAGGTAAATATATTTTTATAAAATCTAATGCTTGTATCCAAACTTTTTTCTATGATGAATTATAATCTAGATACATGAGAGATTAATTAGAAATAATAACTTTTGGAAAATATTTTGTTTTTATATAGTATTTTTATTATTTTATATCGGCGTTGCCATATGGCAACACCGGGTCATACTGGAATTTTCAAAATATTAAAACGTGAAATTTTAAATTTGTGTCTAGGAAAATAACACTTCGAGACAATCGACTATTTGGAAGAGTTGAGTTTCGATGATGACGTACCTGAAACTATACATATATTGCCGCCTGAATACGAAAATGGGGTGTGTAAAATTGTCCGTGGTTATTCTGTTTCAAAAAAAATACAAGACGAAAACATTTTATTGACAAAATGGGTAGATAAATCGGTAGTATGTGCATTTTGAATGAATCCAGTGTCTAATGTCCAACGCTACTCCAAGGCGCACATGCAAAAAATTAATTTGCCTCGTCCGAAAGTTATTGGCAAATATAATCAATATATGGGAGGCGTTGATAGAATGGACTAAACGTAAGTCTATACCGAATATTTACTTGGTTGGTTGATTTGTCGGTTCAAAATGCATGGCAACTACAGAGATCTGTAGAAAAGACTATGCCACAATTAGAATTTCGACGAGAGATTGCCACATTTTACTGAAAACATTACGGAGTAGTTTCTTTAGACCTGGTTCAACACGAAAGCGCAAAATGGAAGGAACTGTGGAATCACTTCGTTATGATGGAGTCAACCATTGGCCACTGACTATCGAAAAGAAAAGATGATGTACTGAAAGCACCTGCAAGAGTACTGTGCGTACTGCCTGTAAAAAATGTAATGTTGGTATGTGCATCAATTGTTTTGAAAAGTACCATACCAAAATGTAAAAAATACAACAAAATAATGTTCTTATGTATATTTATTCTTAAACTGTTTTAAAAACTTAAAAAAATTAGTATTTAATTTTTGTTTTATGTTATTTTTATATTATTTGTTTTTCAAAATAAAGAAATTATTTGAAAAAGTGTTCAACAAAGATTTTATTTATTTGCATGTAAATTTCCAGTATGACCCAGTGTTGCCATATGGCAACGGCCCCCTACCGAACAAACCACCCAATGAAAAAATATTTTGTTAACATTTCTGTCATCATTAGTCACCATTTAACTATTTTATGCAAGCAAATATTGGATATTCCAAAAAAAATAATTGTGGGACAATTCGGGTTAAGAATAAATATACGAGAATATGTCTATAACTATATTAAGAATTTCTCTACGTAATATATACACCACTGGTGGTGCATAAAGAAGAAACGATAGAAACAAACGTTCATTTATATATTTATAGACTAGCTTATAGTACCCGTCGCCGCCCGGGATATGTTTTGATTATAAATATCAATACTTAATTTTTCTGTGGGTGAGTAACAACGGTGTTTAATTGATACAACCACGCCCATTTTTATTTAAGTTATCGACAATGACCCTACAAACTCAGATACCAAGTTTCTGATTTTTAGGAGCAATATTAGCAATATGCTTATAAAAGCTGGATATTTAATATTGAGGATTACTTGAATATCTTCTCAGCGCATTTTAAACAAAATTCAGCTCGATATTTCTAACGGTTCTCTCGCTATCATGTTAACAAGAAATCTTAAAAGACAGACGGACTTGGCTAGATCGATTCAGTTTTTCATACTGATCAAGATATATATACAGCTATACACTTTTTTTTAACATTTAAATCCAAATTATTTAATTGTTTTGTTAAAAATATATCAAAAGCTGATGAGAACTTTTATATTACTCTCTTATTATTTAATTTTTTCTGTTGGCAACTCTGTCGTCAGCACTGTTTTTTTTTTAAATAACGAGATCATGTGAAGCTATATTTTATGCTGGACAAAAAAATAGAAACACGTGATAAATTTGTATTCATTTGTTGCTTAAGTGCTTTAAAAGTGGTAAGGGCAATTTGTTTTAGTTAAACAAATAATTTTAAATATTTTAACGAAAAAATTACCCAATAAAAGGTATTAATTTTACTAAAAAATGGACAGTGTAAAGCACTGAACCGAGGAACAAAAGCACACAATCCTATTATTGAGGAAGAGAGCCGGGTTTTTAAGAAAAATCGTAGGAAAAGTTGGATACTCTCCGAAGATGGTTTCTACAGCATTACAAGCTAAAAATAATACCTGAACTAGAGGAAGGCTTCGAAAAATTACTACAGTAGAAAACAAGTGTTTGATCAAAAAGCTGGAGCAAATCTTTTTATATTATCTAAAGAGCTCCAAGTTGCTTGTAAATCAGCAGTAAGCACCAGAACCATTCGTCGTGCGTTAGTTACTGCGGAAATATTGCCAGGGCACTGAGAAAAGTTCCGCTGCTAAAAAAAACACTTTCCTAACAACCCTGATGCAAAGAGAATGTAGCGAAATATAATGTGGAGCGATGAGTCAAAAATAAATAAGTTTGGTCAGAATGGACAACAGTGGGTTCGACGCTGCAAAGGTCAAGCATACCATCCCAGAAAACAGTAAAGCATGGTGGCGGTAGTTTAATGATATGGGGCTGCTTTTCTTGGTGTGGTGTTGGACGCAATTACAGAATTGATGGCATTATGATACAATAAAAAAAAAATTTAGATTTTAGAGAACACAATGTTGCCTTGGGCCGAAGATAACATGTTAAAACGGAGTTCTCAGCGATTGACCCCCTTGAAAAATTGTCGCCTTCTTTATCAAAATATTAGAGGACTTAACAAAAAACTAAGCAACCTTTTTTTAAAAAGCTTTGATTATGTTTTTATGTCCTAGTATTTACAGAAATTTGGCATGAATAACTCAGATATTGATTCAATTGATTCTTCCTTTTTGATTCAATAATTTTAAACATTCATTATCGGTCCCGACAATATTTTATGTATTTATAAATATTTTTATTTGCCTCTTACTTAAACTTTCAAAGCTTCTTTTCAAATGGGATATTTTCCAACCTCATGGAGAGAATCTCTTTTTATTCCTCTTCATTGATGTGACTCAAAAGAAATATACTAAATTATAGGGTTTTGTTAAACTTAACAAATTTTTACTGATTAATTAGTTGAAAACATTATAATTTTATAATACCATGCCGAATTCTTAATTGGTTGCATTATTATTTGTCTAACCGTTCGAAAAATGGTATTTTTAACAAGAAATTGTCAAAAACTTCAAATGCTACTTCTACTTTCAATTTATAAGCAATATAATCGTATATTTTCATTTATTTAACAAATTTTGGGCATAAAAAGTAGACGTGGCAGATTTTGTATACCCTGTTATTCTTCCCGGTACATCCCTATACCTGTTATCAATATAGCGCACCAAGTTCCTGAGCAATGATGGTAGGCGTAAAAATGATCCAACCTTTTTTTAAGTGGACGTTAATTATTAAATAAACATAAACTCAGAAATAAAATAGTAGCAATGTTATATATTTTAGCTATGTATAATAGATTTTGTATACCCTGTTATTATTATCGTTGCATCTCTATACATGTTTTCTATATAGCGCATCAAGTTTCTGAGCAATGGTGGTAATTGATACAACTCTTTTTTTTAAGTGGACATTAAATTTATCTAACCACGGGAAATTATCGACAGTGTCAATACAAATTCAGTTACTGAATTTCAGATTGTTAGGAGCAATATTAGCGAAATATTCGAATATTTTTACCTGGTTTTACTAATAGGTGGGTGTAGAGTAGAAGGATAGAAACAAAAAAACATGAATTTTTATATAAATATAAGAAGAATTGATTAGTAACACAACACAAAAATAAAAGGGTTTTTCAATAAGAGCGCTACAAAAGCAAATAAAACAAAAACGGTTTTGGATTTCAATGAAATTTTTTATTCCTGTGAAAGTACATTCCATGCCATTATGTATGGAACTCGATTTCTTTTGCATGGCCACCACGCTTGCAGTCCACGCTTGATTTTCATGATGAAATGGCAAACTTTACTGAAGAGAAGTGTCAAGAGAGCGGGGAAAAAATGGCGTCGTTTGATGTAACTATCGGTCTAATTTTGTAGCGTCCCTTTTGAAAAACCCTTTAGCTGAAGCAAATATGAAAAACACGCAATTATATTGTATTAGATTCTAAAATTCTAATAATAGGTTAACAACTTTAAAAAAAGATTGACTCTTTAATTAATAGTATTAAAGCTTCAGCAAAGCTGAAAATAATTCTCTTGGTGGTCATTATTTATATCAACTAAACTATTGTTCATATTTTCTAGACGCAACTTTCACATGGATTTCCTTACTCAGAAAGACGCAGTGACTACGGTAGTGCAATATCTGGAGGTACTGTACATGGAGGCCGTCTTACACACGAACATGATCCTATAGCTTTGCATCAAGCTCTACAAAATGCAGTCGATGATGGACAAAATCCGGGAATGGACGATAACGTTACATTTATGCCAGATCTGCCTTTAATAAAAAGTAAGCAGATATAATATATAGCACTTTTGTAGTAATGCAAAACTACTCCCAAAAAATGGTCGTGATCGAATAAGAATAACCATATAAACCGCCTCTTTTCATGGATAAAAATTAATAAAATAGTTATATTGCAGATAATCAATTAAAATTTAATATTTAATGGTGAAACACAAACCATCCCTTTCCATGCGGAAATTATTAAAAATATTTGCAGTGTAAATAACCAATTTAAATTCTGTATTAAACACTTTTGTAATAACACAAAACTATAAACCAAAAATGGGCGTGATCCGATGGGAACAACGCCAAGAAGCACATTTTTTGATGTCACTGAATTGGCGGAGGGTATTTTATTTTCGGCCTAATATAGTAACTAATAACATATATCCAAGCCGATAGCCTTGGAAGCTAGTGCTTTAATGTTTTGTTATAATTTTAATTATAATAAATAAATAATACTACTACTTATATCCAGCTGGATTTAACATATTTGCAGTACAACTATGCTCAAGTTCTTAGGAGAAAATCTTAATCGCTTTTGGACTTGAAATTAAATTTTAAACGGATGTCTTCTTCTTCTAAAAAAACTTCTTGAAATTTGGTAGACCTTGAATTTTTGTGTTTGTTTTTCCATTTGTAACGTCCATAAGGAGGCTTAAATATATAAATGATCAGCGTGGAAATGTGAGTCGATTCAATAATGTCCGGATAAACGGGAGAATCTGTTGTTGATGCTGTTACTATTGGCTGTTTATTGTGTCCGAGTTTTGTTAATTTTGTTGTAAGATTGTGTCGCGGTTGATTGAGTTAGTGGTTGGAGTAGAACCGAGGATGGAAGAGTATGATAAGATGCCTTGCTGGTGACGTTCATTAAAAGTTTTAAGAGCTGTTTTTGCGTCGGATTTCTGGAGTATTTTAATCGCTTGTAGTTCTTTATGCTTAACAAATGTATGACAATTTTCTCAGATAAAAAATTTCAGATATTTAGTAGCAATATTAGCGAAATTTATTGAATATTTTTACTTTATTTCACAAATTGTGGGCGTGACAAAAAACCATCCTCGGCGTGAGCACAGCAACTCCCCAAAATTACAGTGCAATCCGATGAATAGTTTAGACGCGTATAGGGTACAAAGGAAGTAAGATAGAAATATAATATACATTTTTTTTTTATATTTTTTTTAAATAAAATGAGAATCGGATTTTAATCAAGTTTTTTGCTTATGGTCTAAAAGCCCACCAAAATTTTTGTCAAAATATTTTTGTGGGTGTAAGTGGGCACTATCAAACAGTTTTTTAAACGAACATTGTTTTCTTTATCTTGAAAATGGCTTTAACGATTTTGATGAAACTTTCCAGCTTTACGGTATTAGGTACAACAATAAGATTGCGGCATTTCTAACCTCCGGGAAAACTTGCAACATAGAAAAAAATGGGCATGGTCGAAAATTATTTCTAATCATAGAAAATAAAACGGAATTGGGATTTCTTCAAAACTCATCGCGTATTTATTATTCAAATCGGCGTTTTTGGCCTAAATCACAACACAATCCATGTACTCTTCAAAAATTACTTCCACTTCTGCAGAACCTAAGCGTGCTCTGTAGAACTTTTAAGCACAAATAAATGTTAATGGTACTAAATAACAACTTAATCCGTGTGCTCTTCAAAAATTAATTTCACTAGGATTTATAGGGATTTATTAGTGTTCTTCAGAACTTTTTTATATAAATCGGTTCTATTGGCACAAATGTAACACAAATCCAATGTGAATCCTGCATATATTTTTTTAATATTTAATTTTAAAATACAATTTAACTGTAGAATGATTAAATAATCAGCCGAGCGAGCTTGGTCTCCCTAGTGCTGTACTTTAAGTACAGTAGCAATATAGAAGTATTACATACAAATTTTCATACCAAGCACTCATATTAGCAACGATATAGTGGCAATAGATGTAAAATGGGCGAGAGGACGTAGCAGTTGTCCAATCCCGCCTACTTTTTGTGAAGCAGTAAATTTTCTTACAAATTTTCTTACAATAATGGCGGACAATCGTTTACAAATTTGAGATATGAATTCAGCTCTAAATTTCAGGATTTAAAAAATTCTAATTTGTATATAAATTTCAGAGGCTTGAACTAAAAACCTGGACCCAAATAAAACTTTGGACCAAATGTATCAATAAAATTGTTTTTTAAAACCAAATAACCAAGCATTGGAACGACAAATTGTTGGATAAGTTAAAGCATATAATAATTCTTGCAAATCTGAAATTTACTTTCAAAATTCCTGCCACTGAATTTTTTTCCACATTTCACTTTCGAAATGGTCTAAAACTTATTTATCTTTTTAACAATTTGTTTATCTACACGGAAACAAATTATTTTCCTCTTATAAAGCTGCAGCAATTTTTACTTTAGAATAGTAACATGTGTTCAAAACTAAAAAATGTATTAAATTAGACATTTTAAAAATAGATAAACCTTTTTAATATTCTTGCCAAAATCGAAACTAAATTAATTTGGCCGTGTCTCACAGGTGCACTTAATTAAAACAATTGTTGGGAAAACAATCGGTGTATTTGTTCTCTTCGCTGAGGTAACTTGTCTATAATTACAGTTGTTATTTAATTTTTTTATATATGAAATGTATAAAACTAAATTAAATTGAATAAAATTTATGTTATTCAAAAATTCTGGTTACATTATGCTTAATTTTTTTTTAAAATTAAGTTCTGTAAAAAAAACGTTCTGTTTGAAAAAATTCTGTTACAATATATATACTTTTTTTCCAAACTTATGTTCATAACATATAATATTGACTATTGTTGTCTGAACTGACTTTGTGACGCTATTCTTTTGAAGCTATGCTATTGATTTTAATTACATATTGTAATTGCATATTGTTTGTACAACTTTCATGTTTAAAATAATTAATAAAACTAATTAATGTTCTTTCCATTTTTCGTTTTTTGTACCCATTGCATTCATCCGATTGTGATGTAATTTTGGGGAGAAACGTGATATTCTTCATGATGACAGTTTAGAATGTACAGTTCAGAATGTACAGTTTATTAACTTTAATGAACTAATAAATTTAAACTAAGCTTTACTTTTGTTTAGATTATAAAAATAATATTGCATAAAGTTTTACCACCTGGAAACTGGCTAAATGGACATGGTCCAAAACTATTTCCACCCATAAAAAAACGTTGAGCCAGATTTTGATCTGATTTAATGTATTTGGTTCGTTATTAGTATCGATTTTAAGTTTTACTAAATGCATATGCTTTTTGAGGATTTTTTCCAGAATTAAAGCATGTCCTTCATATCTTTTTTATACATATCGGATCTATTAGCACTAAATAAATAAAAACCATTGAACTCTTCTTCTTAGAATTCTCCACAACTAAGCTTAGTCCTCTGTAAGTTTTTAAGGTCTACGATGACACGAGCACGATTGTCCGCTTTTGCACTCTTTTTATCAACACGAAATCAAGGAAAATTAATTTGAATTCGATATCGCTTCGTTTCCGAGTTCAGTCAGTTTTTATAGGTAAATCAGAATAACTACTTAAATGTGCTCAGACTTTTAAAAGTATATTTATGTTATTAATAAATTTTACTTCCAAAATATACAAAGGCACTTCTAAACATGTTTTTATGCAGTTTCTGGTAGCCACCTTCACAAGAAAAATTAGAGCCTTGAAACCAAAGATAACTATTTTTAGCACATTAAAAAAAACCTTGGGCATTTATTCAATTTGACAGTGGTTTTTTATCTTTATTACTTAAATATTTTTATTATATTAAAAACATAATTTTTGTTTTAAACAAATTTACTAGCCATTTAATAATACTGTGCAACAAATTTTGGTGCTTCGCTTTAAGTCTCAATGACCCTCAGAAGAACAAAATATTTACATAATGGGTTTTGGAAAGTTAGCTCGATTTATTCAGTAACCTATACTAAAATTTAATGAAGAACATATTACCTATCAAAATACCATATTTCTTTGATTATTTTGACTGCCTTTTTTTAAAGAACATAAAAGGCCCACAAAACGTCAAACGTTATGAAATATCGAAAAACTTTTAAAGAGTGTATTTTCAAACACCAAAAGCGGGGAGGAACGGGAAATCTGCAAACGATTTCAACAAAAATAAAGGCCTCGTAAAAAAAAATTTTGTTCTTCAGCAATGCTTTTTGCAGTACATATGTGCTATAATGGTTCTATTATAGCACCTCCCATTCAAACTAAACTTTATTGAGAATTAAAAATTATTAAAAAAAGTTACAGTGTAAATAACCAGTTCAAATTCGGTATTCGAAAACTACTAACCAAAAAAGGGCGTGATCCGATAAGAATAACCCCCACTTATAACAGAGACATGTAGCACTTATGTGCTAAAAGAAGCAAATTTTTTGGTGTCACTGAAATCTAGGAGGGTATATGAGCTTCAACTTACCCGAAGATAATTCTCTTACCATTGTTAAAAAAAAATATTCCAAATAGAATTAGCTGCTTCTTTACAAATTTCTTAAAATATTTTCCACTCTAATTCAGCGCAGTTGAGAAAGGCCTTGAGCACAGTTTAATACTAAATTAGGTTATAATGAATTATTTGTCAATAAGACATTACACAAATACAATGTTTTGATAACTAAACCTATTATACTGATCTAAGTTGATAACTCGATATATATATATATATATATATATATATATATATATATATATTTGTCGTTTTTTATCACAAATTTATTAACGATTTACAAATGAACGTATCCGCGTCGTTCAGTTCCTTTTAAATAAATATGTTTATATTTACGCTTCTTAGGCAAGATTAGTTCAATCACAATAAATTCTAAAGCACTCAAATTCAAACGATATTTATTATAGTAATTCATTCTGAAAAAATGTTTTATAGGCGGTTGCAAAAACACACCTGGTAAACAATGTCACACGCACATGTTTACTATACATACATACAGTGTACATATATATCTGCAATTATTGTGTAATGCAATCCGACATTCCTAATTGGCAGGATTACTGTAAAACGACCCTCATGCTTTGGTTCTTAATGTTTCCTTTGTGTAAATAAATGCTGAACGTTTTATATTTTCATGAAAATAATCTTTTGTACTTTATTTGTTTTTTAAGGCATAAAAAGTGGGAAGGACGTCGGAAACATTGGCTCAGGTTCACCTAGTGAGGTTTTTTGTGCAGTTCCTGGTCGCCTTAGCCTTCTATCGAGTACGTCGAAATACAAAGTTACAATTGCGGAAGTACAGAGAAGACTGTCTCCTCCAGAATGTTTAAACGCTTCACTATTAGGAGGAGTACTACGAAGGTTTGCAGTAATTTGTATATAATGAATTCTTTTTTAACAATAATTAAAAATTTAGAGCCAAAAGTAAAAATGGTGGAAGGTTGCTCAGAGAAAAACTTGAAAAAATTGGATTGAATTTGCCTGCAGGACGCCGAAAGGCTGCCAACGTCACTTTGTTGACATCACTGGTCGAGGGTGAAGCTACTCATTTAGCTAAAGATTTTCACTTTGTTTGTGAAACTGAGTTTCCTGCTCGTCAACTTGCTGAATATATTGTAAGGCATCAAACAGAACCACAAGAGTCGTACAGAAGGAAGGAATTGCTTTTGCATTCACAACAGGTACGTACGAACCAGCGACGGTTTCGAACTTCGAAACAAATCGTCGCTGAAACCGTCGCTATCTACGCATTTGGAGTACCCAAGGCGAAGTTAGCGACGGTATCTAATTTGGAATTTATCTCAGACATATCTTGAAAAAAAACATAATTATTTTATATTTATATTAAAAAAAATTACTAAAAATTTAGTAAAAAAAATTTAAAAATCGTTTTTTTATGTTTTCTGTTCAGTTTTTTTTAAACTTTAAAACAAAAAATGGTCCAAGTCTCAAGCAAGCACATAGCTCTTAAAGAATACATTTAACTAAAATTGCTTATATAAACAAAATATTAAAAAACACTGTAAAAAAAAAAAATTTCATTTGACCCCTAACCAAGATTCAGAAAATTACTCAAGCATTCGAATATATTAACAATAAAAATACAATTTTTAAAACGCTGTAGAAAAAAAAGAAAATAAAATATTCATATCTCAATTTTTTTAAATGTGGTTAAGAATAATGTTTGAGAAAGAACAAAAAATTTCATTTCAACATGGTTTGACATAGACAGAAATGATACGCTTCTTGAAGTTAAACATTTCAAGCTCTTCTGCAATGACTAACTATCTCGCCAGAGGAGGTGTTATTGCAATTTATTAGAAACAAAGTTTAAATCGGAAGTGGAATAATTGATTTTATAAATTTCTGATAACAGAATTGAGGTTTTTCTCTCTTATGTTATTGTTAATTCTTCATAAATCCTATTAATTTTTACTTTAGTTGTCATTTGTCAAAACAAACCAGGTTCAGGCAGGCAACCAAGCCAAGCATTTGAAACAAAAATTATTCATAACTCTATTTTTTCTATGTTGCAAAAAAAAATAAAAAAAATATTGCTATTAAATTCGAATGCTGGCAGGATCACCGAACCCTGGTTAGAAGTCATATGAAATTTTTTTTTTTAATTAATAAAAAAAATAAGAGTTGAATATTTTCTGTTTTTTTGTTCACAGATTTTGTATACCATTCGCCAAGTGCACGTACCGAAGGGTATATTGAGTTTGTTCTTCCGTTTGTAATGTCCACAAGAGGGCGTGGTAGGTATGACAAAGTATATGTCCGTCCGCATGTCCGTCCGATCGTCTGTCCTAGCGATTACAGTCGTAGTTTAGGAGCTATCGAAATGAAATTTCGTGTGCATGTATTCTTTAAGCGGAGGATCCGTTCTAAGATGGGCAAGATTGGACCAAAACTACTACCACCTCCCATAAAAACCACTCATTTTCATACGAAAAGAAAAAATATTGTATATAAAAATATATATTTAATTGTCATTTATTTAGTACTAGCGAATGCAAGGCATGCGTTGCAATACCAATTAAAAAAGGAAATGTTTTCGAAATTTATGTATGCAAGAACGTTCATTTTAATATATATTGATAATTATTACCAATTTTTGTTGAAATTAGTAATCATAAAAATTTAGGGCGTGCCAGATTTTATATACCCTTTTATTCTTCCCGTTGAATTCCAATACATCATTTCTATATAGTGCATCAAGTTCCTGAGTAATGGTGGTAGGTCTAAAATTGATACAACCTTTTTCTTAAAGAGCACCCATGCCCATTTTTGATGAAGTTGTCGACAGTCTATACAAACTAAAATACAGATGTTTCGGCAAGTTTTACAAATTGTGGGCGTGTAAAATTTTTTGTATGTCCAAAATCATCCCTGGAGTTAGCACAGCAACTCACAAGCAATCGGATGAATGGTTTTAACGCGCATATGCCACACCTATCTATTACGCCCACAATTTGTAAACCTAAGTAAAAATATTCGATTATTTCGCTAATATTGCCCATATTAAAAAATTGCTAATATTCAAAGCCCACTTACAAAAAAAGAATGGATCAATTTTACGCCTACCGGAAAGAATAACAGGATATTTAAAATTTGCCCTTCCCGCTATTTACTTCCAAAATTTGCTTAATTAAGTGAAAATATACAAAAGAAAGATACATCCATTTTTATATATATAGAGTTATTATATTTATATATAAATATATAAATATATAAATATATATACATATATATATATATATATATATATATATATATATATATATATATATATATATATATATATATATATATATATATATATATATATATATATATATATATATATATATATATATATATATATATATATATATATATATATATATATATATATATATATATATATATAAATATATAAATATATAAGTATATACAAACTAAGCTCATTTAATAGAATAGATTAAAATAATTCCAAGTTCCTTAAATTTGCAATTTTAATAATCGTTTCTAATGCTGAAGTGTTTTAGTGGAATAGTGTAACATTTAAACATATAATACGTTAGTTAAGATTTATTAGGTTTTTAATGTTTTATTATACCCAAGTGCAAGTGCTCTTACCGAAGGGTATATTGGGTTTGTTCGTCCATTTGTAACACCCAGAAGGGTCATGGTAGGTATGACAAAGTATATTTATACAATATATAAATGATCAGCGTCGGATTCTGAGTCGATTTAACGATGTCCGTCCGTCCTTCTGTCAGTGATTACTGCCGTAGTTTGAGCTATCTAAATTATTGAAATGTGAGCTCACATTTTTCAAGCGGAGGCTTAGTTCTAAGATGGGCAAAATCAAAACTACTACCTTCCATACAAACCATCCCTTTCTATGCGAAAAAATAGTTACAGTGTAAATAACAGTTCAAGTTCAGTATTTAAAACTTTGGTAGTAACATAAAACGATAAGAACTACGCCCACTTATAATAGAAACATGTAGAACTTTGTGCTAAAAGAAGCACATTTGTTGTTATCACTAAATTTTAAAGGTTTATGAGCTTCATAATAGATCAAGAGAATTCTCTTTCTGGTTTACTTTGGAAGTAAATTAATTGAGTTCTAATTGACATACCGCTAGATCATATAACACTTACTATACTATAAAGTTTTGTAAAAATACTGGAATAATTATGGTTAAAAAGAATTGCCATAGAATTGATAATGTAAATTTTTATAAAAGGCTATTTATTTCAAAATATTGAAAATGCGACTTACACCACTGTGACTTTAACCGCCACATATTTACTTTAAGGTCTCGGTGAACGTTGTCATTTTTAAAGTACCATGGATCACCATAAATGGATCAGAGTATTTTGGACAGAACACGTTGGATATCTTCAATGTTTGTCAATATTGGTTTGATAACTGCTTTGTATAAACGTTTCTTGTGTTCAAGACTTTGCATTATTTTATAATAACCAGATAAGTGATGATGCCTTAAGTTCCATTTGTTTACTTATATGAGCCAGGCTGCTAGACAAGTCGCTAAACTGTGTATGTGATCGGAGAGCATTGATGAAGCGTGCTGAGGATCGCAGTTTCGTCCGTGAAAGTTGATGTCACTAAATGGCAAGAAAATTGAAGGTCAGACGTAAAAAACATATAAAAATCAGGGCCGAGAACTCTACGATAAAATTTTACTCTAAAGTGGTATGATTCTAACAGATGATGGGTACTTCTGGGGAACAGTGTTGCAATTTTATACATAAAATCATCGTGTCTAACTCAAACAACGCTTGAGCTACATCAACAAATATTGCAGTACATTACGCTTTTCTTATTGTTCTGACTTGTTCAATGGTACCAAGATGCTGCAAAAACAAAATTGATGCGCTGGAAAGATGTTGTATTTTTTTAAATGTTTTTCATTGTTTTAGTCTATTCGCTAGTAGCACTTTTAACGAATCTGTTGAATTTGTTAGTTGAAAACCGTTTGTTGCAGGATTCGGTTTAAACACTGCTTCTAAATGGTGAGCAAAACCTTCTCCTCGTCGCTTCCTAGTTAATGTTTGCGAGTTGGTTCGACGGTTAGGTGCATTGTGGATTTTCTGTATTTTTTACAGCTTTTCATAATAAAAAGTTTGCTACAGCTGTTAGAGTTAGGTTACTGAAAAACTTTTATAAATTTTTTTTCTTCCAATCCTTCCACAGATATTAGCATATTTCGTGCTAATTTGATCCTTCTTGATATTTGTAACTACTCCAAATTAAATTAAATCGGGGACTTTGCAATGACCCGATGGTCATTAAGTTAACTGCTTAAAAGATACAACGTCCAGCAAATTTCAGTTTAACAGTGTGATGTTTGACGTTGTAGTCACGCGCTGCCAAAGATATATATTCCAGTTTGTTAATGTTAAGAAAATATAGAAAATCTGCGGGCAGATAATGTTATTTTGTCATCCCTACAGTCGATTCAGATAGAGGTTAATTGTAGGTACTTTGAACTAAAACCTGAAGATTGAAGCTTTTCGTCAGTATGCTTTGTATCGTGAAAATTGTAATTAGTTATTTTGAAACAATGTTTTATAGTTAAGTGGATTTCGTACATCAAGATCTATGCCATTTGTTTGTTGGCTAACGTCATTAGCATTCCAGTGGCAGATCTTAATAACATTCAAATTCATGTTTTTGACAGATCTTGAAGCATATTTTGCATCGTTGACATAAACTGGGTCATTAGTTGTGTCAATATTTTCAACGATTGTGGTTTTTGGTTGGATTTGGAAAGTTTTCAGGTGTGTTTTTAGAAATGTTGGCGTATGTTTATCCTGTGCGTAAGAGACTATTGGACTGGATATAGGTTGGTGTGATATTGCTAAAGGGTGGATTAAACAACCGGAAGCGGATTGAAAATCGCTGAAGACACACGTAGTCTTCAGGACATTTTAACTTATGCGGATCTTCTATCCTGCAGTACATTAAGTAGTGCAAGTTGTAGATCGGGTGGATTTCGCTTCTTGTGTGTGATTTATCTAGAATTCTAGTTCTATGCGATAGAGTGGTTTGTCCCGGTTTTTTATATTAAAAAGTTTCTGTATATTATTAGTATCATGATTTTTATGCTGACACGTGTAGTAATTATAGAGTTTTTATACCAGTTTTTTTAAAAGTATCCTATGGATTTTAAACGTTATTTCCACTAGGTCATAATTTGTTTTGCCATTGCGTAGTCATAAATTGACTCCAAATGAAATGACTGCCGTTCACTTTACAAATGGCACTATGACATATAAAATATAAAAATGGCATACTGGAAACCAGGCATTAAAGGCGTTTGTTGACGATGTAAATGTTAGTTAGATGCTTTTGTTAGCGAATCACATTTGTTGCTATGCCTTTGATGAGCGAAGCAGCGTTTGTTGCATAGTTTATATTGATCACAGCAAAATGTATTTAACAAAGTGTGCCAGGTAGGGAGAGAATTAGAGCTCTCGCTCTCTTTGTTAATCTTATAGGCAAAATAAAATGTCAAATTTAAATTTATTTCATATGAAATTGACATTAATCTCTTAAGCTGGCCACTTTGTTAAATACTCTTCGAAAGAATTTATGCTCGACTCAATGGTGAGTATATGACACTCATCCGCAATTATTTGTTTGTTTAAATCTTATGGATAAACACAAAATACTCGACAAAATAACGACCACTGTTAAATACTAATACAACTGAAACTTATTTGATTGCAGTGTTGCCGAATTATTACAAGTGATTTTTGTATTAATTTTTTGTGGTGATATATTTTTTAGTCTATGTCTAAAAAATTATTACTAGAAAATGAAATGCCTCTGGATGGAATTTTGGTCAAAAATTACACCAAATGAAAATAGAGACATTAACAATTTACACCATATATTTTGAAAATTTGTTGAGTAGAGCGATCGAGTTGAACCCTGTATATTGAGTTTGTTCTTCCATTTGTAGCGCTAAGAAGGAGGCGTGGTAGGTATGACAAAGTGTATATATAAATGATCAGCGTCGAATTCTTAGTAGATTTAACAATGTCCACCTAATTTTGCCTAATTAGCTATCAGGAGCTAAGGTTCATTAAGGGCAAAGTCAGGGTTTTAATTATAAAATTGCAATGTACCCAACGTTTTTAATAATTTTGGGGAACTATATTTTAATTATTGTTTTACTAGACCCATCTTCCTATCTTTTTTTACAATATAAGCTCAGTGATAACTAGATACACCCAGAAAAAAACTTACTTAAACAAGTGGGGTAATTTTTAAAGAAATGGTACTATATAATGCTTTCCTTACATTTTGGAAATAGTTTTCCTTAATATCTCTTCTTTGTTTTTAGATAAAATTTCTTTTATTTAAGTTGCATTTTCGCTTAAACAAATATAATTTTCCTTGAGAGTAGTATATATTTCTGTAAAAAAATAAATACATAAGTTAAAAAATTTCTTAAGATTAAGTAAATATTTCATAAACGATTATAAATTTGTCTTTAAATAAATAATATATAAGAAAATATTTATCAAAAAATAATATAATTTCTTTAAAATAAAGAAAACAATTATTTTTGTTTAGTAAATGTTTCTTTATTTTAAGAAAATTGTTCAGTAATTTAAAGAAAACATTTTTCTAAAAAAACATATGTTTTTTCTCCAAAATTGGTAAATTTGTCATTAATATTTGGTCTAAATTTCTTTAATGTAAACAAATATTTCTTCAAAATAAGTATATCTTTATCAAAATGAATTACAAATTTGCACCAAACCAAGAAAATATTACTTTGTGTTAAGTGAAATTTGATTTGGATATAGTAAATTGCACACTTAATTCACTCCAAAATAAGTAAATTTATTCCAAAACTAAGAACAAATTTTACTTATATTAAGTAAGTTTTTATAACCCCTTCTTTAAATTAGAGAAATTTTTCCGCTAGATAAAGAAATGTTTACTTATTTATATTTATATTTTTTTTTTTTAAATCAGGAAAATATTTCTCTATTTTTCCTTAAATTTTTAAATTTTTAGATTATTATATTTTAAGCTACAGATTTTAAATAAAATTCAACACACGACATAGATTTTAGTATTTATAGGTATTTTATTGAAATATAAATTGACACATATTTTGTCGATATTAATTCTTAAAAATTAATTTTTGTCGATATTAATTCTTAAAAATTAATTTTTTTAATTACACATTTTTAATTTAATTAAAAACAATAGAACAATAACATTTTACAAAATGGTTTTATTATTTTAAATATAAAGGTTTTGGTCTTAAAAAATAATTATGATTTAATTTGTAAAGATGAATTGGCGGACATTTTACTTCCTTTGCATTAATAACCTGAAAATCGAAAAGTATATGATCAATTATATAGGACAAAATAATGTTTTTTGTATTTTATAAAATTAAATTTTTAACAAAGAAAAAAATTGCTTGGTTTAAACACATATTTCTTGGATTTTGTAAGCAGTAAAATAAGGATTATAAAAGAAAATTATAAAATCACGTTCGTATATAGTTCCACTAATTTCAAAACTTATAAAACATGTTCATTTATTTAAATCTTCTTCGTTAAAATGTTTTTCTAATTCTGCCAAAAACATTGACAAGTTTTTTTTCTAGAAGTAATATTTTTCACGTATGATTTATGTTCTCAATGTTTTGGGAAATGAGCATGAGTTAACATTTCTCTCCCGGACATCTTTAAACTGAACGTTTTTAGATGTTAACAGTTTCACCGTATTCAAAGTTTTGTTTAAGAATATTTAGCTGTTCTAAATCAAACGTTTTAAGGACTCCTTCTAGCATATCATGAAGCAAATCTTCATAGTAATTGTCGACAACATGATAATTATTAATTTACCGCTGCGGTGCTGTCTCATTCTTGTAGCCACACATTTCACCATTACCATTTGAGCTGTTCACCCAGCCGCTGAAACCTTTGTCGCACAAAATATTTTAATGATCTTTGCAGTCTAATAATCATATTGGCATGTCGCAGTGAGTCATTTAAAAAACTATACAAATTGTATATATTTTTTTGTATGGTTATGAGAGTTAATGGCCCAATCAGCAGGGATTGATATTGCCAGCGCAGAAACAAATTGTTATTAAAAATTATAGAATTAAATCTATTTAACACGCGTGAAAAATTTCACCCTTTATCGGGCCATGTGACAGTAATGTTACATACCCTAATATAGACTATATTTCTCGATTATATTACATTTTTTTCGACCCAAAATCTTATTTAAAAAAATTTTCGGACAGCGCAGCAGGTGTTGAAGTTTGCTGATGTAAAAAAGGTGTAAATATCGCAATAAACCGAGTTTTCCTTTAAATACAGTGTATAATTATAAAACTAATTAATTCCTAGCGAGTGTGTAGTTGAAAGTAAGTGATAAATAACTTTTGTGTGGTTATTTTCCGTTTGTAACATTTATGTCACATTGCCTTCTAGCGCCAATATTTTATCAGTATGTCGAAGCCCTTGACCAATACTGAAATATTACAAGACCTTGACGAGAGTGAAGATAGGCTTGATTTTGATGATGATTGTGTGATAGTGATGAAAATACGGAACCGACAGATATTCCATCATGTGACATTCTGCCAAACGCTGCAGTGAGTAATCAACCCGAAAAATCCCGTTACGCTAATCTTCTTTGGAAAAAGAACTAATACAGTTAATTGTATATTGTTCAAAAAGACGTCAATGACACATTTCTTCTGTCAGAAATTGATATTCAACAATTTATTGGTATTGTTTATATGACGTCTTTAGTAAAACTTCCCAGTGCAGCAAAAGTGCCTCCCATTTGCAGATTGATTCTATTAGAAAAAACTGTTTCATGCGTCTACGTCGGACTGCCTCCGTCGTTGCTGCTTTCACTGTTGCTGGTTTTGCTGTTGCTGCTTAGAGATATACCAAAACTCCAAATTTCATCGTAACTTTTTTTTTACACATCTTCGATAATTTGGATCTTTATTTTTCGAAAAGCTACCTGGCTCTACAATACAGCCCCACAGTTAATGTCTTTTTAGTCAAGCAAAAAGAGATTGCTTATACAGACTTCACCGGATTTGGCGTCTTATTATAGCCCAAAAAGAAACACGCCACCGTTCATACCGTCACAGAAAACTTGACATAGTTCGTCACAGTCAGATAACATGGCCAGCGGTAAACCTACTGCAGTCGTATTTTCCTGGGCGAGTTTTTTGACAGAGTTTTTTCTGTTAAGCTACAGAATGTTGCTAGAAAAGACGATATGACTTTGATGCGCAAAAGAATAGAGCAAATTGATAAAAGCAATAGGCGGGGACGACTTCTTGTGCGTGGTCTAAACAGCACAGAATCGAAGTTAGCTACAGATGAATTCATCAAACTCTGCAGTAATGTTTTAAAGATAAATTTAGGCATAACCGATACGATAAAACTTCCTTCTGGCTATAGTTTCGTAATGACTTTAAATACGATTGGCCTATTTCATGCTGCACTTGCTACCAGAAAACTAATAACTGATTCTGGCATATACATCGACAAGGATTATACTCCATTAGAAAGAGAAAAACGCTATCACATTCATGCTCTTTAAAAAAAATTAAACGACGATAAAACTCTCAAAGTCCGACTTGGCGATTTCTCAGTTTTTATAAATGATAAAACATACTCATGGCTAGACGGCGCGATGTTGGCGTCAAATAGCGAAGATGCTCTATTTTTTAAAGAACTTCTGGCGAATATTAATTATGACTGTATGGTAGTCGTCAACGAGGATCGCAGTCCTAGTTCCACTGCGCATATCACACCAGCGCAATCAGTCACGTCTAATAATAATTTTAGAAAATAGCAAACCGAAGTGTGTCGTAGCAAATTTAAATAGTAAACTGAAATTTTGTAAATTTTTTAAATATATTAATAATTTTGATATCTTTTTCCTTTTTGAAACGCATGTAACAGCAGATTAAAGTTTTTATAAAGATTATGTTTTGCATTTTATGGACGCAAAAAAAATCATAATGCTGGGCGCGCTAGTGGTGGTTGCCTTTTTGGTTATAAATAAAAGTAAACATAAAACATATGCCTTTAATTTTACTTGCTTGTGTGGAAATGTAGCTCTTTCTATTAAGTTAAGATTTTGAAGAATTCGAAGATTTTTTGTTAAATCTAAACTTTACAAATTTTTACATTTTTGGCGATTGGAATGCTCGCGTTGCTAATTTTTAATCGTTTGATAAAAATTTACTAGAGTAATACACATTAATTAACTCTGAAAGAGCATCAAGAGACAGCAAAGGAAGGAAGATTCTGACACTTTAAGAAAACATTAGAGGTCTTATTATTAATGGGCGGCATTATGGTGATTTTACATTCTGCGGTGGTGTTGGAAATTATATATAGACTATTGCAGTTCGTTTAGTTTTTTAGGATTTATAAAAGATTTCTCGATACCTACCAAAGAATATTCGAATCATTTGCCACTAGTGATAAATTTTTCAGCTCCTATTCATTTTTAACAAAGTAGTCTCCCGCCAAAACTTCACTGGAAACCAAACAAGTTAGAACAATACCAATATTTACTTAATACTAATTCGTGTGACACAAACAACTTTTCTGTTGAGGATCAAACCTTAAGCTTAGTCGATAAAATTCAACTCGCCGCTGGTAACTCGTTACCAAAAAAGTTTTTTGAGGCAAAAAGTGAATGGTTTGATAGTCAGTGTGCCAATGCACGTAAACAAATGTTAGCACAACTTAATCTGTCCAGAAAATACAACATGGAAGTCTACAGAAAACAGTATGTAGTCAGCAGATAGAACTACGCGAAGCTTTGCAATAATAAAAAACTATTGCACAAAAACAAAAATATTGATCGTTTAAATAATGTAAATAATAGTAGCTATTGGTGGAAGCTCGCGAATTCCATGAAGAAAACTTCACATTTTGTTGGCAATTCTATTACTGCCGATGATTTATACCTTCATTTTCGTTCCCTACTGTCGGAAAAAATCAATGACCAAATAATATCCTGATCATTACCAGCCTTTGTTAACTTTCATGATATTCAACTAGTCTTAAGACGTTGCAAACAAAATAAAGCTCCTAGTTTGGATAGGATTAGTTACGAGTTTTATAAAAACGCCCCACGTTGTTTTTGGAAGTAGTTGTATAAGTTTTTAACTATATTTTTTTATGCAATGAAATCCCTACACCATATCGCAAATCAATCCCATTGTATATATAGAGGGCTCTCACTGTTGGATACTTGCTATAAGATTTTGTCGGGTTTAATTTCGGATCGTCTACATAACTTAACAATATTATGAATGAGTACCAAGCGGGTTTTCGGAGAGGATACTCGACAATATTTTTAATCTATCTAGCATTGTTCATTTAAACTATAAACAAAAGAAGAATACATATGCGTTTTTCGTAGATTTTTCTAGTGCTTTTGATACGATTCCGAGAAATTAACTGTTTTACAAACTCTCTGTGCTCTCTGAATTATTAAAGTACTAAAATCATTATATCAAGGTGTAAAACAGGGATGTTTGCTGAGCCCAGTCCTCTTTTCATTGTATTTCAATGACTTGCATAAATTCCTGCCCGGGGGAGTCGAAATAAGTAATATGACGATACAAATTTAAATGTCATAGTTTTGCTTTTAACATCACCGGAGGAGCGTCAAACTATGATAAACGTGGTTATGTGTCAACTTAAGCAAGTCGAAAGTTCTTGTAACTATTTGGGGAAAGTTCAAGTATAAGCAAAAACTTCGTCTGGTTCTATGTCTAAAAAGTAATTGAAATTGTTATTGAATATAAGTATTTGGGTTAACTTATAATCTTTCTTATCCAAAAACATTTATATGCAAGATTAGCTACAGCAAAAACTACTGGCAATGCGACTTGGTTGAGCTACCTTTACAAACCAAGAATAACTATAGCCAACAAATTGAAAATATTTTATTCTGCATCTAGATCCATAATGTTTTATGATGCTCAAATATGGGGTTATAACAGTATGAGCAGGTGAAAAAAATTTTCGCTTTTTCATAAAAAAACTTTTGTTCCATCCTTATAACACACCTAATTATATGCTACATATAGAAACTAGGCTGCAGACACAATTCATTTTCACCGTACGTTTGCATTTTAATTATCTTAAAAAAGTCCTTAACCTGTCCCAAGACAGGTTGCCAAATTTCTTAGCGAAAGAAGTATTAGCGCAGGGAATTTATTGGGTAGAGGATTGGACAAATTTGTACTCAAAACTAGGAATAAATATGCCTCAGAATTTTACTCCCTCTGCTCTTGGTTATAATTTTTCAATGTTGTTAAATATTTTGAACATGATCAACATCAACAGCGTATCGAGAATGCTAGAGATTCGCAGCATCATGATTTGTATTCGCAATTAGAGTATGGAACAATAACGTACTTTAATGAACAAAAATCAGCCTACATAATGAGTCTTATTATGAGATGCGGACTAATTGATATAAACGGAAATTTTTTGAAAATTTGTTTTAAAAAAATTTCCACCAGGTCCTTGCTTTTATTGCAATTTAAATATACTTGAGAACACTTACCATATAATTGGCTTTTGTCAAATTTTTGGTAATACACGTAAAAAGTTTTTAGGAAAAAGCTACTCTCTATTCAAGAGGTAATTGAAATTTTAAATTGTAGCAAATAAAAAACGCTTTATAAATTTTTATCTAGAGAATTAATTATTAATGAATTTATAAAACTATTTTTTCAACATGTACATTGTTATACATTATTTTTCTTTCTAATATTTTTAAACGACACACAATAAATTGTATTAATAAATCATAAATATCAAGATTTTATTGGTTTAGAGGTTAGATCAATTTAACGCCCACTTTGAAAAAAAAAGGAAAATATACGAAGACATTGCTTATATTACTCATGAAATTGTGTATCTGAGTTTATATAGGTGTTGTCGACAACTTCACCAAAAATGGGGGTGGTTGGATCAGTTTAACTCTCATTTTTACAAAAAGGGTGGATCAATTTTACGTCTACCACCATTGCTCAGGAACTTGCTGCGCTATATAGAAAACATTAAACGGGATGGACCGGACAAAATAACAGGATATACAAAATCTGACACGCAAACTTATTACGCCCACAATTTATTTAATTAAGTAAAAATAAACGATTACCTTGCTAATATTGCTCCTAAAAATTTTAAATTTTGTTTCTAAATTTGTATGGTTACTGCCGATAATATCACCGCCGTAACTCAGAATCGCTGTAACAGGGAGAACCGGGAAGTTCCGCTTAAATTTTATTTTTTTAAGTGGCAATGCAACGCCAGGCATTCGATAACGATTAATAAAAAAAAAAAAAGTAACTGGATAAAAACTACATTCATCAAGAATGGCTTCGGCGATAACATATTATAATATATTTTTCCGAGTTGATTATTTAATGAAACTCTTTCTTAAATTTGTATTTTAGATTACGAAAGAACTAATGCAAGTGCTGAGTCAAGATAGAACCACACAGTATGGAACGAGGTCACAACATTTATTGGAACCATCAATGCAGCGCCATCTTACACATTTTTCCTTAATAACCCATGGATTTGGATCACCTGCCATTATGGCCGTTTTACACGCCTTTCAGGTAATAACGAAATTGCAAATAAACAATCTTTAAACTGATCGAATATTTTGATCCTCCAATAAATAAAACAGAAGCCATGATACAAACATTTTTTAAGGTATTTTTATTATGACATGAAAATATATCTTAAAAAAAAACTAGTAAAAGAAACATCTACAGCTAACCGAAGCTCAAATACCCTCCGCCATTTTACAGACATCATGAAGCACATACGCAGATGAACAAAAATATTCGTCATTTTGCCTTTGTACCCTTTAAAGTGTCACCACCCCCAATATTTTTAACAAATGCTAGTACTAATTAAGTTCATTTTCTGATAAATACAAAAATTGTTAAACTTTTCCTTGCGCACAAACAAATTCAGGAAATTTTATAAGTACATATGTATATCATGTGCACAAAAGTGTTCGTCACTCACAATTCTTTATCGTATTTGCATTTATTAATAAATTAAATTATTATGGTAGAACCCTAACTGATCAATTACAATATAAATAAATTTATATGGAGTTTGTTTAAAAAAGTTTGATCGCGTCACTATAACGTGAAGTAATATAAGTAATACAAAAAAGAACCGAAAACTTCATCATCAGGAATCGGTACAGTGACGAAGAAAAGTTTAGGCAAGGATATTGCCACTCATACTGTCCGCAGAGTGCTGAATTCTGTACAATGCCCGAGTTTGCCCAAAGAAACCAAACGATGGATAAGATACTTTATTTACATATTTAAAAAAAAACTAGTAAGAGAATTATCTTCGGCTAGCCGAAGCTCATATATCCTCCGCCATTTCAGTGAAACCAAAAAATGTGCTTCTTTTAGCACATAGGTGCTAAATATCTCTATTATAAGTGGGCGTTCTTCTTATCGGATCAGTAGTTTTGTGTTCCTACCCAAGTTTTAAGTACCGAATTTGCACTCGTTATTTATACTGTAAATATTTTAAATAATTTTATTTTCGCATGGAAAGGGTTGGCTTATATGGGAGGTGGGGGTGGTTCTTGTCCGATCACGCTCATTTAGCAGTTTTTTGTTACTACTAAAGTGCTTAATATCAAATTTGAACTGGATATCTGCACTGGAACTATTTTAATAAATTTTTTTTTTTCGTATGGAATGGGGTGGTTTGTATGGGAGGGGGTAGTAGTTTAGATCCGATCTGGTCCATCTTAGAACTTAGCCTCTGCATAGAGAATAGGAGCTCACATACCAAATTTCAGCTCGATAGCTCTAAACTACGGCTGTAATCGCTGAGGCAGACAGACAGACGGACGGACAGACTTTGTCATACCTACCACGCCCCTTTTGGGTGTTACAAACGGAAGAACAAACTTAATATACCATTAGGTACGTGCACTTGCACGTGGCGAAGGGTATAAAATTTTTATCTTATATAAAGAGTACTCCGTTGGCTCCGATTTTAATTTTTTTTACCAGACATGTAGCCTTCAGAGCTGGTATAAGGGCGGTGCAGCTTTACTGATCAAAATAACGTTATTTTCTAATTTGAAATACTCGCTGAGATTTAATCGCTATGAGTAAGGTATCTTAAAACTTTTTTCGAAGTAACCATACAGTTTTCTGAACCATCTGGTGTTTGAGATGTAATTTTTTGTTTGGATCAAAAATTTTAGCTCTCAACACTTCATGTCTGTTTAATAAAACCGGAGCCAACGGAGTACTTTTTTCTTGTTGCTAATTTTTAAACATTACTAATATTCAACCCATCCATATGCAATCGTGCTATTTACTTAACAGCAGAAACATAAAACGTTGTAGTCCATGGGTTTCATGGTAAAGACTTCCCTTTTGGATTTGTTCTGCGTTGGTAGGCTATTTTATCCACATCTCGGTACGGTGTAATGAATTCTAAAACTGGTTCCATTTACGTCCCGGACTGGACTGGATTTTTTTTACGAAGATATTCATATTCTGTTACTCCTTTATGATTCCCGACATTTGGAAAACAACATCATTCCTGCTCCTCCATCTCTCGATCGTTGAGAATTTATAAAAAATCCATATCCACTAGCGCTCAACATGGTTCAAAGCAAGGAGAAGTCCTATCTCCAAAACTTAAATTTTACCATCGCCAAAATACCAACTTCTCCATAAGGTGATGGACAGATCGGCCCATGATAAAAAGTTTAAAAACGGGCACAGTTAAAATATTTCACTTAATCAAGTTATTTATATTTTGTAAACATCTTTTTTAATGAAATTGTAAAGGAATAAAAAAAAATTACCAAGAATGGGTTTTCTTAGAATATTTTAGTGTATTAACGGCAACAGTTGGCATCTTGGGCCAAGAAGTTTTCTTAGAAATTCAGGCCGCTTTCCGATATTCTTGACTAAATTTGTTTTCGTTCTAAAAAATGCGGGCTTCTGTAAGTCACTGCATTAATAAAATTAAATTATATTAAATTGTAGGCAATGTCACATTACACGAACTGAAAAAATTCATTTTATATCAAGCGAAGGTGGAGGTACTGCTTAAAGCAGCCATGAACGCTAAGCAGCTGCTTCAAATTAAAGTGGAACTCGCCATGCTTACGTTTTATCTAGTTATTTGTATGTAGGCAGTCGTTTCCTAGCGTTTTTGCCACTTCTCGATGCCAAGCCTACGTTCTTTAACCTTTACGGTATTTTCGCCTGCATCATAGTTGCATTGAAATTCTCTTACCGCATTGCTGCGATCACACTGATTGCTTCATCCGATAATGTACAGAAAAAACTGGAAACTCTCAATGCACTAAGGCGATATACTGCTCGAATGCTAGCTCTACATGACGCTTTATATTTCGCAACCGCCCATATAGGCTCAACATAAAACATTATAGAGCTCGAAACCCTTCCCAGGAGTTTTCGTCTATTGTAGCGCGATCCTTTAATATTCGCCATAATAGCTATGTATATTTATATGCCACGCAAGCCACCAATGAAATTTGTGAAGTTTACGGAGACGATGCTGTATCAGTTCGTGTAGCACAACAATGGTTCGCTCGCTTCCGTTCTGGAAATTTCGATGTGAAAGATGCACCTCGCTCTGGTCGACCTATAGTTGAAAAAGTCGATGAAATTATGGAAAAGATTGACCAGGACCGTCACATAAGCAGCCATGACATCGCCAAGGAACTAAACATTCATCATCAAACGGTTTTGAACAATTTACAAAAGGCTGGCTACAAAAAGAAGCTCGATGTTTGGTTACCACATGAATTGTCTGTGAAAAATTTAATGGACCGAATTAACATCTGCGATTCTTTGCTGAAACGAAATGAAATCGAACCATTTCTGAAGCGAATGGTAACAGGAGACGAAAAGTGGATCAAATACGACAATAATGTGCGAAAGTGGTGAAGCTCAACAAATGGTCGCAAAGCCAGGATTGACGCCTCGAAAGGTTATGCTGAGTGTTCGGTGGAATTGGAAAGGAATCATCCACTATGAGCTTCTCCAGCCTGGTCGAACGATTGATTCTACACTTTACTGTCAACAACTGATGAGATTGAAGCAAGCAATCGAAAAAAAAGGCCAGAACTGATCAACAGAAAGGGCGTCGTCTTCCATCACGACAACGCTAGACCACACACATCTTTGATGACTCGGCAATACCTAGGAGAGCTTTGCTGGGAAGTTTTGATGCATCTACCATACAACCCTGACCTTGCACCATTGGACCACCATTTGTTTCGGTCAATGCAGAACTCCCTTAATCTAGTAAAGTTGGCTTCAAGAGAAGCCTGTCGCAGTTTTTCGCCGAGAAACCACAAAAGTTTTTCACTGATGGAATAATGTCTCAAGCAGAAAAATTGCAAAAGGTGGTCGACCAAAATGGTACATATTTGGTTCAATAAAGTTCATTATATATATAAAAAAATGAGTTGAAGTTTGATTAGAAAAACGAAAAGACTTTTTCGACAACCCTATATATATATATATATATATATGAACCATCTTAAAAAATAATAGGTTTGCTCCATTAGGTGAAAACAATTTAGATGCATCAAATATTGATACGGAAACTGCTCCTAGTGCAAAAACACCAAACCGCCGCCAATTTACATGCGCGAGCATAGCTCAGATGAGTTGGTTTCAAACATTACACGACTTATCGGCAGTAATAATTTTCATATCGTCCCTCTGACTAAAGGGAACATACATAAAACCAAATTACAAATCTTCACTGAGAGTTTTTACCGTATTATTCTAAATTTCTAAATGATAAAAATAAAAACTACTACACATATCAGCTCAAAAGTAGCAAAGGCCTAGTATCGGTCATTAAAGGCATAGAGTCCAGTGTAGATTCTAATAAAATTAAAGAAGCATTGGAAGAAAAAGGGTTCGGAGTAAAAGTTGTGATCAACATAATAAATAAAAACAAAATTCCGCAAACAATGTTCAAAATTAAATTAGACCCTAATTCAACCAATTTAAAAAAAAACGAAACTCATCCTATCTATGAGCTGAAATACTTACTCACCGTAGAATCTCAGTAGAGGAACCACATAAGCGCAGTGGTCCGGTGCAATGTGCAAATACGGACATACAAAGTCATATTGCACACTGTGCACAGTATGTGTAGCTTGTGGGGATCTCGTGTACAAGTTATAAAAATGAACCAAATTCGAAAAAATGCAATAATTGTGGAGGAAATCACACGGCGAATTTTAGAGGTTGTCCTGTGTACAAAGACTTGCTGGATAGATTAAATAAACGCTAGCAAGCAGTTCGTAATATACCTAAAATTGTACCCCAAAACTTTGTTACCTAACAAAGTAACCCAAAATATATCGTATGCAATTGTATTAAAATCAGGAACAGAACAAGTACCTCAAATCATACCCAAGCATCTGGAGGGCTGGAGGCTATGATTTTAAACTTAATGCAATGTATGACACAATTTATGTCTACAATCCAAAGTATGCTCCAAGACATGATTAGAACGCAAAATCAAATGTTGCAAGTTTTATTGGCTCAAAAATGAGTTCTTTAAATATTTGTTTATGGAATGCAAACGGCGTTAGCCAACATAAACACGAAATCACAACTTTCTTAATAAATCAAGAAATTGATATGATGCTTTTTGCTTAAACTCATCTTACAAACAAATATAATTTCGGCATAACAGGTTACACACTATATAAGACAAACCAACCAGATGGCAAAGCTCTTGGAGGAACTGCAGTTCTTATAAGAAACCGAATAAAACACCATGCCTTAGAAACATATTCGAAAAGCTATCTGCAAGCTACCTCAATATGCGTAAAATATAACGGAGGAACTTTAACACTGTCTGCTGTATACTGTCCGCCACGATTTACAGTAACTGAGAAACAATTTTCAGATTTCTTTGACACCCTAGGAGGCAGATTTTTGGCTGCTGGAGATTATAGTGCTACCGACGCATTGGGACTCACGTCTTGTAAATCCAAAAGGTAGACAACTGTACAATACCATCCATAACCGACAAAATAGATACGATGTCGTATCACCAGGTAATCCTACCTACTGGCCTACAAATAATAAGAAAATACCAGACCTTGCTATCATAAAAAATTTAAGCAGAAATCTAATCACAGCTGAAACAAGTTTCGATCTATTATCTGATCACTCTCCTGTAACCTAGAAAAACTCGTTACAGACAAACGTCGACGGAGAAGAGAATGGCAAGCACATAGATCCCCTTTTGCAAAGCAAAGACTCGCTGGTGCTACGAGAAAACTTAAGGAGGCCCTAAAGCTAGAAGATGACAAAGACCAAAGTAACTTTGTGAAAAGATTATCACCTAAGTGTACAACAAAATTCTCACTGTGGAAGGCAAACAAGACGATAAATTTACCTGTAGAGGGCGAATCGCTAATCAGAACTCAAGATGGTAACTGGGCACGCAGCGAAGAAGAAACAGCGACAGCATTTGCTAACTACTTGAGCCAGGTTTTCAAACCAAATCCGCCTACTCATGGATTTGTGATTCCTTCTTTAACTAACCTATAAAATAATAGAATAGTGTCAATTGTTTTAAACCGTAATGAGGTTAATGATATCATACGAAATGACCTAAATCCAAAAAAAAGGCCTGGGTATGATCTTATAACTCCGAAAATGATTATCGAACTACCAAGTACAGCGGTTGAGCTTATCGCACTACTATTTAATGCGATTTTTCGAACAGTATACTTTTCGATGGCGTGGAAAAAATCACTTATTATAATGATACCAAAGCCTGGAAAGGACAAAACATTACCTTCCTCCTACAGACCTATAAGTCTACTTCCGTGCCTGTCCAAATTTTTCGAGTAATTGCTACTATCAAAACTAACACATTTAATTGATCGTAACATTTTACCATCCCATTTGGCTTCCGCAAAAACCATGGAACCATAGAACAGGTGAATCATATAACTAATGTGATAAGAAAAGCCTTTGAGATTCGAGAATACTGCTCAGCAATTTTTCTCGATGTTGCTCAGGCATTTGATAGAGTATGGCATGAAGGTCTTGTGTACAAATTAAAGTGTTTGTTCCCTCCTAGCTTTCATAAGATACGAGAATCATACCTACAACATCGAACATTCAGAGTAAGGGTCAATGAATTTATAACGAAAGACAATGTAATTGAAGTGGGTGTTCCTCAAGGAAGCGTTCTTGGGCCCATTCTTTAAGTCCTGTTTACCTCAGACATGCCAACGAATCCTAGTTTAACTACGTCAACATTTGCTGATGATACTGCTATTCTTTGCAGCAATAAATGCCTAATAAAAGCATCAAGAGACTTAGGTGAACACTTGAAACTTGTAGAAACGTGGCTGTCGAAATGGAAAAAAAAAGTAAATGAGCATAAGTGTAAACATGTCACATTTTCATTAAGAATGTGTACATGTCCGGCAGTTACTCTTAATAATACTATAATTCCGCAATCAAATGAAGTCACTAACCTTGGTATTCATTTAGACAGACGACTGACGTGGCGGAAGCACATAGAAGTTAAAAGCACACTTAAGACTAAAAGCAAATAGCCTGCATTGGCTTATTAACCATCGATCTGCACTAAGCTTGGAGAACAAAGTACTCCTGTATAATAGCATTCTAAAGCCCATATGGACTTATGGCATCCAGCTGTGGTGTAACACAAGTAAAACTAATCTTGAACTAATACAGAGGGCTCAGTCCAAATACTTAGAACGATCACTGGAGCACCATGGTATTTAAGAAATGAAAATATTCATAGAGGCCTTACTTTGCCTATGGTTAAAGATGAAGCCATGCGCATAAAGCAGAGCTACCTTGCAAAAATTGACAAGTCACCCCAACCCGTTGGCACGATCATTGGTAAATACAATTCAGACAACCATGTAATCTGCATCCACATGATGCACAACTTGGCATTGTTTACAGTTGTATATTATTCTCTACATGCTAAGACCCCATGATGTGCTTGTTCGCATTGGTCTGTACATAAATATCATATAATTATACAAGGCCCTAAGATGCGCTAGGTCGAATTGGCCTTCTTCGAAAATGTTAACTCGTGCACCTAAGGCCCCATGATGCGCTAGGTCACATTGACCCTCTCGAGAAATACCAACGAGTACAAGTAAAGCCCAATGATGCGCTAGGTCGCAATGGCTTTTTTCGAATTTAAATTTGTACAAATCTTCACCACATGATTCAAGGTCCCATGATGCACTGTATGGCATTGACGACGATGTTCGCTGCCTATGCAAATATATATATATATATATATATATATATATATATATATATATATATATATATATATATATATATATATATATATATATATATATATATATATATATATATATATATATATATATATATATATATATATATATATATATATAATTTTTTATTTTTATTTTGGATTTGTAATTCATTTTTGTTATCTTTAATTTCTGCTACCAATTTTATGACAACTACAATTATTTTACAACTACAGTTGCTTTAGAAGTGCAATGTATCGTTTTAGGTTTAAGATTTGAATAATTATTGTTAGTTCTTTAATCAAGACAATCCAATAAACAAAAGAATTATAATTAAAAAAAATGTTTCGTTGCCAAATAATTCCAAAAAATTGTTTTTCACATGTCGTATATATTTTAGAATAAAGTATTTGAATAAAATAGTTAAACAAAATTCCCTGAAAAAAAAGGTAGGTAGATAAGTAGAGTGGCTGTGTGACGAGGCCTGTTGAAGGCCCATTGTGATACCACCGGAACTAAACTTGCACCTTACTCTTACTCTGGGTCTTTCTTAAACCAGCCTGTGGCCTTAGTATATCTAACTAATTTTGTCAGTTTGATATCTGCTACTTCCGTGATGTTGTCTAGAAAGTAGAGTCCAAGAAATTGAAACTTCCTTCTACTCCGAGCAATGCACCTGCAACATCTTATATGTTCGATATTCTCTTCCTCATCTGCGTCTTGACAACTCCTACAATAGTCGTAAAAAGGTGCCCCAAATGGGAACTGGGAAACCAACATATTGGCCAACCGACCAACAAAAAATACCTGATCTAATCGATTTCTTTATCACCAGAAAGGTCTCTACAAATTACGTATGCATAGAAAGCGGATTGGAAATGAAGTCTGATCATTCTCCAATTCTATTAACAATACACGAAAATTTAGTTACTATAAAACCACCACTTACGTTCGAAAATAAATACACCGATTGGGAATATTTTAAGAAAATTCTATCTGACGTTGATCAACATGCATAAATAAACTGTAATGCCGAGTTAGACAACGAAATAGTCAACTTGTCAAAAATTATACAATACGCAGCCTGGAGTAGCACACCAGTCAAAAGAAATGTTGCAGCAGGACACAAGTTCTCAAAAGAAATAAAGGAAATGGTCGCTGAAAAACACAAAATACGTCAAAAATGCCAACAAACAAGATCTCCATCTGACAAAAGCTATCTAAATAAAATATCGAAGGAGCTTACCAGAACGATAAAGCTTTTTTAAAAGTAATTCTCTTAGCAACTACCTAAAGGGACTATCAAATGAACGTAGCACTGAATACTCGAACTGGAAGTGTACAAAAAACTTTTCACAACCTACAGTACAATAACCACCAATCAAAAAAGCCGACAATACATAGGCCAAAAGTAATAGAGAGAAAGCTAATACTTTTTCGGAGTACCTTGAAAGTATCTTTGCATCATATAATACATCAGGTGTAACCGAAATGCAACCACGAAATCATGATAATGACATCGAAATCCCTCCAGTAACGGACGCTGAACTAACTACTGAGATAAAGCATTTAAAATCAACAAATTTTATCACCAGCGAAATATTAAAACAACTCCCAAAAACTGTTATAACCAAGTTAACAGCTATTATGAATGCAACTTTCAAATTGGAACATGTGTCCATCTACTGGAAAATAGCTGAAGTAGTCATGTTCAACAAGCCAGGGAAACCAGCGCATGATGTAACATCATATCGGCCTATATCTCTCCTACCATAAGTTTTGAAACTATAACTTATGGAAAAGCTACTTATAGAGCAGATAATTTGGTTTTCGAAAGAAACACTCAACTATTGATTAAGTTCACAGGATAACTCTAGTTATCGAAAATGTATTCGAAGAAAAAACGGTTTGTTCCGCTGTTTTTCTTGACGTGTCCAAAGCCTTCGATAAAGTATGTCACATTGGCCTACTCAATAAAATCAATGCGCTACTACCAATTCAATATTATAACATACTAAAATCATACGAATCGCTTCTTTCGAATCAAACAGGAGGACACATACTCTGACATCAAGGAGATAAAAACTGGAGTGCCCCAGGGTAGCGTGCTGGGACCTATCCTCTACCTACTCTTCACATGTGACTTACCTAATGACGAAAACTGTATCACGGCGACATTTGCAGACGACACTGCTATCCTGTCGGTTGGAAAAACACAATCGCAAAATTACAACATCATATAAACAACATCTTTGAGTGGACATCCACATGGCGCATTAAACTAAATGAAACGAAATCGGTCCATATAGATTTTACAAATAATAAAATTAGATATCTCCCGCTATACATAAATGGCGTGCAAATCCCGTGCCATAACACCGCTAAGTACTTAGGTATGACCCTAGATTCTAAGCTTAGATGGAACGCTCACTTCAAAAAGAAAAAAGAAGAACTCGAAATAAGATTCCAAAATATGTACTGGCTCATGGGTAATCGATCTGCTTTATCCACATTCAACAAAATACTATTATACAAGCAGGTGCTTAAACCAATATGGACCTATGGAATCCAGCTATGGGGCTGCTCAAGCTCCAGAAATATAATACATATTCAGAGATTTCAAAACAAAGTACATAGATATATCGTTAATGCGCCTTGGTACGTCCGGAGCAGCGATATCGAACGCGATCTTGCTATTGATTCGGTTGTCGCCTCAATACAAAAACATACCAAATCTCACATGGAAAGACTATCTCACCATGTAAACAGTGAAGCTAAAATCCTAGCTGATCTAAACGAATGGAAAGGAATACTTAAACGTAAAAAGCCGCACCATCTCATGTAATAGCCAACCTCTATGCAGGCATTACGCAGAGCATCTTATAGTTTAATTGTTTTATGCAAAACCCAAAACAAATTGTTCGTTAGTTTTTTCAATGTTAACTAGTTACAATGTAAAATAAAAATAAAATAAAAATATATGCCCTGCTGAACTTCAGTAGACGAGTTGTAGAATTGAATATGGGTCATTCAATTCTGACCATGTTTGTCTACTAGTTACGCAGGTTGTGTATTATCTCCAGCGAGTGTTGGCGGTATCAATGGTATATTTATTTATTAACAGTTTGCATGTTGCTAGTGGCATATATATATATATATTTTCTTTGCCAGGACAGATTGGTAGCGTAGTGCCCAGTCTAGCTAACTCATCTGCCTTACAATTTCCTTCAATGTTTCTATGACCTGGTACCCAGATCAGATTTATCGTAAAGTACGGTGTAAGCACATCTCATAATTCGTGACACTCTTTCACTGTCTTAGATGTGTGTCTGAATGCTTTAAATTACCTCAGAGCCACCTGACTGTCAGAGTAGATATACATTTCTTTGGAGGTAAAAACACTCTTACCTTGTGATAGTAAACTTTCTTTAATGGCTAGAAGTTCTGCTTGGAAAACACTACAATGATCAGGTAAGCGAAGGAGATGCTGGTGCCTAACTTTTCCAAAAAGACACCTCCTCCCACTTTGACGTTGAGTTTAGAACAGTCAGTATAAATACTGATACTTTTATTACACTTTATTATACTATTGTCCCAATCTTCTTTTGAAGGAATGATCGTGGTAAAATAATTGACTAAGTGTGGTAAAGCCAAGTCACAGGAGTCGGTAGTATTGGAGATAAAAGGAAATTTACGGAGTATACACGAATGACTCTTATTATTAGAAGATAGAAGGGATAGTTCCCTAAGGCGTAATGCCGATATAGCTGCTAGTTGTTTCCCATACAGGTCAATTGGTACTAGATGCAGTAGAATGTTCAACGCTGCAGAGGGTGTTGTTCTAATTGCTCTGCTAATACATAGACTTACTGCCCTTTGAATATTTTCCATACGCTTAACTTTGGTTTGTTTCATTAGGAAACACAGACTTCCGTTTTGTTTGCGTTTAAGCCTAAACCACAAGATTTAGCCCGAAGATATATGTTGTTTAAAATACCTTGCATTAAGTCAGAGAGAGTGTCTGGAAATTTTCCTCCTAACACTACAGCAACATCGTCTGCATAGGCCACCACATGAATCCTCCTCTTCTCTAGATTCAACAATAATTTATTCATTGCTAGAATCCACAGTAAAGGAGAAAACACACCGCCTTGAGGAGTACCCTGTGGACAGATCTGCATATCGCTGAGTCCCCTAACGTAAAATTCACGAACCTGTAGAGTAGCAACTGTTCTATGAAATTCACAAGGGCCCTAGAAATGTGCAAAACTGACAACGCGTCTGTAATGACCTTAGACAGGATATTGTTGAAAGCGCCTTCGATATCTAGGAAGGCTACAAATGTATATTCTTTTTCCTAAATTGATTTCTCAATTTCTGAAACAAGAGAGTTTAAAGCTGTCTGTTGATTTCCCTTTACTGCAGGCATGTTGCAATTTCGCAAATTTTGATGAAGGAATGTAATTTCTGATAAACATACATATCAATTAACCGTTCTAACGTTTTTAGTAGAAAATATGATAAGCTGATTGGCCTAAAGTCTTTAGGACTTGTATGTGAGTCTTTACCTGTCTTTGGAATAAAAATAACCTTGACTTCTCTCCATAGAGAGAACACTTTTGAAGATGGTTAATAACCATTTGATTATGTGACCTAATGATTTTTAAAGTTGCGCTGGGAAGATACCATCTGGTTCCGGCGACTTATATAGCTTGAAACTATCTACAGCCCAAGCAATGTTAGTTTCCGAAATAGTTTCTAAGATATCTGATTCTATCAAGGTATCTAAATTACGAACAGATTCCATGGCTCTATTGTCCCTGTTGTCTGAGCTCCCCGGAAAGTGTGTATCTAACAATAAGCTCAGTGATTCTTCACTAGATGTTGTCCAGGTGTTATCTGATTTCTTAAGATAACCAAGGGTTTGTGTGGATTTAGCTAAAATCTTCCTAAGACGAGACGTTTCAACAGTAGTCTTGATATCATCACAAAAAGATCTCCATGAAGATTTCTTTGCTTTTCTCAAATATTTTTTTGTAGACTTTCAATTTATCATAATAATAGTCCCATTAGATTTCTACACAAGAGATCTTTGCTTTGTTTAATTGATTTCAGAAATCCTTCCTTAACTAATTAAGCTCAGGTGACCACCATGGTGGTTTACTTTTCCCCCTCTGCATTATTAGTGGACATGCCTTCTTTAACGATAGATTACAAGAACTGGTTAATGACTCTACAATATTATCTAAGTCTTTTACATTATCAGGATTGTAATTGGGATTACTAGGAAGCCTGTTCTTCAGCTCGTGTGCGTACATTTGCCGGTCTGTTTTCCTAAGATTCCTATTTAAGCTGGGGCAAGGAATTTCCTCTTCTATTGTACATTCGATATAACGGTGATCCGAAAACGAGTGCTCATTTAACACCCTCCATTGAACCACTTTGTCTATTAAAATGTCTGAGACTAGTATAATATCAATTACATCTTGACGGTTTCTTATTATGAATGTGGGTTCATTTCCACGCTTACACAACAGCAAATTTGTATTTAAAAGATAATTAAAGAGTAACTCACCCCGTACGTTGATGTCTGAACTACCCCAGATGGTATGATGTGCATTCGCGTCGCCTCCCAGTATAAATCTGCACTTGGAAGCTTCGCTATCTGCTACCAGCTCTTTCAGCAGCTGCGATGGTTTAGGGTCATCGTACGCAAGATAGAACGAGGTAAGCCGGTAACTACTTCCGCTTGTTTCCCAGCTAATTGTGGGATGATGTAATGATGTATTAAGAAAACATTAAGTAGAACTTTGGACATTATACATGCCCTTATTTTTTCTTCGCTATTAGCAGCAAACAATTTGTACGTTAGAGTCCTCAGTCCGCTGGTCTACTACCATGCAGTTAAGAAGGGCAGTCGAAGGAACTTTGCTATGATGAAGGTTTATCTGTAGGAGGCGCATTTGTTAGGGTGTCATCTGCGTCGTCCTCACCTAATAATTCCTTCTCCGTAAGTAATTTAATGAGTCCAGCTGTTGCATGTAACCCAGAAGAAATATGCCCAATGCTTTCGCCATCGGACTCGTGATTGTCGCTTTCAACATCTTCGTCTTCTGACTTTAGATTATCAGCTAAATCGGCTCGGAATGTTCTTACCTTCAACTTACCAAAGCCATAGTTCACCTCACCGTCCCTTTTCGCCAACGGTTCTAGTGAGTCGTCAGTAATTAAGAGCAGTATCAGTTTAGTGGCCCTTTTCGGCTCCACGTCACTTACTGCGTTGTTGTCAAAAATTTTGACGTATCTCCACTTATCCGTCGGAAGATTCGGGTTGCAAGTTCTGAACAGCTGCATAATTTGATCCGGTTTGGAGGGGGTCGACGGAACCCAAACCTTGGCTCTTGGTCGAGATGGGACATCCCTCTTGTCGACCGCCACCAGCTTGGCTCCGGGGTAGACTTCTCCCACTTTCGAAATTGCTATTTTATATAGCTCAGCAGACCTTTCATCGTCACAGGCTATCAATTTGATCTGCCCATGATGCCAGCCTGCATCGGTACATAAGGGTGGAGGGCCAGGATTGCCTAACAGCACTTCCATGGCCACTTGAGCTAGTGCTGCTTGCGCCCACTTCCACTGATGCTTGGGAATCTTCCCCTCAGGATCGCCTTCATCCCGGACACCAATGATTAAGCGGTTTTTTCAACTTCCGGAAAGATTTTTAAGGTGTTATGACCTTTTTAGCTTTAGGTTTTTCTCCCTCCGCCGGCCGCTGCCTTTTCGCAGCAGACGTTTCTGGGCGTTCGAGTTGGAAGTTAGGCAGTACAGACTTAGCCCAGTCTATTGACTTTTCCAACTCTTTCGTCAACTCAGCTTCTGTCGGCGGAATAATGTGGACTCTAGCGAGTAGCCAGGCAGCATTACGCCTCTCCTGGTAACCAGCTTTAGTCGGATCGGTGATTTTTATTGGCCATTTTGGTTGGGGATTACCAGTCCTGTTAACTTTAGCCAATCTACTCTGACCGAGCTTGGCTCCTGACCTTGTAGCGGCAGTATTAGAGCTCGTTATAAACGCTGCTCTCTTGTCGGAGCTTTCCCGACATTGGTTGGTTTCAACATTTGGTTTGCACTTTAGTTATCCTATTGGTCTGAAGAAGCTCAATAACAATGGCACGTTGGTCGCTATGTGTACAAAATTTACCAACACTCCATGTTTAGTTTTGAGCGATCGAGCTATGAATGAATGTAAGATCCACCACCTACCGTTTTTAGACAGCTGCAAATGATTGATATCCATCGTTTAACAGCTCTAATTCAAGAATAGCGAGATATTACATAAGCAATCTGCCTCTTTTATTTGCATATGTTTTTTATGTGTATGTTTTTGTCCTGGTCGACATTATTTCGGAAAGAAAAAAGCAAGTTTATTTTTAATAAGTTCTCAATTTAAATTTAATGGACCCCGCTACGTGGGTCGCACAGTTCTCATACAGCACATTTACAAACAAATTTATAGATCGAATCAACAAAACGAAATTTTCTAGTTGTTATTTTATGTTATTGCTTTGTGCTTTTAAAATAATTTGTTTATATGCAAACATACTTGAAATAAAATGAAATGAACATTTAAAATTGTTAGCGCAGTGTGCATTTTAAATTCAATATATTTATTTGAATTCATTGCTTATTAACCAACAACATTTTTGTTCAAATGTACTTGTTTCTTTAACTAATTATTGGTTTTTTAATTATCATAGCACTTCCTAACTAAACCGCCATAAATCCACAAAAAACTAATAAGAGAATATCATCGGCTATGCCGAAGCTCATATACCCTCCGCCATTTCAGTGACACCAAAAAATGTGCTTCTTTTAGCACATAAGTGCTACATGTCTCTGTCATAAGTGGGCAGATCAAGCCCTTTTTTGGTTAGTAGTTTTCTGTTACTACCAAAGTGTTAAATACCAAATTTGAACTTGTTGTTTACACTGTAACTACTTTTAATAATTTTTTTCCGCATGGAAGGTGGGCGTGGTTCTTATTCGATCACGCCCATTTTTGTAAACAGTTTTGTGTTACTTCTAAATTGGGAAGTATTAAATTTGAACCGATTATCTCCACTGGAACTATTTTAATTAATTTTTTTTGTATGAAAATGAGTAGTTTGTACGGGAGGGGGTACAAGTTTTGGGCCCATCTTAGAACTTAGCCTCCGCTTGGAGAATATAGGAGCTCACATACCAAATTTCGGGTCGATATCTCTAATATTACGACTGTAATCCCTGGGACAGACGGACTGACGGACGGACATCGCTAAATCGACTCAGAATCCGACGCTGATCATTTATATATATGTATACTTTGTCATACCTAAAATGCCACCTTAAGGGCGTTACAAATGGAAGAACACTTGGCGAAGGGTATACAAAATATAAAAATGAATGACTTGCAATAACTGATCCTCAACTGATCTGGTATAAAACTGCCGTTTTTTTAAATTCTACATTTTGATGTTAAGTGCCGGCGTTCGATTTTTTATGCCGGCATTTGACGATGAATGATTTATGGTGATTTTATTTATGAGGAATTGTAAATCAATAATTAGTTAATTGCAAATACATATATAATAATAATTTCTAATCGTAATTGAGTAGTTAATTTACTAAACTAATTTCATGTTTTGAACAAATTAAGGCATCAATTAGAAACAAAGAAAAACTAAAGATAATAATATTATAATAAAATAAAAAATGTTATTTAGCTTAAAGAAAAACGTTTTAATTACAAAAAGTCCAATCAGATATTTACAATTTTGGGAAGCCGGAAACCCAGTGACATTGGCGTTCTTTGGATAGATGTGAACGGCTCTGACCAATTGCAACAAGCTGCAGTCACGTTTTATGTCACACATTTCGCCAGTACTATAGCCAAGTCGTGATAAATATAACATAGTCTCGTCGTTGTTCACAAAAATGACTGCTGCTTTAGGGCGGCCTTAAGCGTGTGACTGCGTCCATAACACTTGCACCAGATCACTTTGATCCTTGAATCTGTTCTCGTCAGATGCACATAGGTTTTTACTAAAGTTTTCTCGGGCACTTTAAGTGACCTAGAAATTGTGATATTTGTTTGCTAAAAATAGTGAGATTATTGAGTTTAAGATTTAATTCCATTCACTTGAATGTAAAAAAAAGTACATTTATTGTCGAATGGTATCTGCAAAATTCGATAAAGTACGATAATTCTTTTTGTTTTGCGTGTGCGATAATCGTGTCAAATCGATACCAGCTTGCACAGAAATAACGAGAAAGAAAAACCGGATATGCACGCCATTTTCACTAAGAAGTAAACTTAGGTGTAGTTTCTAACTTTTTGTTTCCTTAACCCTTTAACGCTAGCACCCAGTTCCCGTAGATTAAAGTTGATGATATATTAACATGTCGCTATTTGGAGATCTGCATTAATAAAAATATAAAGTACAACCGGCGGAAGAGGGGACAAAATCTTCTATTTGTTTTTATTTATTATATATTTATTTTATTTATATACTAGCGAATGCCCGGCATGCGTTGCAATACAACTTAAAAAAATGGTAGCAGAACATCCCAGTAATCCCGTCAGTAACGGAACTTCCCTGTACTCCCGTTAGTTAGCGGAACTTCTCGGTACTCACCGTTATACCGATTCTGAGTTACGACGGTGAAATTATCGGAATACAAACTCAGAAACAAAATCTCAAATTTTTAGAAACAATATACAATGTCATCATATATTTTCACTTAAATAAACAAATTGTGGGCGTAATAAGTGGGCGTGGCAAATTTTGTATATTCTGTTATTCTTCCCGGTGCATCCCGTTACATGTTTTCAATATAGCGCATCAAGTTCCTGAGCAATGATGGTAGGCGTGAAATTAATCCACCCTTTTTTTGAAAGTAGGCTTTAAATTGATCCAACCTCGCCCATATTTTGGGAAGTTATCGACAGTGACTATACAAACTAAGATACCAAATTTCAGAATTTTAGGAGCAATATTAGCGAAATAGTCGAATATTTTAAATTAGTTTTACAAATTGTGGGCGTAATAGGTGGGCGTGGCAAAATTTTCTTTACCCTAAACCTAAGTTGGCGTGAGCACAGCAACTCCCCAAAATTTCATCACAATCGGATGAATGGTTTAGACGCCCATTTGGTACAAAGATAGAAAGAAAGATAGATAGATAGATAGATAGATAGATAGATAGATAGATAGATAGATAGATAGATAGATAGATAGATAGAAGAATTAATTTTCATATATATATAGACTAGCGAATGCCCGGCATGCGTTGCAATGTCACTTAAAAAAATGGTAGCAGAACTTCCCGGTACTTCTGTTAGTAACGGAACTTCCCGGTACTCCCGTTAGTTAGCGGAACTTCTCGGTATTCACCGTTATAGCGATTCAGAGTTATGGCTGTGAAATTATCGGCATACAAACTCAGAAACAAAAACCCAAATTTTTAGGAGTAATATTAGAATGTCATCGTATATTTTTACTTAATTAAATAAATTGAGGGCGTAATAAGTGGGCGTGGCAGATTTTGTATATTCTGTTATTTTTCCCGGTGCATCCAAATGTATATATATAAAAATGAAATTTTCTTTCTTTCTTTGTCCCAAATAGGCGCCTTAACCACCGCTTGTGATGAAAATTTTTGAAGTTTCATTGCTCACGCCGACTTAGGTTTAGGTTACAGAAAATTTTGCCACGCCCACATTCTACGCCCACAATTTGTAAAACTAAGTTAAAATATTCGACTATTTCGCTAATATTACTCCTAAAATTCTGAAATTTGGTATCTGAGTTTGTATAGACACTGTCTTTAACTTCACTTAAAATGGGAGTGGTTGGATCAATTTAACGCCTACTTTCAAAAAAAAAGGGTGGATCAATTTCACGCCTACCATCATTGCTCAGGAACTTGATGCGATATATAGAAAACATGTAAAGGGATGCACCGGGAAGAATAACAGAATATACAAAATTTGCCACGCCCACTTATTACGCTCTCAATTTATTGAATTAAGTGAAAATATACGATGACGTTGCTAATATTGCTTCTAAAAATTTGGGATTTTGTTTCTGAGTTTGTATGCCGATAATTTCAATTATTTTTAAAAATTAAAATTTGTAAGGTTTCACAATTTATTTTGATTTGATTATTGTTTTAAAATATCATTAACTGACATTTCAAAAAGGGATTTCGAAAGGTAAGTTTAATGAAATACTCATTGAGAGGTGAGTTAGTTAGGCTAAATTTGTTGTTGGAGGGTTTTAAAAGGTGAGTTTGGAATTTTATGCAGCTTTTACATTTTGTCTGTATATTTAGTTTCAAAAAATATAAACATTCAGTTAAGTTAAGTTATTTTATATTGACAAAAACTATGATGTATATTATACATTTATTATTAAAATTAACATTTCATTTTGTGAAAAAAAATGTTATTTATTTTTCTAAAAGTGTAGTTCTTTTTATAGTCTGCATGGCCGACTGAAATTTTTTGACTTGTTAGCAATACAAACAAATAAAGAACTGTCAAGTGAAGAAGAAGACGAGTGTCGCCTCCTATCCTCCTTGGAACAGGCATTGAAATCCCCAGCTATATTTACCGGGCATTTATCTCTGACTTCTGCCACCAGTTCCGACAGCATACGCTCGTATTGGCATGTGTCCATACTGGGTGGAGTGTATCATGAAAAGAAGTAAATTCCGTCAGATATAACCCATGTAAATCCGTTGTAAGCGACAGTCGCTATTTGTTGGCAAACCCTGTCATCAAGTGTCCATATTGCCACTTTGCTATGTGCGTCACTCTTTCACTCAACGCTATGATGCTTTTCGCATAGTAAGGCTAGATTGAACTGTCGCTCAAATCCTGAGCAGCAATACAGTGGTTAACATTACGTTGGACTATTTTCATCGCCGTCATTTCTTAACCGCTTTCTGATGCTCTGGACAACGAGAGCTACCAGCCGAGTGATCGGCACCACATAACTCGCATTGTTGTTGCATGTAGCTGGTAGTTGGCCTTCTTCGCCTTCTGTATAGCTTATTACGGTCTACTAACTCTTTGCAGTTTTTCGGCAAGCACTTAAAACACCTTGTAAGTGAAACGATCTCATGTACGCAGGAGGACACCCAACCTATGCTTATTCGTTGGCCTTCAACACCTTTGTGTCATCAACTGGCAGGCTAACATATGCTGTCTGCGTGCCCTGACGTTATTTTCGCATGTTACATATTGACATGTCTTCCGGGTGCTGTGTGTCATACTGCTTGTGAAGCTCGTGGCATACTTCTTCTCGTCGAGATCTCGCAACTGAAGTGAGTCTTCGCTAACACCTTTGCTTAGTCACCTAGTACGGTAAAACACCCTGCTTGGTAGTGCGGTTCTCTAGTGCAAACTTGAGCACCAGCAGTAGTTCATTTTACGTAGTCCTCCGAACAGCCTTCACATTGTCGTCAAGTAACTTCAGGCTCACGTCATTTTTGATTATACGTAGAATATTCCTGTACGACTGAGTAGAGGTGACTGAAATGATGAGAGCGTCTAGTCTTGAATGAATCCCTCTGGGCTTCCTTTGTTTAATTGTTTGTGACGTGTTTTCTCAGTTTTATTTGGTGCTCGGAACTTCGGTTTGAGTTGTCAATCTCATATTTTTCAGTTTTACGTTTTGTTAGAGGCGTGTCCATACTAGGCTCTCGTATTCTTTTCTGATTTACACTCGGTTTGAACAGGGTCATCGTACTGTTCGCTCGCCGATAATTCGAACAGTGCTCTCTATTGTATGCATGCATGCATAACCAACATTTGGAGGATTGTTGGAAGAGCGCGATTGTTTGGTGACCCTTATTTTAGAATTTTTTGTTTTTTTTTTCTCCGAAATAAAAGCAAAATTTATCGTTATTTTATTTTACTCCCATTTGATTCGCGTTAACGATTTCTAAGCGACTTGATCGCATTTTAAAGCGCACTGACGATTGTTTTTCGTATTTTAAGAATTATTATTTATAGGTTGAGAAGATTTTCAATCGAAATATTCTGTTCAAGAAATAACATGAAATTTCTTACCTCAACTTCTGTTAAAGACGATAAAAATCTTGGACAGAATGAAGACATCGGCATTCAATTGGTAAATTTTTAAAAAATGTTTATCATCTTTTTTTTAGTAGAAACTCGTCTTTCAGGCGTTCATCTTTTAATAAAATTGTATTCTTTCGTGGAGAGGTACAGGCGAAAAGCCAAGCATTCAAGAATTCTAATTTGTTGAAATTATCAGAAGTTATTATAGTATACAAAATAACTATGTAGTTTGGTACCAACTGAATTTAATTTAATGTGCATTTCTAAATTTTCAAAAAAATAATCAAAAAAACAATTCAGCTAAAGTTGTTAATTTATTTGTTTGTTAAATATTTAATATAATAAATTGTTAATGAATTGTTAAAAAATATTTTTAATATATGTTTATTTACAAAAAATAAATCAAACTTTCGATTGTAGTACTTTGTATTTTTGTTTAATGATTGAGGCAGAACATGAAACAAAATAATTGTTCCAGCATCGGTTCGACGACTCATAAAAGAGTCTTCCAAATTACTATTTGGTGACTCTTCTTGGTGGGTCGCCTAAGACTGAGTTTGACGTCGTCGAAGATTCTACTTCGCGAATCGCTTTGCAGGCACAGTTTCTCCCGTAGGCCTGATCTTCTGCGATCAGAAAACGAGTTCGAAGAAGATTAAATTAATCACTTATTCCGAACGTTGAAGAGTCTTCCGCGAGCATAAATGCTGGCTGGGTGGATACATGTATTTATGTATGTATGTATTCATATATATATATGTATCTGAGCATGTCATTTGTATATAATAGGGAAACGCAATTTAGTTAAAATACGTTTTAGTTCTGCCATCAGTCCTACTATATTCTAGAATTCTTATTAAATAAATAATTTAGTCAATACCCAGTAGGGAAACGCAAGCTATTTACAAAATGTCTTATTCTAGCGAAAATTTATTAATCGAAAAGTGACTAGAGTTATACTAGTGTAAAAGAAACCAAATGGGGCTCATATTAAATGAAATAATTCTTAAATGTTTAAGTAAATATGAACTTAAGTAACAAAAAAAAGCGTAATATAAATTTATTCATCAAAATTAAAAAAAATAATTTGTCGTTTTATATACAACTACTACTACAATTTCCCTGCAGGGAAAAATACTAGTTTCGAACTAGCATATAACTAGTTACTTTTGCATCACCACTGAACCGAGTGAAAAAAATAGATCTCATGAACACAACTAGTGAATTTAAAATGGGGATGTCCTAGGCGGTGTCAATAAGCCTCCTCTGCATTACTTTTTCTACAGTTATAAACTAAATAAAATTAAACTAGATTCGAACTCTAACGTAAGTAAACAATAAGTCTCTAGTTCAAAATTGGCAGAAAAATCAATAGTTTTTAACTAGAACCAAAGTTCTTGTTAGCACAATAGCGAGAGAACCGTTAGAGTTATTAAGCTGAAATTGTACACTTATTGCTCTTATGCCTGATTAGAACTGATTAAATAATCACGCCAACTATTAAATAAAATACTGATTTCTTGTTAACAGGATATCTTGAGATATCTCATTGGAGATATTGAGTGGAAACTTTGTACTAAACTTTCTGTCATGTTTTGGAACAACTTATTTAATTTTGGAAACGATTAGGGTGTTAGATGTTAGTTTTTTTTTTGTATTTATTATATGTTTAAATAAAGCCATTAAAACTTTAATAGAATATTTTTGGATACAAACGATCTTAAATTTCCCAACGTGGTGCATTTGTTATAGTCGGTTTGACCGACTATAAATTCTAACTTGTTTAATATATATATAATAACATAACTGATCAATAATCATCTTTTTCCGTAGTAGTGTTATAGACAATTATTGTACTTATAAATTTGTAAAAGAAGAAAAGTTGCATTAAAAATCGAAATAGACCATTATTTTGTTATAATCTTGAATGGCGTACAATAAAAGTTTTCGTTGTATGTATCAGTTCTTCCCGGGATCAAAGCAATTAACAAGTATTTAGTTCCTCAAGAGATTTACGGGAAGGCTTGTTTCTTGTATAACAATTTAAAATAGATTCTCTAAATGAACTTTTTGATGCAGATGTATTTGATGCAGCCACAATACAATTTATGTTCATACAAAATACAAAACGCTTTGCCAATTGAATTGTTTTCTATTTGAAATTTGTCAGTTTGTCAAATTTGAACAGGTAAACTTGACAAAGCTTTTTCACCACAACGTGGGGAATTGAGTGAGCTTTCTTCTTGTCACGAATTGGACAAAATACAAAAATCAAAAATTATAAAGAGAGCCTGACACGAGAACAAAAAAAAAAATGTCTATCAATTTGGTGTCAGTGAAATGCCAAAATACGGCTATAAGACTTTAATTGTAGTTTTATCACACAGTGGGACAAAATCATAAAAGTTTGAATAAAAAAAATTAAATATTTTTACAAACAAAAAATTTTGATGTCACTAAAAATAACAACAACAACAAAATATATTTTTAAATGAACACTCAAATTGCAAACTCGGCCTAGAGCGTAGGGGAGGAATGAAATATGAAGTGGAAAAAATCTGGAATTCAAAGAATACTAAATTAAACAACACTGGAAAAACATACTAAATCAAATTAAAAAAAAAGTTTTTAACAAAAAAATTATAGCCAACGGCTCGACTGTCGAGAAACAACAACTACATAAAAGGTTCTACCGCCAAAGAAAAATACTCCCTTGGAGTTATAAAAAATAAACCTCCGAATTGGGATCGCAGACAACACAATTTAAAAAAAAGTCTAAACCAAAAAATATGTAAGTCACTTAAAAAAAATATTATTCGCTCAACATCGCTGTTCAATACGAACTAAACCAAACCTTCGATTCTGCAGATTTTGTTCCATTTCCCAAAAAAAAGTAAGAAATGGGATATCAAATGAAAATTTCTCTAAAATTTTAGCAAGATTCAACCCTCGCTTCTACCAAATCAGCAATGAATTTTTGAGGTATCTGTGCATGGTTGGCGTTATCCTTGACTCCACAAGGGGGCATTAACACGAAGGAATAAACAAAAATTTTGGAAGTATGAGTAAACAAAAACTCGTCCTTATCCCGATCGTATTTGGTCACGACTGTCTGTTTCGTTCCTGAGCAGTTGGAAGAAAATTTCGGAATCTCGCCAAGGGCTCCACAATCCAGTCACTATCTTGTGACATAAACTACAAGTACTTTTTCATATAAAAACGAACGTTGACATTATTTTCTTCTAATGAATTATTTTTTTAATACCTCCTTCCATATAAAAAACCCATATCCTTGCGAAAAAATTAATAATAACAATTATTATTCGAGCTCAAGGTCCTTTAAGCAAAAAAAATTTTTTTTTTTGTTAATTTCTATGTAACAACAATGCAAACAAGTTAGAAATTACAGTCGGTCATACCGACTATTACGAATGCAACACATTTTAAAATATCAGAATCGAATTAGGGTGGTTCATGATGATAATTAAAAAAAAATTAATCTTGAACCACCCTTATTTATATAAATCTTGGACCACCCTTATGAAATTATTCTACTTATTTAAAATCGTTTGAATACTAAAATTTTCTATGAAAGTTTACAAACATGGACCACCCTAATAGTTTCCAAAATGTAATCAGTTATTCCCAAGCTCAACAGAATTTGTTTTACAAAGTTTCAACCTAATTTCTCATATGATTTTCAAGATATCGTGTTAATAGTGGGCGTCGTCATGGTCGAATTGGCTCCAGTTCCTCGAGGGCATAAGAACAGCCAGTGTACAAAATTTCAGCTCAATATTTATAACGGTTCTCTCGCTATCGTGTTAACAAGAAATCATGACAGACGGACAGACAGACGGACATCGCTAAATCGACTCAGTTTTTGATTCTGAGATTGAACCAAAACCAATATACACCACAGAGTGGTGCATAAATATACTGCTGGTTTGTCAACATAGCATCTTTGTTGCTATTTTCATATAGCCGTTGGTTCAGCCACAAACAAAATTCGGCAATAACAACAATACAATAATTTAAATTTTTTTTTTTGTGAAATATTTCTTAAGTAGTGTACAATTCGTTTACATTCTAAAGAATTAGAGCATGCTGAGGTTGAAAGGCATAACACTTATCCCAGCTTCTTTTCTATAAATTTTATTTACATTAATATAATGCAATGAATCCCCACTCTTCTATCTTTCACTTTCGAAAATCAAATCAACATTTCACATCTGACTTTGTATTATGTTGTAGTAGTTAGAAGACTCTGTTCTTCTAAAAATTATATATTTTTTAAGAATAGTTAAAATATCTCTATTAAACCACATTTTATGTGATGAAAATATTATTATAATAATTGTTTCTTCTCTTTCAGACATTTTTAAATGAGTCTCTTAATTATTTGGATAAGCTTTATCCGTCAAATGGAGGAGGCATGGTTTCATCGTCGCTTGACAAAAACAAAATAGAGAGTGACAAAAAATGATAATAACATTTATGAAAACGTTACTAACGTAAAATTAAAAAAAAAATATTTATAGAATAAATTATTGTAATATTACAAATGTACATTTATATATATAATATATATATAAATTTATTTTCATTTATACATGCATGTGTAGTTTATATATCGCTATTAATTAACTTATTTTTGTTACATAAATATTACTCTAACTTTGTCCATATGAATGCATTTATTCAATAATTAAATACTTTGCTAATATTTAGATTTATAAGTAGCAAATATTCTAAAACTTTATTTCAATTTAATTTTGCAAATGCAAAAATATTTTTAAATTCTTGGAAATGAATTCTTAGTATTTAATAATAATTAATCCTCGTATTCACATATTTGTTACAGTAAGAGCACAGTTTTAGTATTCATTTTAAAGTAAAAAAATAAATTATGTAATTATTATTAGCCCGTAAACTACCGCTTAAAAAAATATTTAATATATCTTATTTGTTCATTAATTACATGTATTATAAATTACTTTTTGTTCTGAATACGTGGATTATTTCAATAGAAAAAAGTTATTGATAATTTAATTATACATACTAAATCAAAAACTTTTTAGTATTGTTTTATTAGAATGCTTTAAATACTACAGCAGACATTTTACCAATTGAATCTTTAAGGCTAGATCGGGAATTGTAGGCCCCAATTTGTCTTGAACAAGAACAACAGAGAAGCAACTTTCTTTTTCACTTTAGTTCTTCAAATGATGTGTACCGTGACCATGGCGTATGTCCGATGTTTAAAACTTACAGAACATTGTACGAGTATTTCAAAAACTGCCATTTGATGAATATGAATGTGTTCATAGATTCTCTGAATGATGGTCAATGCTGAAGTGTGTTATTTACGCAACCATTCTTAGATTTCGGCCCACACTGAGCTATTTATGAGTCTTTAGATGGCAAGTTTAATTTCTATTCCAACAAAATTTTCCAAATTCTTGCTGAAAGGCAAACATCTTCGTTGAAATAAAGTCAGTCATAACAGGCACCACCTCTTTAGGCAACGTATATAAAATTGCACTATGACCATATGTCCTAGTCTGCCAAAACTAGGCCAATGGGAAGAGATGCACAAGTACATCTAGCGCATCTAGTTAGATCGCAGAGACCCAATTAAGCCGTTGCACACAGATCGTTGCACCCTTCTCAATTTAAGTGTATTGTAATTGTTCTAAACGCTGGACATCTTAGGTGGCCGAACTACAGCCCTGTACATCAGGAGCCCCATTTTAGGCTGGAAACCCCAGCATTTATCAAATATTTTATTGCAAGTATAAAAAGCAATGCATGCTTTTTTAACTCGCAGTATAATATTGTATTTCCAATTTAGTTTTGTATCAAGAAGAACACCGAGCTACTTAGCTTCAGTAGAGAGAGTAAATGGTCGTCAGTTAAGTACTGGTAAGTTAAAATAAGGTATCTTGGTTCTGTTAATGAATAGCAGAAGTTATGTTTTTGCTGGGTTCTCCGACAGTCTGCACCTAGTTGCTCATGTGCCGAATGTTCACAGGATCCTCCCTATGAGGACAGACGGAAACCGAAAAACTCTCTATTCTAATTTCCGTGAAATTAAAAAGTGTATTTAATTTGCTTCCGTCGTGAATTTTTGGCGGTTAAATGCAAATTGAATTAAATATGTGAGATATTAACAAACAATTTTCACAAATTAAATAATAAATAAAATTTAACTGCAAAAGTTTTAAAGTGCATGTGGTTACTCAGAGTTTAAGGGTATTAAGTACTTTCTAAAGCTTCGTCAAACAATATTTTAAAAATATTTGGTGCATCAAAAGGGAAATAAACAATAACAACTATGAAGTTCAAACGTATGATACGGTATAAAGTAGAGAAGTTAACAAAATTGTACTGTTACCTTAAGTTACTTATACTGTTTACTGTAGTCTTTTGTGGGTGTAAAGAAAATCATGTAAAAAATACATTATTCTTGGTTTGCATTTAAATTGGAATTTGTATGTTTTAACCTTAAGTAGAATTTAACGATCAGTTCCATTTAAAAAAAAATCAAGCTTTAAATAAAACTTAAATAATGGAGATTCAAAAGATATTAAACTTTTCTTCTTTTAAAGTATTAGTTTTTGATTTAGAATTTTCGAGCAAAATGGTTTTATTTAGGTTAGATTATTAAGGTTGTTTGAAGTCGAGCATAGCCCTACTAGGTCTTCAGCGCCACCTCTTTAATTACTTTTAACTAAAGTTGACATCATTCAGTATGAGAAAACGATTGGCAATTTAAAAAAAAATGCTAATTTCTTTTGACGACCTCATCTAATCGCTCAGTTATTGCTTCAGAGCTCCTTTCACTCCGAGTTATTTATAATGTCTGCATTCTTCATATCAGTCAATTTTATGTAGAGCGCTAATGTTGCCAACATTCAGTTTCCTGTTAATACGTATTAATTGAATTGAAATAATCTCAAAAATATTTATTGAACTATTACTTTACTTCAAAGAACTTTATTTGTACATTGTTTAGAATGAGATATGCAATCAGTTTAATGTATCGAAAAAGTTGACGATGCACATTCTTTCAATAGGCAAACGATTCCTCTACACAATCTTTAGAGTTATTTAGGTAAGCAAACTTTTTTTTGATAACTTTAGCGGACACTCCATTTATAACGCAATGCAAGACGCCCTATATAGGTAATTTAACGAGAAGTGATTGTCATTCCAAATCATTGAATGCAGCACTGATGCGACCTGATTACCATGTCCTACTGGTAAGCTTATTACTACAGTCTTTGTAATTAAATTAAATAAAAATACTACGGAGAGCGACTATGAGTCATGATGTTCAACTGAACTTTATTTACTAAATCACTTATTTATATATTCTTAATGCTAATCTTCTATTATACTGTATAACAATACAAGACTCTCAATCGTAATTAAGTTGTTAAATGTCATAGCAATTTTACTGTTCTTAATCTTAATCTGTTTGAAAAACTTATCTTGAAAAATTCCTAGCTATGTTACATGCGCGTATCTAAATTCCCGTATAAAATTTAATAACCTAGCGGAAATACCGCGATTTTATTAAATGTGAGCATAAACAAATTTAGTTAAACATATAATTACGAAATATTTTTCGATTATTGAATGGTTCAGTTCGATGTACATAACTACACCAAACACTCGGTGGTTTAGTAAATTAATAGTAATAATTGTAAGAAAGTGTACACTCGAGTTTTTCGATTTTGCTGGTTAATGTTTACGTATTCATAGATACCTTGGATTGGATTTATTATTATGGATTACAATGTAATCGTATATTTTCACTTTATTAAAAAATAAGTGGGCGTGGCAAGATTTTTAAATTGTCTGTAATTATTTTTGAAAAGCAACGAGGCTACACAATAGATCTTTCAGGTCGCAGTGCTCCTATTGCCTTTATAAATCTTCTATATATATAAAAATGTATGTATCTTTGTTTCTATCTTTCTATATTTCTTTGTTTCCTGTGCGCGTCTAAACCATTCATCCGATTGTGATACAATTTTGGGGAGTTGCTGTGCTCACGCCAACTTAGGTTTTGGACAAAGAAAAATTTGCCACGCCCACAATTTGTAAAACTAAGTAAAAATATTCGATTATACTGCTAATATTGCTCCTAAAAATCTAAAGTTTGGTATCTGAGTTTATATAGGCACTGTCTACAACTTCACCAAAAATTTACGCCTACAACCATTGCTCAGGAACTTGATGAGCTATATAGAAAACATGTGACTGGATGCACCGGATGAATTACAAGATATACACGCCCACTTATTACGCCCTTAATTTGTTTAATTAAGTGAAAATATACGATGACATTGCTTATATTGCTCCTAAAAATTTTAAATTTTGTTTCTGAGTTTATATGATAACTGCCGATAATTTCACCGTCGTAACTAAGAATCGCTACAACGGTGAGCACCTGGAAGTTCTGCTAACTAACGGGAGTACCGTGAAGTTCAGTTACTAACGGGATTACCGGGAAGTCCTGCTAACATTTTTTTTAAGTGACATTGCAACGCATGCCGGGCATTCGCTAGTAATAAAAATAATATTAATAATAACAATAAAAATAATAAGTGGTCGTTGTGGATTAGTATACCCATTAATTTTTCAGGGTTTATCCCTAAAAAAATGTTCTATATACTTGGCATCATGTTCCTGAGTAATATTTGTAAAATTAATCTAACCTTTTTTAAAAGTGGACGTGAAATTGATCTAACCACACCAATTTTTGGGAAAGTTGTTGGCAGTTCCTATACAAACTAAGATACCGAATTGCATATTTTTAGAAGCAATGTTAGCGAAAATATACAATATAATATTTTTACTTAGTTTTACTGTGGGCATATTGTGGGCATAATATGTGGGCGTGACAATTTTTTGTGTGTCCAAAACCATTCTATTCATGAGCACAGCAACTCCCCAAAATTTCATTACAATTTGATGAATAGTTTCGACGTGCATAGGGTACAAAGAAAAATAGAAAGAAAGGTACATTTATTTTTATATATTTTGGACGATACTCCTTTTTTTGGACAAAATTTAATATATTTGAGCGTATCTATTTTTTGGTTTCTGAAATTTTTGGGTAATTTGTCATTTCTATTTTTATGATATTTTCTTGGACAAATCCTCAACATTTGAATACATAACTGTTAGTCTGCCAATATGAATATTTTCGCCTACTCACAGATAGTACAGTACAACTGTGTTTGTAGTAGCTCCGACGTCCTGGCCGACTTTGCGCTTGCAACCACTTTCGCAGTCTTGGCGTATGTAGATGAATAAGTAATTTTAAATATTCACTAAACTATATTTCCCTGATTACCGTCGATTAACAAAATCTTTGGTTGATAAATTCAAAACTGTATAATCATTGCCGAACTCCAAACTGCCAACTCAGCGCCAAACGAAGATCCAAAAAATCTGTTGTTGTAGAACACGAAGCCAAACGAACCACATTAGCGGGTCAATTTTAAGAGCAGTTAATACAAAATTATTATCATAAAGCTGTAGTTAGCATTTAAAAAAATTATAAAATAAAATCGAAATTCGGAATGTGTTTTTTGCCATATAAAACTCCAATCAAGATAAATACCGAGATTCCTATTTCAAAATTTGCGGGTAAAACTTGACAGTTAATTTCTAGAGCAGGGCACGGGCCCCTACTTATAGTGAAGGTTAGATGACAACTTTTATATTCTTTGGTATTAATTTTTTAACGGAACTGCCATTGACTTGGAGTGTTAAAATATGTGATATGATGCATGGAAATTAATAAATTTATGCATACAAACCTTGCCCAAAATGATGACAAAGTCGACGTGGTAATAATTAGTGAGCTTTATTAACTCCTGAGTAACAATAGAAACTGAGTTGAGGACAAAAGTGAAAATGCAACAATAAGGACATGTGGCAATTTGCCATTTAAGCATAAGTAAATCGGCAAAATGAAGGTTTCGTATATGCAAAAGTTAGTGGAATTCATCTTTATTGTTATGGACTTCCAAGTGCGTGCATGAAAGAGTTCGGAGAAACTCAGAAATACCGTTCTTTGGTGGAACGACAAAAAGGTCGAAAAGGTTTAGATCCAGGTGGGAGACTCTATTATTAGTTTCACTCCGCACATCAAATACTTGGGTGTCATCGTGAATCACCGACTGAATTTTAAAAGAACATCTTAAGTGTGTAAGCGAAACGCAGGCAAAATTGATGCAGCAATGGCAAGATTAACCCTCAACGATCCTAAGGGTCAATTTTGACCCTATTTTTTATTTGTAAATATCTCGATTGTTAATGATTTGGAAATATACGCTCAATAATAATATGCTAATAAAAATAACATCAAATATATTCTAACATATACGAAATACTTAAATAAAGTAAAGACAACCTCATAAAAACACATTTTTTGTAAATTGAGTACTTTTATCTGCCTATGATAGGATCCAATATGTAAAAAAATTTCAGGGACCGTTGAGGGTTAATGTCCAACATTGGCGGTGTGCTTACCAACGGGCGGTGGCGCAGACAAAGGAGGAGCTAAAAAAGTTGTAAAAAGTTTCCTCTTACGAATAATAGCTTTGTTAATGCGTGGCAAAGTTTAAAAAGCGCTATGAAAATTAGCCGATTTTAGTAAATAGTAAACTTGAAGTTCTCTTTAATCTTGTTACAGTTACTTCCGATTCAGGTAAGCAAAGCTACAACGCGTGAGAAATTAAACGCGGAGGAGATTGAGTTTGATGTTCAACTTATTTTTATTTTAAAAAACACTTATATTTATAATATTTTACCTACTTACATGGTGCGATAACAATTCCACCATGTGCATATCTTACATACTAAAACTACCTCAGCGATAACGAAACAGAATCAATGTCCTAAAATAACATAAATGATTTACTGTTTACACACAAATGTTCACCTAACTAAAACAAAGGACTTATGCAGTGCTAGCATTATTTTATTGCCTTACTGTTTAACCTTAGCTATTTGTTGTGGTGAAAAGTACACCGCAATAATTATTCAGAATTATTCATTTCCTTATTAACTTCTATTTATTCAATATTACTTTGCCAATTAATCTTTCTCTTCATAGTTCAAATAACTTTACATACAATAAAATTAGACAATATTTAAAATAACTATATATTTTGTATGATGTGTTGACAAAAAAAACTATTTCGTTTTATTATTTCTAATTATTAATACCCAAGCTAACCTAACCGAGGCAAGGTAAGGACTGCTGGTAGAAATGACTCATGAAGTGAAGCTTATTCCGTAGTGCACGACATGGTAAAAGTCCATTCACATCCATAGAGAAGAGTGGAAATTAGGTATATTTTGGCTTAGAGCATTCTAATATTTTGGGGGTAAAAATATCGAGTTGCCCAAAGTGCCCGAAGCATACCACACACTTTTTCAATGGTGGTGAGTATGTGATAGTTCCATGTAAGGGTCTTATTATAAATTATACCCAAGTTCTTTGCAGTGTTTACATATTTTATCTTAAAACCATCTAAGGTAATTTGTAAAGTACTTTAAATGTCGAATGATTTTTTATATATCATTATGCATTTTGATTTAAGTGGGTTAAGAAATATACCATTTAATTGTGCTCACTTTTTAATGCTTCCAAATCTACATTTAAGTCAGTAACACATGATTGCAAATCGTATATGTGTCTATTACAAAAATTTGGAATTTTAGGAAGTTCGTTATGGTATAAAGTGATCAAAGGAACCTTGTGGTACCTCCTTTTGGACAGCTTGTGAACGGTCGGACAGATACGATTGAACTAAATTTAAAGCGGACAAAGAAAAGAAGTCAATATTTTGAAGTTTTCACAATAAAATATTATGATTGACTGAATCGAATGCTTTTGAATGAGAAGTTACTTTGTAGGCATATAGTTTTTGCCTGATATCTTCGGATACGTCGATCAATGTTGTTATGCAGCTTCTTGTTGGCCTAAAGCCAGACTGCTTTTCAAATATTAAATTGTTGCTGATTAAAGCAGTCAGTACTATCAGTTGTTGCTAGTACGTTAAGAAAGTTTTGATTTGATTCATTATCTTTAAATCATTTGTATCACTTATGTTTGGCGAATTTTTACATATACAATACATCGGATTTCGTTCCAAGTTGTTTTGGCACTAGTGGCCAAAATTATTTTTATAGAATGTAATTTTTGATTTTTTAACTTCATTTGTAACACGAGCTCTCAGTTCTTTGAATTTTTTTTGTTGTTTTTGTAAACTGTTGCTTTTTGTTTTAAATGCCTTTGGTGTTTGTTTTGCACTTATACTGCCGCAGTTTTATAATTGTTTTAGAAGAGATTATTATGTTATGATTTTAAATTATTCCGGAGTACATTTTATACTCAGATAAAAAATATATAAAATAGAATTAAAAAATGTGACAAAAAGGAGCGCTTTAAAAATGAAACAGTATCGAACAGTGATGCTTACTGATTACATACTAAAACTACCCCAGCGATAACGAAACAGAATCAATGTCCTAAAATAACAAAGATGATTTACTGTTTACACACAAATGTGCAAGCATTATTTTATTACCGTGCTGTGTAACCTAAGCTATTTGTTGTGGTAAAAAGTACATCGCAATACACAATCACACCTTTGTATGTGTGACATTTGAGCAGACAGCTTAATTTACGATCAGAAGGATCGTTTCAATGTTGGGTCCCACGCAAAGGAATCATTTAGATGTGAACCAGATGTGTTTCCATATTTACATTATCACTTGGCAGCGTTTGGTTAACCAAACTGTACTAAACTCTGCGTGTTACACTTTAGGTAATTAAACAACGCGAAATTAATAACTATATTTCAGCACTCGAATTACATGCAATTGACATCACAAATTTTTGCCCAAAATTTGGGAAAAAAACAATCAAATATTTGGGCTAATTTTCATAGTTAGTATTGCCCACTTTTGTAAGGGATTTTTTTTTTCTTTTTTTTTTTTTTGGGCGTAATTTCAGGGAGCCGTATAATGAACCACATGGCCATCCAGTTCGTACTTTCACACAAAAAGAATTCATCAGAAAGTTCTTAACGGTACACACGATATCAACAGTATTTCCGCCCAAATGAAACATGTACCGTTTAAACACGTAGTTTTTGGGGCGCTACATCGAGAATGTACATTTTTGTCTCCACAGCTTAAGTCCTTGAGTCCATCGAAGATTTATGGTTGTTAACATTAATTAGTAACAACCAGCGCAAAAGCAAGATACGAGTATATTTCCTTACTACAAATGTCTACAAAAAAAGAGTTTCATCCTACTATTACCCATTGCCAATTTGAGAGATTATTATGCATCATCCGGGTATTGATGAATGGCAAACGTATCACTACAACACGGCAATGAGTTAATTCGCTGGCATTAACTTTATGGCTGAGAATTTTTTACTGCAAAGAATAAAATTAGTAAGCAGCACTTATTCCGAGTTGATCGTCGATACAGTTAACTTAACAACAAAACAAGGTCGAAAAGGAACCGCGTTCATTATCAAGTTATACTAATAGTAGTAGTAGTAGTATAAGTGGCGAGAAAACTAGTGGAACTCCACCAGTACAAGTAGCATAATTAATGCCGTTTTGTTACCACGATCTCCTGAAGGGGCGGGGAGGGATCAATGCTGGAGCCATCCTGAATTGTTGAGGAATTTTAAAATGTTCATTAGTGGGTAGTCAGATAAGACTTCTAATGAGGTTGGAAAGGCGATGTCTCGACGCCTCAAGTTAATGAGTTCAAGGGATCTTGAAAGGTTGTAGTTCGGCCAAGTTTTTTTGGATACAACGCATCCTGCGGTGTTTTTCCATATAGACTTGGCTTTATTGAGAAAGAAATTGCAGATTTCAGATTTAACCTTGCCTATAGGTACTGGAACCGGAACAGCCAGATCCAGCGCCGATGCAGAGCCTTTCCTGGCCAGGTTATCGGCCACTTCATTTCCTACTATGCTCCTATGTAATGGAACCCAGATAAGGTTTATTCTATGCCTGTGACCGAGAAGATCTAGTTCATTCCTGCCTTGAAGAACTAATTTTGATGTTATAACATTAGAGAACAATGCTTTAATAGCTGCCTGACTGTCAGAGAATATGGCTATGTTCTTTTTACGAGTTAGTTTGCTACTAATAATGCTACAAGCTTCTAAGATAGCTATCAATTCAGCTTGAAACACACTGGCCTCATCAGGAAGTCTAAGAGATCTAGAGATACCAAGGTGTTTACAGAAAACACCTGCGCCAACTCCACAACTCATCTTGGAGCCATACGTAAAAATGGCAACGCCGAAGCTGTCGATTACACTATTAGATGACCATTCTTCTCTGGATGGAAATCTGTGTAAAAAGTTCTTGTTAAGAACTATTTTCGGTGAAATGTAGTCAGTCGTTACAGGTACTACCTCTTTAGGTAGTGTACCTAAAATTCTGCTGTGGCCGTATGTCCTAGCTTGCCAAGACCCTACTTCATTGAGTCTTGCTGCAGTGCACGCGGCTACAAATTTGATGTGAAGATCAATGGGAAGAAGATGCACAAGTACATTTAGCGCTTCTGAGGGACTGGATCTCAGAGCCCCAGTTATGCCAATGCATGCGGATCGTTGCACTCTTCCTAATTTTACTATATTATAATTTTTACTAAGCGCTGGCCACCAAACGTGAGCTCCGTAGGTTAGAATCGGTCGAACTACAGCCCTGTACATCCAGAGTACCATCTTTGGCTGGAGACCCCAACGTTTGCCAAACATTTTATTGCATGTATAAAAAGCAATGCAGGCTTTTTTAACTCGCAGTATAATATTATATTTCCAATTTAGCTTTGTATCAAGAAGAACACCGAGATACTTGGCTTCAGTGGAGAGAGTAAGTGCTTGTCCGTTTAGAACTGGTAAGTTGAATTGAGGTATCTTGGTTTTAGTGGTGAATAGTAGTAATTCTGTTTTCACTGGGTTCACTGATAAGCCGCACCTAGCGGCCCATGAGCTTAGTGTTCTCAGCGCCCTGCCCATGATTTCACTAAGGACGGACGGAAACAGACCTGATACTAGGATCACAACGTCGTCGGCATACGCAACTGCTTTAATACCGCATTTTTCGAGAGATTTTAACATATCATCCATAACAACCAACCACAGGAGTGGTGAGAGAACCCCTCCCTGGGGGGTACCTCTGTTGACTCATTTAGTGATATTACAATTGCCCAAATTCGCCTGTATCACCCGAGACTGCAACATGGACATAGTCCAGTATACAATTCCCGCATCTACTTGATGCTCTATCAGAGAATTTTTAATGGCTTCAGAGCTAACATTGTTAAAAGCGCCTTCAATGTCCAGAAAGGCTCCTAAAGTATACTGTTTAGAGTTAATAGACCTTTCGATTACCCGGATTACCTCATGTAGTGCCGTATCCGTGGATCTACCTTTGAGGTAAGCATGCTGGGAATTCGAAAACCCTCCATCTGAGAGTGAAAGTCTAATATGATAGTCGATGATTCTTTCTAATGTTTTAAGTACGAAAGAGGACAGGCTGATGGGTCTAAAGTCCTTCGCGGACTCATGTCCACGCCTCCCAACCTTAGAAATAAAGACCACTCTAACGTTCCTCCAACTTGAGGGAATATAGCTGAGAGTGACACTTTGTTTGAAAAGTTGCTCCAGCCATGGGACCACTGTGTCTCTGAGGTTCCATAGCATGACCGGAAGTATACCATCCTGGCCTGGAGATTTAAAAGGAGAGAAACTCTTGATAGCCCATATAATACGTTCCTTAGTGATGAGAGAGTCAGCTAAAACAGAGAAATTGCCGCGCTGTGCATCTTCTGGAGTAGTTAGATTCATCTCATCATCACCGCTTGGAAAATGGGTATCCATAAGGGCAGTCAATGATTCATTAGTAGATTCAGCCCAAGACCCGTCCATCTTTTTGATGGGCACGAGTGTTCTTTGGACAGGATTTTATTAAGTCTGGCAGAGTCTTTAACAGTCTCGATAGATTCACAAAAATTTGACCAAGAGCTAGCCTTCGCCGATCTGATCGCCTTTTTGTAGGTTTTAAGACACTCTCTGTAGGAGTGCCAGGAATTTTGTATATACGCCTCGTTGAACTCCTTTCTGACAAGCTTCCTAAGGCCTGTCAAGTCATTGTTCCACCATGACGGGAATTTACTCTTACTGCGAGTGATAGGGCATGAGTTCATGAAAGCCGAACTAAAAGCTTTCTCGAATTTTCCTGTTCTATCATCTAGTTCAGAAGGGGATGAAGAAATGGGTGAATACCTGCCTAAAGAGGAGTTCACGGAATTGCGGAATTTTTCCCAGTTAATCCTTCTTGGATTCCTATAAATAGGTGGGGCATCAACTTTGAGATCAAGACTGAAAAGTATCCAGGCATGATCAGAAAAGGATCGCTGACTAGATACTCTCCAGCCTTCTACTTTGATCTCGGCATTGAGATTGATAAGAGTGATATCGAGAACTTCCTCCCATCCTATGAAATCATCCGTACTCGGAAAGATAAAGGTGGGAGAATTTCCCCGGTTACATATGTCTAATTTAGTTTGTGTAATAAAATCAAAAAGTGACTCACCTCTGTCATTTATTTCACTGCTACCCCAAAGCGTATGTCTGGCATTGGCGTCGCAACCTAAAATTAAGGTTTCATCCCTGCACAGGCTTTGGCCAAGCCTACTCACTTCGTCTGGTGGAGCAGGCAGGTCATGCGCCATGTACGCGGATGCGACCACTAGTTTTTTACCGCCGTCTAGTTCGATCCTGACAACTGTCAGATCAGCGGAACTGGAACTGCTGCAAAGAAATGCTTTAATGTGTTTTTTAATAATAATACAAGATCTAGGTTAACCTGCATCTTTCTTGTAGTATAGTAGATAGTTGCTATCCGTGAAACCCTTGATGCTGCTACTGTTCACCCAGGGCTCTTGGATAATGCCTTGGAAAATTTTTAGTTTCGCATGCCTGACGCCAAACTTAAGTTTATTGTCCAACCTTTCCAGCGGGGCAAGGCTTTCCCCGCTGATCGACAAAAGGAAGGACATGCTGAGTTTGTGAGGTTCCTCAGCTCGGATGACAAACCATTCATCCATCGGAACCTCTGGGTTGTGCAGTTTTAGGTACGCGATCAGCTTCGCGTTATCCAACTTCATTTTGGGCAACCAGATACGAGCACGGCGTTGCCTTGGAATGTCCTTGACTGGAATGGCTTTGATGCTCAAATCCTTCCAGACATTGCCGAGCTTGGCAATGCTTTTTTCAAGGAATTCCTTGGAAAACGCGTCCCCACATCTAATCACCCTACAGCCTCTGACTATCTCCGAGGAGTCGAAGTCAGGAAGAGGACCATCCTTGTTGCAGAGGACGTAATTCATAACGTCTTCAGCAAGTTTGGCCTCCAACTCACCCCAAATCTCATTGATGCGTCTGCCGTTGCTGATCTTACCATCAATCAGTGCCAGAAGAAGCGGATCTCTTGCAACTTCGCTGAATGGTTTGGATGTCCTTTTGGAGGAAGCCGAGTACGACGCCGCATTGGAGACCTTGGCCCTCTTGGAGTCTTGCGTAGATTCCTTGAGAGAAAGGTTCCTCTTCGACGCCGCTTTCGGCACCTCCAACGCTTTGATGGCCTGGTTCCTCTTGAACTCTTCGACCATCGCGGTACATTTCAATTTGTCCTCCTGATCTCGCTTATCAGAGATACCAGCGGCCTCATTCTTTGCAATCTTGCTAAGAATATAGAGAGCCTTCTGGTATCTTGATTTCGCAAGGGTACCGGAGGATTTCTTTGTTTTTTTGATGTGATAGGTTTCACGGTGCTATGGCTGGCACCATTACTCCCTGAAATTTTTACTGAAGGTTTTTCCGAGGTACTATGGCTGGTACCAGGATTGCCGTCGACAATTATGGTCTCCTGACTGGTGGCCAAAAGGGCTGTCTGAAGACTGGGGGGTTTTTTTGGATAAATCCGAGGCTGATTTTAAATTATTCATTCAACTGTTTCTTACGATCGCTTCGCCGGGTCAAAGACCAAGCTCGGCGATCAAAATGGAGATTAGGGAAAGAAAAGTCCACCGCAGCAGAGCCCATTTACTACGGTAAGGCCAAAGCTACTATCCGAGGCGGCGTGGTATCGGATAGGCACCGTACAAATACAATCTGTTACCCCTGATTGCAAACACCAATGGGCACGGTAACGCGTCACACCCTGGTTTAGGGGGGGGGGGGAATAGGTTAAGGGAGGTGAAATGAAATGGGTTGAGGAAATATGGGAAGATGGAGGTTGCCGCTTCCGTTGGCCCGACCCGAAACATGACCGGACTCGGTTACCAGGAGGCACCACGTGGAGGTGGAAGCCGACTTGCATGCTCGATAGAGTGACGGAGAGCCGTCCTGTAAGCCCGTTATCCCCCACTATCAAACAAGCCATGCCACCCCCACTAATAGTATTTAAAAATAGTATTTAAAAAACAATTTTATTTAAAGGACATTAATATTATATACTGGTACAGTAATGTATTGGATAAATAATTGAAATAAGTAGAGTAAATATTTTACAATAAATTTAGTTGAATTAGTTATATTAAATGCCAAAAATAAATTTTTTTCATTAAAACAAACGAAATCGTAAGTCGTTGTGAAGCCACATTTGAAGGTTATTATTACAAACAAGTAAATTGCTTATAAGCAAATACATAAGTAGAATTAGGTCAACTAATGCGCGATCGATTTCTGTGTCGTGCTTTTGATTTGTATTTGCCTAGGTTAGGAGCGGGTATGCAAAGAGAGAAACGCAACCTCTGGGCGGAGTTTTAGATAGCGATGTTTCTTTTAATTTTGGTTTGGGTATGAATCTTAGACTAAGAAGTTCGTTTGTAAATTAAGTTTATGAATATAGAGAAATAAAATTAAAATCTAATTCGTGATACCCTGCATTTATATAAATATTTGAATTGCTACAGCGATATTCGATTCGGAATATTAAGCGACATTAATTTCATAACGATTAAAAAAGCGTTTTGTAATGTGCGAATCGATATCTTTTCGATAATTAGAGTAAAAATTTTCAGTGTTTTCGACACCAAACAAATAAGCGACAGAATTGAAAAATAACAAGTAAGAAAAATTAAATAAATAAAAATAAGAATTATTAAAGAAAATTTTAATTTAAAATTTTTTAAATTTTTAAAACGGCCAGTAAAACAAATAAATTAATACATATATTAAGAGGAATAAATTAAAAAAATACAAAACACATTAGACACAAAAAAGCATAAACGTTACAATAATTGCGGAAAGTTAAGAAAAAATAAAATATAACAAAATTATATCTGTACAAATACAGTACGTCAACGGGGAAGTTCGATAAAGAAGAGCGTCACATAAAAAATCAAATTACCGATAGGCACCAAAAATGGTGTTCTAAGAAAAGGTTTAAGTGTTTCGTTCGAAAGAGGAATTGTCAACATTCACATGCTGAACGAGCTGCTAAGCAGACAACATAAAGTCTGCCAACGAAAAATAAGTAATAAGCGAAAGAGGAAGCTGCAGAAAGGCGACGGCGTTAAAGCTGTCAGTATTTAAAATATAAAATGTGAAATTTTTAATAATAATTAAAAAAAAAATGAATAATGTTTAAAATAAAATAATTAAATTAAAAATTTTCGAAAGATTTAAAATTAAAGTGAAGTTAACATTTTTTATTTTTTTTTGCAAGTAAATTGCGCACCGCTATAACGTCAATCTTACAAGACCGGCAACAGACAGCGGGCTCACCGGAAATTTTTTTTTGCGTATAACTTTTTATGTGAATACATTTTTTTAACTCGAACATTTCTTATTTGAATGATTTTTAAAATTGTTACGATTCCTAGCATATTTGTACGAAGAAATTACGGAGTTACCAATTAAACGGATATCAGCTACCAACACCACGCTAAGAAATATAATCACCAAACGCAGATAAAAATTACGCTAGTTTTAAATTAAGAGAAAAACTAAACAAAATTTAAATTTCATAGAAAAATTTAAGTTGAATTTAATCCATAATTATATATAAATTGGTAATACAAGGTGGCGCAACAGAAGTCATCCGATGTTGTTTGGCTCTTATTTTTTTTCTAAATAAAAAACTTCGATTCTGTTTTTTGATTATGTTTAGTTAGACCTTTAGAATTAATTGTGTTAAGTCGAGAAGATGATATCGGATAAATGGGCGCCGTCACAATTGATTGCCGTTTTATGGCATTTTCCATCACTTCGGCGAGAGTTTCGGTCGATAAATTCTCGCATTCGTGTCGGATATTTTCCTTGAGGGCTTCCAAGGTCTCAGGATTGTTGATGTAAACACGAGACTTCAAAAAACCCCATAAAAAGAAGTCCGGGACCGTGAAATCGGGCGATCTGGCGGGCCAGTGCAAATCGCCAAAACGCGAAATTAAGCGACCCGGAAACGCGGCCTTCAGAATGTCGGTTGTGGCTAGTGCAGTGTGTGCTGTTGCTCCGTCCTGTTGGAACCACATGTCCACCAGTCCTAATTCGTCCAGTTCGGGCAGAAAAAACTCGGTCAACATTGCCCTATAGCGCGCACCGTCCACTGTTGTCGTTTGACCCGCGGCGTTCTCGAAAAAAAATGGCCCGATGACTCCTCCAGCGTGAACAGCGCACCACGCAGTCACTTTGAGCGGGTGTAATGGTTTCTTGTGCATCACTCGCGGATTTTCGGTTCCCCAGAAGCGATAATTTTGCTTGTTCACGTACCCGCTGAGGTGAAAATGAGCCTCATCGCTCATTATGATTTTTGTCGAAAAATCGTCCACTTCGGTGTCGAGATTGAGGATAGCTTGGGCATAAGCTACGCGCGTTTGGCGGTCGGCAGGCAGTAGCTGATGCACGGACTGAACTTTGTAGGGGAACATGTTCAAATCTTTCACCAAAATTCGTTGCAGGGACCGCCGGTTGAGGCCCAATTGCGTGGCACGTCGTCTGGTCGATGTTTCGGGCCTCACTTCGACGTCCTCGGCTACAGCGGCGATATTCTCGGCAGAAAGGGCGCTCCGGGGCCGGCCACTATTGGCAACGTCTCGTGTGGTCACATACTCTTCAAGGTTAGTGGCTAAACGGCGCAGTGTTTGCGCAGTCGGCGACGGACACCACAGACGAATTGTTACGCAAAAAAATAGACACAATTATTCCGCGTTCTTGGGGAGTGTATCGCTCCATGGCTTATTCACTTGTATTCTGTATCTGTCTAGTCCACAAATGTCAAAACAGATTTTACATTGGCGGCCATTTGCAAAAATGAGAGCATCTTCCAATAGGGTGACTTCTGTTGCGCCACCTTGTAGTTAACAGTTACAAAGATTTAGAACCGCAAAACCCAAAACCGTCAGAATAATCGTTTGCAAATATCCCAAAATGGATTTACTAGAGATAGATATAATTCAAAACCTCACGTTTAGTTTTTTTTTAATTTGATCTAGCTGAAATATTGCCAAATTTGGATCCAGGGGTTTGTGGTAAGACTTAGTGTCAACAATTGTGACGCTTCTTTAATTTATTATTCTAAATTTTTAAAACACATAGGTGAACAAATTTATAACGGAAAAACATGAAAATCTATAATAAATCATATTTTTGTTTATCAAATATTTGCTGGATTTTTATAAAATACAATATGATACTTACAAGTTCCATAATTTGGATGAATGCATAACAATTTCTTAAAAGCTTAAAAATACATGTGTTTAAAATTTATAGACGGTCAGCGGGATCAAAAATATATTTAGAAGCATAAATAAAAAGGCGATAACAAAAAGTGGCATACAACGGTGGGACCCGAATTGAGGGTTCACAAAACCAACAATGGAACCCGAAATAAGGGCTAACAATATAATAGATAATTTGAAATTTAATCAATTTTTTTACAAGTCTTGCCATAATCACATTAGACAGTAACCGCGTGGCGACATTTGCAAAGCTGGAAGGTAGTTTTTTTTTAAATTATAAGACCACAAATTAGGAGCTTATTGGCAGTTCGTAAGTCTTTGCTGTAAACGGTCACGAACTTCCAATAAGCAAATATTTAATTCAACATAGTCAATGAACATACTATTTGGCATCAAAATATGGAAAGAAAAAAGAGAAACAAGGTGCAAAAACAACAAAAGTAAGACTAGTAAAAGAAACCGTAGCGTTTAATGCAGCTGCGACTTTTATTGTCAGAAAATAAAAAATTCAAGCGGTAAATAGCAATTTTTCAATAAAATTAACTTTTTTTAGTTTACAATTTTTACGCAAACACAAACATCAAGATGCTTACAAAATAATTAAAATTATTTTACTTTCATTTATCTCATTTTAAGCACACACCACGTAGTACAAGTTCACTAAAGCCACCAAGTGAAAAACAATCAAAAACTAGTAAGAGAATTATCTTCGGCTATGCCGAAGATCATATACTCTCCGCCATTTCAGTAAAACCAAAAATGTCCTTATTTTAGCACATAAGTGCTACATATCTCTATTATAAATCGGCGTTGTTCTTATCGGATCACGCCTCTTTTTGGTTAGTAGTTCTGTGGTCTTACCAAAGTGTTAAATACCAAATTTGAAATGGTTATTTACACTGTAACAATTCTTAATATTTTTCCGCATGGAAAGGGGTTTGTATGGTTTGTATGGCAGGTGGGTGTGGTTCTTATCCGATCACACCCATTTTTTTTGAGCAGTTTTGTGTTAATACTAAAGTGCTAATTATCGAATTTGAACTAAGAATTCTGCACTGGAACTATCATTTTTTTTTTGTATGGAAATGGGGTGGTTTGTTTGGGAGGGGTAGTATTTTTGGTCCGATCTTGTCCATCTTCAAACTTAACCTCCGCTTGGAGAATAGGAGTTCACATACCAAATTCAACTCTATAGCTCTTAAACTACACTGGGGCAGACGGACAGACCGACGGACTGACATCGTTAAATCGCCTCAGAATCCGACGCTGATCATTTATATACACACTTTGTCATACCCACCACGCCCCCTCTGGGAATTACAAACGGAAGAACAAACTCAATATACCATTCGGTACGTGCACTTGGACGTGGCGAAGGGTATAAAAATACAGCCCCATTTAAAATGTTCTGCAAGTTTGTAGAAAAAACAAAAAAAAATCCAAAATTAATTTTATAAAACGTTTATATCTTCAATTTCTACCAAAACATTTAAGCGAACTTTAAAGTAGAACAAAAATCGTTCGAAAATAAAAGTTTTTGATTAGTTAATATAAACTTAAAACCATAGCCGCAAAGCTGCACACAAATACTTTTACTTAATTTTTTCAAAACTCACATTTAAACCAATCTTTTAAAAATTTAGTTTAAATAGTAAAACGAAAACAAAACATTTTATTTGAAGACCTCAAAAAAAAGCGAACATTTTTTGAAAATTGGCTTATTTGCGAAAGAATGAAATATATCAAAATGAACCATTTCTGAAAAAAAAAATGCAAAAACATTACCCATCTGAAAATAACTACATAATAAATTATAGTCTGCAAAACTGTAGTGTGTTACAAAAAAAAATTTTTTTTTTCATTTGAATACAATTAGTGATAAAAATAATAATAATAAAATTATTTATTGACTGTAAATGTTAAATTTTTCTGTTGTTTCCTTGTTTTTCTGTTGTGCCATAATATCGATAGCTTTTTCTGGATTTACTTGAATATTCCAATGTATTGATACCATTGCAAGTGCACTTAGCAACTCGGCTCCCATTGCATTTCTGGAAGCCGTTTTAACTCTTTTCATTGTTAAAACAAATCTTTCAACACTGCAAGTTGTTACGGAAAGAGTTTTTAAAGCAGTTAATAAAAAATGTTTTCTGTGAAAATAGGTTTTATCGCAGAACTCTAAAACTTTAATACTCTTTCGCATCAATATTCGTATTCGGCTTTTACCGCACATATTAGGTTTTTGTCGTCAAGATTTACAAAAAAATTTTCTAATTTAATTATTGTTAAATAAAGCAAACCCGGGACGAAGTATCAGAAAAAACGATGCACAAATTTGATATATAACATATAAAGAGTTTTTATTTTTTATGTTTTATTAACAAAATTTTTTTTTAAATATAAATAACTAATCTTAAATATGTCATTAAAATCATCTCATCTGAAAACTTGAAAGAATGTTGTCATTTAAAGAAAATTTAACAGTCAAATTTTTAAAACGGGAGTCCAGGTAATTTATAAAAACATGAAATCGGTATTAATTTTCGAAAGAGCCGGCATAAAAAATGTTGCATCTGGATACTAGAGTTTTTCTATCATTTTGAAAATAATTTATCGAAATTTCGGTTTGCATTTTGGAGAACTTTACTAGCATAAATATGATTTCTAAATAAGTTTATAACATCACCCATAACTCCAAGGTAGTGACAATGAATTGGAGAGGACAAGATTTAATCGATGACTTGTGTAGTGAAAATATCTTGACAGTGCTGATGAATTCTGGACTGAACGCCGCTTACATGGCTACCCATATTTGATGCTCCATCATACCATTGTCAAAAACATTTCGATAAATTCAACTTCAATTCCGAGCGTTGTATTAAAATGTTCTTTTTAATATTTTCAGCACCTTGATTAACTATTGGGATACGTATTCTATAAAATCTTCCCTGATTAATAGGACTTTTCCACATAACTTATACAGACAGATCATGTAGGACGTTTTAAATGACAGCTAGGTTGAAGTATATGTGATCAAATGAAATGGACAGAATCAAAACTTTATTGTATGTCAACATGACGAAAAAAGTTGGATAAATCTTTACTTTTGCCATACTAGATTGAATGAAAAGTAATCTCCTTTGTAATGAAAAATATTTTTAATTTTTCTAATTTTATTCAATGTGGTGCCCTTTTAGGTTGATACAAATATTCCAGCGATTTTTCAACTTTTTGATCCCGTCAAAAAGTAATCTTCCGGAACGTCTGCAAAATAAAATACTCTACCGCGGCGTTGATGATCTCCTCGCGCGAGCTGAATTGTTTTATTGAAAAGTCATATTTTGAAGTTTGGCTCCAAGGGAGCCAAATCGGGCGAATAAGGTAGATGAGGAACAAATTGGAGCCCTAATACCTTGATTTTAGCCATGGTTGCGATGCTCTTGTGTGCCATCATGTGTCAACATACGCGGCACCCAGTGGCAGGATAATGTTTGCATGTGCAGCAATTAAAAAAAATTTAATTTTTTATGAATGAAAATTTTTTGTTTGATGAAAAGAAAACGATTATTAATGATCATTACGATTTTTCTCGGAAAAATGTTGCAAGACCTTACGTATGCTGCGAGCATGTAATGCTGCTGTTATTAAAAAATGTATAGATAAATATAAAGAAAACTTACAAAACTAAAAAAAATTAAATTTTAAGTGGATTAACATATTTGCAATAATTTTTTTTCTGTAGCATTGTGCAACAACTGTTATTTTTTTCTGAACTTTATTTTTTGAATTTTAATTTACGTATATGTATAGTTGTTAAATAAATTAAATTTTCTTAATTTTTTTGTTTTGTATTAAAATTTTATTTTCTTTCACTTTTAAACCAATACTTGGTAATCTTGAGCAAAGGTGCACAAAATATAGAAATGTGCAATTTGATTTCAAGACCAAAAATTAATATTTCTTTTAAAACACAGGCTCTATGAGAACTAAAATTTATTTCCTGAGGATGACGGTGAGGACACTGCGTCGTCGAAATTTGAAGCGTTGTTCCTCTCGACAGTATAACGACGAGGGTCAGCTCGCCGGCTTCCAAGATTCGTTACAAAAAATTAGTAAGAGAGGGTTTTTTAAGTGTTCGAGAAATCAAATTTTATTTATATATTTATTATATCCTTACTTAAGGTTTTAAAATTATAAGACTTATAATATCTACATATTGTATATATTCGCAACTTGTTCTTCAGATATGATTTAATCGTTTAGTCTATTGTTAAAGAGAGACGGATGTATTAAAAATAAGAGTGTAAATGTGTTGTGCGAGAGAGCCGGTATTTGTATGCCGTACTCAGTGATGTTAGGAAAATTTTGTGAAATTTCTGTATGGTGCCTAAAAAATTACTGTTTTTGGAGAAAAATTACTGTAGATATTAAAAAATTATTCATCATCGTTTTTATTAAAAAAATTTGTTTTTTACTAGTAATTAGAGAATATATATACATAACAGTAGATAAAAAAAAAAAAAAGTTCCACAATCTTGTTGTTCTTCTCATTTCATTTCTTATAGTTTATTCCGACAAGTATTTGAAGAATAACAAAAAATAAAAAAGGTCATCACTTTGCAATTTGAGCAATTATTGTATTTTGAAATAAAAATACTACCAAATTTTCAAAATTACTGTATTTTTAAGAAAAATACATTCGGTGGCTCCGCCGAATGTATTTATGCCGTACTCAGGAACGAGGGTATAAATCTATTGTGTGTGAGAGAGAGCCGGTATATGCATATCGTAATCACTACGGCGGAGCCGGTGTTTGAATACCGTACTCAAGAACGAGGGTATAAAAGTAATGTGAGAGAGCGCCGGTGAATGTTTACCGTACTCACGAGGGCGGAGCCGGTGTATGTATACCGTATTAGATATACTAGAATTAGGGATCTCAAAGGAGCTATTTTACTAATAATATATTTTGTCTTACTCAGTTTGAAGGTTTCCAAATTGATGATCGACTGACTGTAAAACAGCTGGTTGCTTTAGTGCTGCCAAGATATATAATTCATTGTGGCCTATCTAAATAAGTGTTGCAACTAGTAACTCAATTTATTTATTATAGGCTTCATTACCAATATACTTATTAATATATGTAAATATAAATAATATGGTTGGTTGGTTGGTTTAGGTGCTGCCTGAGAGACATAACTCAGGCTCCAATTAGCACTATTGTGCCATTTTGATACACCACTTGTGAAACCCCTGAAAAACCGGTCTATTCAAAACCATCTTGATTTGTTTATAAACCTACTAATGTAATCTATTCTAAAATCTGCAAGCTCGTTTAGACTTTAAATAGCGAATTTACCAAATGTACTATGTCGTAAAGCACCCAGACTCGGGCACTCACATAGGTAGCGGAAAACCGTTTCCTGGGATGCTTCTTGAGTGCAGCTTCGGCATCTTTCGTTGTGTGGCCATCCCATTTTCTCGGCATGGTCTCCCATCGGGCAATGACCGGTTATAGTGGAAGTAATCCTATATTTATCTGTCCTATATATGTCGGTTCTTGACTTATTATATTTTGCCCAGATTTTCTTGGATATTTTGCAGGCACCAGTTTTAGCCCATCTGGTTTCTGCTTCTTGTCGAAATTGCATAAACAGCTTTCATTTAATGGCGCTGAGAGGGCATCCAACTCCCACTGCCTCATATTCGTTAGAGAGGCACCTCTTCTTGCCAATGCATCAGCCTTCTCATTTCCTTCTATGTTCCTGTGTCCAGGTATTATTAAGTTTAGCTCGTTCTTGCATTGTCTAATGATTTCGGATTTGATTATTGGTGAGGTAAGTGCTAAGAGAACTGCTTGACTATCAGTAAATATACATGCTTCTGATAGTTGATGAGGATGATTACTTAGTACCTTACATGTTTCTCTAATCCCTAGAGCCTCTGCTTGAAAGATATTGGTTAAGTTCCCAGACGAAAGAAAAAGGATGCCTTGAGTTCTTTGGAGTACACCCCTGCTACTACCATCTTCCATCATCCATCTTGTATCCATCAGTGTATAGCTTGACAGTGTTTTCCTTAACTACTAGGTTCAATTTCCATTCTTTTCGTGTGGGAAATCTAACCTCAAACTTCCTTCGAAAGTCTAGGATTGTAGTGATGTGGTCCGAAGATTTCTTATTAAAACTTTGGTTACCAAGAATTTTACAATGACCAAAAGGTTTTGCCTGCCACAGGCCATTCTCCATAATTCTGGTTGCCGTATTTGAAGACCACTTTTACCCTTCTCCAACTCTCTGAAATATAGGAAAGACGTAAGCAGGCTTTGAAGATATTAATAAGCTAGGTTTGAATAGTCTTCAGTGTCTTCTGAATCATGATCGGTATAATACCGTCTGGCCCCGCCGATTTAAACGGCTGAAAACTGTTTATTGAGAAGATAATCTTTTCTTTATCTATTATTGAGTCTACCACGTCATCCGACATGGATCTATGCGTTTCCCAGGTCACCAATCTCTGCTGTGAATCGCAACCAGTAAAGTGACATTGAACTATTGTTTCTACCGAATTAGTTGCTGATGTCGTCCACTCTCTATTCATACTTTTAACATAAGTTGGATTGGAGTGTTCTTTGGACAACATTTTACTAAGTCTAGCGGATTCTCTAGAGTTTTCTATTGAGGTGCAATAGGATTGCCAAGATTCTGTCTTTGCTATTCTAATTGCTTTTTTATACTTTAATACGGTTGCCGAAAACCGGTCAGATAGCATTCATTAAAAACCGTCCCTGAGTTTCTTCAAATCTCCATTCCACCATGGCGGTGATTTGCTCTTTGTGACGCTAATTGGTGTTGATTTCTTGAAAGCCACATTTAAGACCTTCTCTAATGTGTTAACCTTTTTATCTATTTCAGCAATAGAGCATATTCTTCCACAGGATTTGTTACCCCCTAGCTTGCTATCTGATATTTTAACAAAGTTTTCCCATCTTGTTCTTCTAGGATTTCTGAAAAAGGAGGGAGCAAAGGACCTGCTCTGCTGAACAGTATCAGGCAGTGATCAGACATTGATGGTCTTTCTGACACTGTCCAGTCTTCCACAGTTACACTATTGCTCTCTGTCATAAGTGTAAGATCCAAGACCTCCTTCCATCCCAGAAAAAAATCTGATCCAGGGAAAATAAAGGTGGGTTTGCTACCCCTATTACATATACTGAGCTTAGTATTTTATAAAAAGTTTAACAGTGACTCACCTCTGTCATTAGTGGCCGATACCACTAAAAGATCCTGCAGCCCGGCCACCTCTATCTTAACGACCGTCATATCTGATGTGCTGTTATCTGAGCGAACCTCAGCATCCTGTGGGCCTTCTTCTGCAAGGTTGAGCCCCAAAAGCAGCTGACCCGCAATGTCGACCTCTTCTGTGTCGTCTTCCTCGGGGTTCGCGTCGCCTTTGAAGATCTTCATCTTGGTCATCCGGATGCCAAAGCGAATTTTGTTGTCCGCCTTTGACAATGCCTCCAGTGAATCCTCACTGATGGCCAAGAGGAGTGGTCTGCTCGACTTTCTGGCTTCTTCTACCTTGATTAGCTGCCAGTCGTCTACTGCTGGTATCTCTTTATTCTGCAGTTTCAAACACCGCAGCAGCTTTTCACCAGGTTCGTTCATCGGCGGCAACCAAATTCGAGCTCGTGGTCTTCTCGGGATTTCGCTCACCGGAATCAGCTTGAGCTTCAAGCCTGATATCGTGCCGCTAAGCGACACTGTCGGTGAGGAAATCCATTGAGAAACAATCTGCACATTTGACTACCTTATAACCCCTAAAGGTTTCCGATGAGTCAAACTCCGGGTGGGGACCTGCAGGATTATCGAGGATGTAATTCTTTACGAGACCCGATAGTCCAACATCGATCTCCACCCATTTTTGCTGCACGGTGAGTGGAGTCTTCGTTTTCGCGTCGACGATGGACACTTGAAGGTTGTCTCTTGCTACCTCGCTGAAGTGTCTTGTCATCGGTGTCGTCTTGGTACTACTGCTTGGTTCGGCTTCCCCCAACTTTTTCGGTCTTTTGGGGTGAACGTTTCCACTCTCATTCTGTGAGCGGTTTCGGTTTTGGGCCTGGACATTTGATGATGCTTGTGCGGTGTACGTTCTGAGAACTTCTTGTACTCCTCGATCACGGCTTCATATCTTTTATTGTCTATCTGGTCGCGTTCATGGACAGTACCAGCTGCTGCATTCTTGGATATTCTATCCAGCATGTAGACAGCTTTCTGATACCTCTGCTTCATGACCGTCCCCAGCGATTTCTTCTTTTTAGCCTTAGACCCGCTGGGCTCAGCGGCATCAAGGCCTTTTGTTGGTGCTGTTGTCAGAATGGATGCTGCTTGCGATTCGGGGGTACTATGTCTGACACTACCCTGCACGCTTACTGTGGTCTCTTGACTGGAGGCCAACAAATAAATCAGGTGAAGCCTTCTTCGGAATCCGATAGGAAAGAGAGTCCGTTTTCGTTTCCGTGTTGTCTTTGTTCATTTTTGGTCCCACGAGTATGCTCCGAAAGGTTGGTCACTCGTCCGCAGAGCCGGCATGCGTAGAGAAGGCACTTATACAACCGACCTTGCCTGGGCGTCGGAGGGGACCGTTAGAGATCGGCAATATTTATACACCCACTGACCATTCAGCCATCGGCACGGGTACCTCGACACCTTGGCTTAGGGTGGCGTTGGTACGGCAATCTCAATACTAATCACAAGTAGAATGCTTCTGGTTTTCCAGTCTTGGATCACCGTGGTTTCCACTTGTAATTATTTTCGAGCTTTCCTCTTAGTTAACGGTGACACAGAAACTCTCTGACTAGAGAATCTTCTATATAACCACAGCTACTGGCGATCATAAGAAGTCTCGAATCAGGGAGATCCATATGACCGCTTAAGCCCCTTCCCCACGTCAAGGGGACCAACTTGAAGGGGATAAATAATATAGTTTTCAAACTTACAAACTAAAAATAATAATAATATGGTGCCAAAAATGAACCACACGTGATTTTTGTCTTCACAACAAATAGGGTAGAGGTGGTAAATTTATCAATTTTTCTGTCCAATTACAGGAGTATATATAAAAATATGAGTTTTGGATTTGGCAATGAATCCAATAAAAAAATAAAGTTGATTTATTAAACTTTCCTATCCAAAATTGCAGCACCAAAATTAACTTGGTTAATCTGGGGACTGTTAAAACAAATTTCCAAAGTTTGCCAGAAGCTTCGACTTCTTCTTTTGTTTAAATGTTGTTTCAAACAAATTGAAAATTTTTGTTCGAAAAATTTAGAAATTTATAGTTACCAAAATATTAATTTGCGAAGAGTAATGTGCAAGTGCACATACCGAATGGTATATTGAGTTTGTTCTTCCGTTTGTAATGCACAGAAGGGGGCGTGGTAGGTATGACAAAGTATATATATAAATGATCAGCATCGGATTCTTACTCGATTTTACGATGTCCGTCCGTCTGTCTGTCCCAGCGATTACAGCCGTAGCTTAAGAGCTATGGGGCTGAAATTTGGTATGTGAGCTACAATTCTCCAAGCGGAGGCTAAGTTCTAAGATGGGATCGGATCAAAACTTTAACCCCCTCCCATACAGACCACCCATTTACATACGAAAACAATTTAAAATAGTTCCAGTGCAGATATCCAGTTCAAATTCGATAATTAGCATTATTAATATTAATATTTTTTAGAGCAGTTTACATTTGGCAAAATTTAGTCGGATTAAATTTTTGACTTTTTTTAAAACACATCTGCGCTGTCTGCTGGTCAATTTAAAAAGGAAGTTCCTAGGCTTTCAAGCAAAACCGATGATCTAAGGTATGAGCATTTTTGCTTTGATACTCGACAGTCTTTATGTGTATGTTTTGCTTGAAACAACATCTAGAAACGAATAATCATAAAGTAACACTCTCAAAAAATGTTGTTTCAAGTTTAAATTTAAAAATGAAGCAAATAGTTTTAAACAAATAAAAAAAAAAATATGTGTATATGTTAAAGAATTTTTGTAGGCGAAGTAAATTTATAAAATATGTTTTAAAATGTTGTTTGGTCAAAAAAAATTCCAATATGTTAAAAATTAACAGTAACATTACGTTTGCATTTTAATTACATAATAAGAGTATTTGCCATGAATCATGAAAGATTGGCACTACGACTAACCAAAGAGGTTTTAAGAATGTCTTCTGGGCAGACATTTGGAAGAAGTTACACATGAAGTTAGGAATTAGTATGCTTCAAGATTTGTCTCCCTCTACTCTAGATGTTTTGAAAAGTATCAACATTTACAACATGTCTCAAGTACAGTAAATTCGCACTCACTCACAATTAAGTCTTCAAATTGCTCAATACTACATGGACAGTAAATCAGAATATGCTGCTTGATTTAAACGGTAGATCTTTTAGGAATTTGCCGCCAAGTCCTTGTGCAATTTGTGATTTAAATTAAATGAAAGACTAAGATTGTTTGGCAACAAATTTTGGAAAATTTTTGAAGTATTGAAAATTTGTAACGAAGCAAACTCCAAAGCGCTTTATGAATTTTTAAGAACTCCCTTAATTTATGAGAAGTTAAAATTAATGAATACAATTGTTGAATCTTAAAATACCAAAAAGAATGTTAGACTAAGTTTTTATTTCAACGACACACAATATAAGTATATTAGTATTGACGTAATTTAAATTCTCAGGAGCAATATTAGCGAAATAATCGAATATTTTAACTTAGTTTTACAAATTGTGGGCGTAATAGGTGGGCATGTCAAATTTGTCTTTGCCCAAAACCTAAGTTGGCGTGAGCATAGCAACTTCCCAAATTTCCATCACAATCGAATGGTTTAGACGCCTATTTGGTACAAAGAAATAAAGAAGGATAGAAAGAAAGAAGAATTCATTTTTATGTATATAGATTTGGAGTTAATGGCTTCTCAAAAAGTGCCAAAGCCGGAAGCGAGTTGAGAGGAAGGGATTTCTTGTAGTTAAATCCATACCGTAATTAATAAAGTGTGCCAGGTAGAAATAAAATTCTCTCTCAGTATCCCAACTTGACAGATCTATTGTCAATTTTTTTAAATTTCCTTTTCATTTATATGTGTCTTTTTAACCCTTCGAGACGAATTTTAAAATTAAAAATTAATCATGCCACATACATGCTCATAATGTTTATAGTTAAAAATGGAGACAAACTTTGCAGTGTTCCCAATTTATGTGAATCATTAGTATCTCTTTCGACTCATGTTTCGTTGCCAAATAATTTCATAAAATTGTTTTTCACATGTCGTATACATTTTAGAATTAAGTATTTGAACAAAATAGTTAAACAAAATTCCATGCGCAAAAAACTTCTTATAAATAAAAAATTACTTAAAACTGTTTTTTAAGCATTTAAAAATATTTAAAACAATTAAAAAAATTTGGTACCTGTTTTGAATGGGGGCCTTCTTTGTGTAAAGAACGAAAATGAAAGAGAGGAAATATAAATTTAAAATATTTGCTGTCAAATTGGGATACGTCAATTTACTTGGCACACTTATAAAATTTGAACTCTTCGAAGAGATTTTCAAACCCATTAAATTGTTTCAATAGACTTGAGAGTACTTTTCCAACTGTATTAAAAGCTGCTCTGGTAGCCCTAAACATTTTAATTACGTCCACGTTAGTGTCCCTACAATTTACGTAACACCAGCGAAAACCCTTTTTCGATGTGAGAATCTCATAATGCTTTCCTGTTAAACCAGTACATTTGTCGTGCCAGTCTAAATCATACAAACAACATGAAACTAGGTTTTCATTAGTATTAGTAACTTTATAATTTTTTTACGAAAAATTCCTTTTTAAGTTGTATTAGTTTTTAAATATGTTACAAAAAATTTAATGAAAAAAAAATTATTTATTTATTAATATTTCTTTATTATTTAAATAATTTTGAAATATTATATTTTAAAAAGTGAAAGAAAAAATATAAACGAGAGAGTTGTACAAACAAACACAACACAGTTTAATGAAAAATTATGTCAAGTTTGCAAATTTCCAACAAGTTATACACAGCACTGGAAAACAAATTTGCGGTCTTATAGATATGAATCTAAATATAGAGAGGCAATAATTAAATAAATATTTCATACACATAAAGCATACTAATAAAGCGTTGTTAAATTTATCAACATTTTTAAATGAACATGAAAATAGCCAACGTTTTAAAATAAGAAAGTACTTATTATTTTAATATACAAATATGTGATTAAACCAAATTGATTATTAATTTTACGAATTATTTGCAACAGAATTTGTTATATTTAAAAAAACTACTTATATAAGGGAATTTTTGTTAAGTAACATAAAAGAATAATTCTAATATCTGTATGAAATTGTACAAATTTTAATTAGTAATGACAATCGTATTTATGTTATCGTAAATAAATTTGAGATAATCAGTTTTTCCGAGCACTATCAGTTCTATATTGTATGCCCTTAAACAAATATGTTTGAAGTAATTGATTTAAAAGTTTTTAAAAGTCCTCCTATGCATTTATATAATACTAGCTTAAATTACCCGGCGGTGCCCGGGTTCTTTTTTAATAGAATCAAGTCTTATTTGTTAAATAAGATTAATAAACTTTCTAGCCTAGCCCACCATTTTTGGAATTATATTTGTATGAATACTTGGTTAATTTGATAATTTTATACCAAATTTGTATGCTGAACTTCCCGTTACTCCACGTTGTGTGTTTGTAACTATTGTCACCATGTACCTATGAACTGAGTTTCGCAACTGTTAACCTCCCCGGTATTCGCATTTGTATGTAATTAAATTTGTAATAGCACTTTCCGGTCAGATTTAGTTACTAAGAACCAAATTTCTTCATAGTAGTACAGCCTATCATTCCTTCCAGACCCATCTCGACATATGTTCCAAGTTTTAAGTAAATCGGTTCAGCCGTTTAAGCGTGAAAACGGTACAAACGAAAATAAATAAATAAATAAATAAATAAATAAATAAATAAATAAATAAATAAATAAATAAATAAATAAATAAATAAATAAATAAATAAATAAATAAATAAATAAATAAATAAATAAATAAATAAATAAATAAATAAATAAATAAATAAATAAATAAATAAATAAATAAATAAATAAATAAATAAATAAATAAATAAATAAATAAATAAATAAATAAATAAATAAATAAATAAATAAATAAATAAATAAATAAATAAATAAATAAATAAATAAATAAATAAATAAATAAATAAATAAATAAATAAATAAATAAATAAATAAATAAATAAATAAATAAATAAATAAATAAATAAATAAATAAATAAATAAATAAATAAATAAATAAATAAATAAATAAATAAATAAATAAATAAATAAATAAATAAATAAATAAATAAATAAATAAATAAATAAATAAATAAATACACCTTCCTTTATAATATTAGTAAGGAGTAAGGATATACCTAATGAATGGAAAAAATGAATTTTCTGCAATTTCACCATTGAGTCCGAGCCAATTATTTGTATAAGTTCAGCGAAAATTATGCGTTGGATTTGCGACTACATGGACTCGATTCATACTAGAAGTAGAAGGTGGTTCGATCTAAACTCCTGCAAAACCACCAAGTGCTTCGTGAAAAATCTAAATATGAAATTAGCAGACCTTCTTATAAAGCTAAGAAGGAATGATCTAAAAGTACTGTTGGGTATAATAATGGGACATAGCCAACATGGTCTTCATCAACGATTCAATGTGTCAGTCCTGCTTTGAGAGCGATGACACTTCAGAGCATTACCTCTGTATGTGTCCGGATTTTGCATGAGCGAGACTGCGAATACTTGGAAGTGATGTGCTAAGTATGAATAACAATAATACTCTTTCTATCCCTAATCTTCTTAAATTCATACGTGAAACTAAGAAGTTTGGGGAATAATGTATGAACCTATCTTCTAATTTTTTTTATCCAAACACTTCATTACTATATCTCTACTTTCTATTCCGACACTATCCTGGGAACAGCACAATGGTCCTTTTAGGACTGGGAGCTATGGTCCCATACCAGCGCACATCAACTCTTACTCTAACTAACTACCTAATGGAAAATCTTTAATTAAAAATAAGGTATAAAAAAATTTATAAATTTATACTTTGGAAATGTAAAATCAATGATATTTTTAGTGTATACCATAAAGTATTAAAATAACGTAAAATTTTTATTTTCAACCATATAAATTTCTCATTTTTATTGTTAAATGAATAACAAAACAAGAAAACAAATAATAATAATTTATTGTAAAAATTACATTTAAATATTGTTGTTTTTATATATTTGATATCAAAAATATAATTTCACACTTTTTAATTTAAATTTCATATGAAAAATATAAAAAGTATATATATAAAAAATATAAAATTGATATTACAAAAACTTTCAAATTGATAGGATTGTACTATCGGTCGTGTTTTGTAGGGCATTCTTATCAATTTTACAGAGATTTATTGTACGTTTTTTTAATGTATTTTTAGATGAAGACGTAAAGAAACCAAAACAAGAATAAAATGGAGAACGGACTTTATAAATTTGGTTTTAGAATGTATTGTAAAATAATTTCACGCTAATAAACGTACAAAATTTTATTATGTAGTAATTTTCAAATCAGTTCTCAATAAATCTTAATATTAAGATATAGGTCCATATCTGTTCATAAATGTCCAGATCTGAACATATTAGATCTGCTCAGAACTTATCTTATAATATTATGTCTAATTGATATGATTATGTTTACTCAATTTACAGATCTAATCAGATCTTCAGTCAACTATGACCTGATAGTTTATTTATATATATATCTGATATTTTTATATATAATCAAAATCTTATAAGCCTTTTATCGTCTGGTTTTATATTTACGAGGTTTTAATCAATCTAAATATATATTACTCTTAGACAGAAAGATCTAAGCACGAAGAATTTGTTTACTTAACACTCACCGCCACAGCTCAGCAATGTAACAAATCAATTCCATAAAGTTTTGAGTCACGCTCACTTTAACTGTTATTGACCAGGATTTGTGATGAAACTTAGTAGGGTGATATATGATTACCAGGGACCGTTATCGTTACGACGGTTATCCATAAACGTCACTTGATAATAGGTTTTTTTGGCAGTTTTTTTTCGCCTGAATAATTGTTACTTTCAGATTATTGTTTTTTTTTACAAAATATTCGTCATATTCGGCCGTTTATTTGGTTCAGCCTTTGCGAAATTTAAAGCAGCATCAAATTGTGCACTATGTATTATAATAAAAATTACTTTAAATCATTCGTCACTTAACCAACAAATCGCTAATAAACGGCCTTATATAAATAAAGAAAATGCTGTTTCATAAAGACAATGCATCGTATCACAAGAGCGTTTTTACAATGGCTAAAATCCATGAATTAAAGTTCGAATTGCTTCCCCGCGACTACTTTCTGTTCTCAGACCTCAAAAGAATGCTCGCTGGAAAAATATATGGCTCAAATTAGGAGGTCACCGCTGAAACTAAAGCCTATTTTGAAGCCTTTGGCACTGTATCGCCCTCCACGGCAACTATGTTGAATAATAAAACCGAATTTTCTCAAAATAATGTGTTTTAATATAGTAGACCGGGGACTTTTCTGCCCAAGTGTTATGTCAATATATTTACCAATATTTAGGCACCTTAAAAAATAAATTAATAATTATCAAAAGATGTTTATTTGTTATCTATTTTTTCTTCTTTTGTTTGTTTTTGAACGCGGTTCTTAGCTTCCAGAACTTATTAGATTTATTGAACCACTTGGTATATTTTTCCAAAATCTGAAAAAAATTAAGTTAGTGAATATGAAATTTGATCGGAAAATATTATTATGAATCGGAAATATACCTTATCATCAGGAGGGAATTTCGGATCATTTGTCTCGAAGAAGTTATTTAAAAATTCTTTTGGATCTAATGGAATTGACTTTAATCGCATGCGTCTATGAATGTTTAATGTTTCCCCTATATTATCCGTAACATCGCCAGAATTGTACTTTTGTAAAACTTTTGCAAGTGCAGATATTATATAATCTTCTACATTATCATCGCCCGCACTTTGAGCAAGGCAGTCTAGCCACAGCAAAAAACTAGTACCGTAGTCGCTATTTGGAACCAGTAGTATTTTTTGAAAAACTTTTTTCATTTTTGCTTTAGCCGTCCAAGGTAAATTACTTGTTCCCAATACCATAATTTTATCATCTTTTTTAATTGGTTTAATAATTTTCTTCATTAGAGCAGCTTGTAGTAGTCTAGGGTTCAGGTATTCTTCATCTTTTGGAACTTTTTTCCAAAATATTCTATGTACGTCATTAATAAATATGATAGTTGGTTGAAAAGCTTTTGCTACTTTCATAACAACATGAAGGAAATAGTTCAGATCATCAGCAACTCTAAAAGTTTTTTCCGGGCTAAGGTTCATAAACACAGCATCTACAAATAAAATTTTTGCAAAGATAAAAAAAATATAAAAATATCTCTATTAAAAGTTTGGCATAATTTATAAAAAAAATTCTTAATCATCATATAACATAACGTATGACGTTTTGAATCATAGATGTGATAATGAAGAAGATACCGTAGACCGATTTGAGAATTTAGCATTCCGCTTCGATAACACATACATAAGTAAATTTAAACATCAAACATATCACAGAATTTAAAAAAAAAATTATCATATCAGAGTGTTTTCATGGAAGACTCTTTTTTTTGGGAGAAAGTGTTAACCAATCCGCGAATTTCTTTGAAGAGTCTTATATCGAGTTGTATTTGTAAAAAATCAGTCTTTTTCGAGTAATTTTAAATTATTTTAATAATAATAATTAATGAAATTAATGAAAAACAAAAATTAAATAATTTAATAAACGTTTAAAACATTTAGCTGACTCTAACGTGTTATATGTGCAGTTACGTTACACCACCTTTTCGAAATTCAACAAAAACATTGAATGGGCGATATCTTCTAAACGGTGTGACAGAATTTTTTTGGCTATGATTTTCGAAATCAGCGCATCATTTTACATAATAGTCACCCCAGTTACAATTTGTCAAATGTGACAAATTGGTATTCAGAAATTTTATTACCGTAACAACTACTTTGTCTTCCTAGAAACTCTTCGTCTGCCTACATCACCATTCATTCCAAGGAGGCATGGCAATGTAGACAATAAATGTTGTTGTAAAAAAATTTGTAGAAGGAACAGAGGAACAAAAAATTACAACAACTACATGAAATGAAAAAAAAACAAAAAAAAAATTTCCAAGAGTGGTTTTAAACGAAACTATCTGACAGAAATATTTGACATTTCGATGTTACCCAATATTTGCTTTAATAGTAAATTAAAAATTGTATCTAAATATATTTGTAAGCATGTTAGTTACTTTACTATATTTTTAATAAAGACAATAAATTTTATTTTTTTTTATATAATTCGTTTAATTATTGGATCTTCTTCTTGACTTAAGACAATAAATTATAAATTAAATTATATTTTAAAGTTACATTAAATCGATCATATGCCAAAACTGTTTATTATATTATAATCAAAATTTAATTTTAAAGTATTAAAATCTTCAAAAATAATTATAAATTCGTTTTATTCAAAAAGTACTAATTAGTAAACGCGAAAAGAAATACCATATGAAAAAAAATCATTAACATAACTTTTAAGTAAAATAGAAACAAAAGCTGTGATATCAAGTGACAAAGAAAGGAAAATGATTACGCTTGAATATAACGCTGAATGTTTAATGCATTTGTTAAAGAATATTCTGTAAAATAACCCAATCAATATGTTAAATTTTATTCTACTAAATATAACATAGTAAAAAAAAATCATTCCTGGTTGCAAGAAGTTCTTCGATTTCAAAAAGTCTTTCTTTTTTTCATATTTTAAATTTTTTTTTTGTTTTTATCTTTTCAAATCACAAATTGATTGATTGAAATTGTTCTCAAAATTCATATCTTTCAGAATACAGTCGTGTCTGTTTATCACGACTGTAGCAATTTAAAGCAAAAAACAACAAAAAACACAAGAAGGAATCAAAAATTTGTGTTTTTATTGTTACAAAAACAGCTGTTTCTTGACCTTAGTGGTTTTTGTCGAGTGCAAACCGATTGATTTTTAAAACTCACTTTGTGGACGTAAGAAGCAGAGTCTATTCGCCAATTCTTTCTATAAGCAAACATTTATGTTTTCCTACTAATTTGTTTTAATGATCTCTTGAATTTATATACACAAAAAGTATATTGAGCAAATAAAATGAGTTTTTGAGCAAAAATTTTAACCTTAATATAGTGATCAACCTCAATACTGTGAACAGGCTTTGTAATTACTATTTCACTTTACAGACACGACTGTATATATAGTTTTATTAACATAGTTTACTTTTGGTGTAATATACAATATGTTCAAATAAAAATTTTGCAATTATCACAAATATTTTAAAACTTTTTTTGTTTCTTTTGCATATTTTCGTAAAACCAACAACAATGAGCGAGGTGTACTTAAAGTCCATTTTAGGTTTTGTGGTCGTCTATTGTGAAAACTCGTTTATCACTGGTAAATTCTTTCATGCCTTGATTTTATCAAAAATATCGAAAAGATCATAGATCATCTTAGCCACATCTTAACAGATTTTTTCTCGCCGATACACACTATGCTAAGACTGGCTCAATCCACGATTTATTTGGCACGGACAAGACGAAATTTTTTTTGCCGGTCTCTGCAAAGGTCATTCTGGAACACCGATGGCCCAAAACAAAGCATTAGGCTGAGTACTTTTTGAAAATGCTGTAAAGTCATCAGTATTTGAAGTGTCAACTTTTCATTGTGATTTTAAGCTGAATGGAAAGCAAATTTGGTAGTTAGAGCAGTTTAAAAAGCAAAAGAGAGATTTTGCGAAGAACATTTTCGCAAAGAACTGCCAGCGTGCTGTTGGAACCACATGCCTCCAAGTTCATATCATCCAATTGGGGCCAAAAATATTCGGTTATCATTGAACGGTAGCGATTCCCATTCACAGTAACGTGCCGGTCTTGATCATCACGGAAGAAGTACGGCCCAATGACGCCGCCGGCCCATAACCGCACTAAACCGTAATTTTTCGGGATGCAATGATGACTCATGGAGTACGTGTGGATTGCTGCCTGACCAATAACGCATATTTTGCTTATTGACAAGGCATTCAGCCAGAAATGAGCCTGATCGCTGAAGATGATTTTTCGATGAAAATCCGAATCATTTTCAAGTTGTTGCTCAGCCCAATTCACAAACATACGACGTTTCTGGTGGCCAAGCGGCTTCAGTTTTTGCGTCAATTTGATCTTGTAAGGATGTAGGCCAAGATCTTTTCGCAAAATTCGCCACAACGACGTCACAGAGATGCCCAACGCTTGAGAACGACGTGTGAGAGACACATTTGGGCTTTCTTGAACTGAAGACTCAGCGGCAGTCTCATTGGCACGGGAACATTTTGTACTGTGCCTGTGGATTCAAATTTTTACACTAGACGCTCAATTGTTGATTTGGTAAGACGATTATGACGACCAAAAATTGGACGTAGCGCTCTTAAAGTTGTGGCCACTGACTCCGAATTTCGGTAATAATTTTAATAATTTCGACTCGTTGTTGGCTCCTATATCTTTCCATGATAAAATGGCAAACCGTAGTGAAGAGAAATGTCAAGAGAGCAGGAAAAAATATGGCGTCGTTTACTGTCCCTATCGATCTACTTTTATAGCGTCCCTTTTGAAAAACCCTTTATATGTAGCTGTGCACGGCCTCTTACGAATCGAGAAACGATTTGCAGTCGATAACCAGCCGCTCCTTTAATATTCTTAATTCATGAAAGTGCAAATAGACATACATACATACTTACATAGTTCTCAAAATTATTTCGCTTTTTTATATAAAACACTTTTATTTCTCCATAATAACACACATATTTATATGTTACATATAGAAACCGTCTGATCGGGATGGATAAGTTTGTTGCCTCATTAACGAATATAATTATTATTGATAACTATTTTATAGTAGCCGGCGTTTCCCGATTTTCGTTCAAAATAAATAAATGTGTTAAAGATAATTATAAGTGCTCACAAAGTCAACAAACATTATTATATTATTTTGTTTTGAATCAAAAAATCGTTATACTAAAGATTACAATTTTTATGTTTAAAAGTACATAAAAAAAATTATATGATTTAATTAAAACTACTAAATATAAATAAATTCGAATAATTAAACAAAGAAAATTTAAAGTTGTTGTTCAAAATAAAAAGAAATTAGTTAAAAGAAAGACAATTATTTTGTTAGATAAATCATAAGATTTCGCTTAAATTGCACTGCGTTGCTGATTAGTTGAAGATGGGTGGGAAATGAGTACCAAAGACGTATTGAAAATATGTAAAACTGTCTTTCGGATGACAAATACAAATTACGAATTTTGCGCGGGTAGAACGAGAAAATCTAATTTTTTTGTATAAATACTTAGGCTCTTTAGTAAATATTACTTTGTGCAATATTTTTTTTAATATTAATAAGTTAATAAATGTTAATGAAAAAATATTGCTCTATTGTTTTAAATATTAATTAAATATTAATAAATGTAATGAAAAAATATTTTTTGCAAACAGAGAGATGTGATCTAACTGCCCCAAACCATAAATGTATCTTGCAATATTTCAGTTAAGCACAGCATATAGAGTCACAGTATACAATTCACTACCATAAAGCAATATTGGTATGAGAGAGGTTTTCGCTAAGAGAAGTCTAGTTTTTTGGGGAGTGATCGAAGCATGCCATAAACTTTGCCAATTGTTGCCAATATGTGATATATTACTGTTAAATTTTACACTTAAGTTTTTTGCTGAATTAACAACTTCAATTTTAGAACTATTTAATTTAATTTGTGGTATGTTCAATAAATTTGTTGTTTTTTTTATGAATAATTACACATTTTGATTTCGATAGATTCAGGCATAAATCTTTTGTGGAAGCCCATTTACAAATGTTTTCCAAATCATCGTTTAAGTGAGAGACACACATAAAATGATTGATTCTTTTTTACAACTAATGTAGAGCTGTACGTCATCTGCATAAATATGAACTCCACAAATTTTCAGTGCTTTAGGAAGATCATTGATACAATATATAACGAAAAAAGTAGTGGTCCTAGTATAGAGCCCTGTGGCAGACCTCTATGTATATCCAAACAATCTGAAACTATGTTATCTGCACTAACAGCTTGTGTGCGCTCAGAAATATATGATTTAAAGAGTTTAACTGCTGTTGGAGACAAATTGAACATATAAGTCTGTTTAAGAATAAGAGTTGAATGATTGACAGAGTCGAATGCTTTTAAGTGGTCGAGAAGTGCTTACAAGGTTACTTTACTGCCACCAAGTGCTTCTCTGATATCCTCTGTCACATCAATAAGTGCTGTAATGCAACTTATTTTTGGTCTAAAGCCCGATTGCTTATCATCAACGAGTTTTGTAATAAAAATATAACATTTATTTGTACATGATTAGTTCTAAAATTTTTGAAAGATATGGTAGTATGGCTATTGGTCTAAAGTCATTGTTTGTTTTTAGTAATGGTATTATTTTAACTTCTTTCCAGTTTTTTGGAAAGGTCGTTAAAAGGTTGTGTTAAAAATAAATGTTACAAAGGGTAAAAGTGTTGGCAACAAAGCTTTAACAAACCCCGTTTTTGTTGTAAAAGATCGAAACCAACAGCTGCAGACTTCATTGACATTAATATTTTTTGCGTCATTAGCCTTGGATGAGTTCTTACCAATGCCGATATTCCTAATCTCTTTCCAAGTTGCTTTTGTCCCAACAGCATATGTAAATTTCTTAACATAGAAAGCTATATTTTTTCTATTTTAATTTCCTTCATGACATTGCTCTAAGTTTTTTTTATAATTGGTTTAAATTTCAGGGATTCTATATCTCTTCCATTTGTTACATAAAGCGTTCCTTTTTTTAATTTTACACTTTAAGTCATTAGTAAACCACGGTTGTTGACTATTTTTAAGTTTTTTTTTCTGTTTTAATGCCACAAATTCATCAAAAAGCATTTTAACAATTGTTTGCAAAAAGTCAACTTGATCGTTGACACCAGTCAAATAAAAAAAAAACTCCAGTTTATATATTGAGCACGATCGTTAATAGAATAATAGTTTATGTTATTGAAATCTCTGTAAACAAATTGTTGATCACTATAACAGAGTTCAAAATTTTATACTAAAAATATCAAATCATGTTTAGAGAAACACGGAACAGAAATTTGGTCAAAAAGTCCTTACTGTCAACAAAAAAACATCAAGCAAAGTGCTATTTGTCTTTGTGTAATGTGTATGAATTGTATTTTTTACGGGGTATAAACTTAAATTTAACATTTTGTTAAGAAGATGATTTTCCACAATAATATTACTATTAAAGTCACTAGCAATGACAATATTTGAAAACGACAATGAAAACGATTCTAAAGTATTCATAAAAGGTTCAATATCCACATTGTGATTCGGCGCCTGTAGATACGACCAACCAAAACTTTGCTAGAGTGATTGAACATTTCAATAAACATATATTCTACGCTACAGTTGGATATCGATTTACAACATAATTTACACGAAACACTTTCCTTAACAAACATCGCTACTCCACCTGCATGACTCTTTCTGTCTGCGCGAAACATTATGTATCCTTCAACTCTAAACAAGTCATCGTTTAAATAAAAAACAAACCATGTTTCACACACAAATACCATAAACACTAGAACATTCAAAGAGAAAACGAAATTCGTCAATTTTTCTTGTTAAACTCTGGACGTTAATACGAATCATATTATATGCACAATCATTGAAACTATTACATATGCTATTGTATGTTTGTGTAGAAATCATCAATTTTTTTTAACATGATTGGAGAATCGGTAAAATTCGGTATATTGAATGTGTTGTTGCGATTAAGGCGAAAAATAGATTTTAAAGTCAACGGTGGCGCTTTAATTGTTTGACACAAGGTGCTAAAAATGTCATGAAGATTCTTGTGGTTGTTGTGTGGAATCCCATGAAGGCGATGTCGGCTTTTATCGCGTCGATTTCTGACACAACGGGTTCGAGGTGCGCCACCATCACGTTGCACGTCCGCAATTTGTGCGCCGAGTGTACTTAAAATTTTATGTTCAGAAGCAAGAATTTTTTCAGCTATAGTGTCGTTTTGCCTCGATAAACGCTGATCGATTAGTTCAAGAAGTTTAGGCGTCGACCCACAATCCGAAATCTTTGGAGTGTTTAGGTTTGCAAGCCCTGGGGTTTTAGCTGCAGGCGAGTTCACCGTCACTGCTTCGCGAGTGCGCTTTGGGGCCAGTGGCGACATTACTTTATTTTAAATAGTTAATTATTTTTACGAGTATATGTATAAAGCAAATATAAAATTTCGTTTTGTTGTTTGTGTTTTATGTATACTAAAAATTTTGACACTTGATTTCACATAAAATTTTTCACATATTATTAGCTGTAGTTATTAGCTGTAGTTATTAGTGATTTAATTATATTAATTACTAGCGAATGCCCGGCATGCGTTGCAATGCCACTAAAAAAAAAGGTAGCAGAACTTCCCGGTAATTCCCGGTACTTTCCGGTACTTCCTGGTACTTTCCGGTACTTCCCGGTACTCCCGTTAGTTAGCGGAACTTCTCGGTATTTACCGCTGTAGCGATTCTGAGTCAGAAACAAATTCCCAAATTTTTAGGAGCAGTATTAGCAATGTCATCGTATATTTTTACTTAATTAAATAAATTGGACAATTTTGTATATCCTGTTATTCTTCCCGGTGCATCCTGTTACATGTTTTCTATTTAGCACATCAAGTTTCTGAGCAAATGGTGGTAAGCGTAAAAATAATCCAACCTTTTTTTGAAAGTGTGCGTTAAATTGATACAACCACGCCCATTTTTGAGGAAGTTATCGACAGTGCCAATACAAATTCAGATACCGAATTTCAGATTTTTAGGAACAATATTAGCCACGTTATCGCATATTTTCTATTTTTTTCAAAGTGGGTGTTAAATTGATCCAACCTAGCCCATTTTTGGGGATGTTATCGACAGTGTCTATACAAACTCAGATACCAAATTTTGGAGCAATATTAGCGAAATAATCGAATATTTTAACTAAGTTTTACAAATTGTGGGCGTAATAGGTGGGCGTGGCAACATTTTCTTTGCCGTAAACCTAAGTTGGCGTGAGCACAGCAACTCCCTAAAATTTCATCAAAATCGGATGAATGGTTTAGACGCCCATTTGGTACAAAGAAAGATAGAAAAAAAGAAAGATAGAAGAATTCATTTTTATATATAAAGATTTTAAATCGTGGCACAGTCTGATAGTTTAACCGAAATATCAATAAATTTTATAAGTAAACTTAAAAAAAACCTATTTAATTTATTTAATTTAAAGAGCGCTTAAAAAATAGACAACTGTATCGAACAATGATGTTTCTTTCTTATTTGACCCAAATAATGTTAGCTGTGCTAAAAGTGCACCGTTTGCATTTAGTTATAATTATGTTTTTATATTTTACTTGGAATGGCCGGCATGCGTTACAATGACACTTAAAAAACATGTTATCAGAGTTTCCCGGAACTTACCGGTGTAGCGATTGTGAGTTATGGCGGTGAAATTATGGGCAGTTACCACACAAACTCAGAAACAAAATCTCAAATTTTTAGAAGCAATGTAATCGTGTATTTTCACTTAATTAAACAAATTGTGGGCGTAATAAGTGGGCGTGTCAGATTTTGTATATCCTGTTATTCTTCCCGGTGCATCCCGTTACATGTTTTCTATATACCGCATCAAGTTCCTGAGCAATGATGGTAGGCGTAAAATTGATCCACCCTTTTTGAAAGTGGTCGTTAAATTTATTTTTAGGACCAATATTAGCAAATTGGGCGAGGTATTTTTTTTTGCCCAAAACTTAAGTTGGCGTGAGCACAGTAACTCCTCAAAATTTCATCACAATCGGATGAATGGTGTATACGCCCATTTGGTACAAAGATACAAAGATAAAAAGAAAGATACATCCATTTTTATATATATACATAGATTTTGAATAATAAAAATCAATATGCTACAATTATTTAAAGCGTATTCACTTAAAACCATCATTGGTCCTTCGAATCACTAAAATTTTTTTATTAATTTTGTTCACCCAGAGATAAGGATATCAACAGTGCCAAAGCGTAGACAGAGCTTATACTGGTTGTTTAGTGCGAGTCGCATCTTCAAAACTAAGCGCAGCAAGCGCTTATACACCGTCTTTAAATTACACTGTTAGCTCAACATGGTACTGTTTATAGAAGTACAGGATCAGCTGACTACAGAAGGTCAAATTGGGCAACTGTACATCAGTTTCAAAAAGGATTCTAAATCAAGGCAATATATTTTACAGAAACTGGCAACGTTAAATAACTTTTTGAAGAACTTCCAACGAAAACATGAAGATTCTACAGGTCGAGGAAATATATTCTCTAAGCCTAACCGAAAGGTACTTCGCATCAAATTTCTAGAGTCAAGTAGAAAATAAGTGCTTTGAGTTCAAGAAAGTATTGACATCGGCATTGGATGCTATACAATCAAACGCGTCCAACAATCAAGACACCATATAATCATATCATGATCTTCACTAGCAAACAAATACACCTAATCGAAGCAACAGATTGGAATCATCCGATGACAACAAGAATTCTTTTTGAAAGGATATTAATAGTGAAGAAAACTCAGTCCGGGATTATCCACAGCATTAATATACTCCAAAGCGTTACAGTGCTTAGGTTTAAATCAGATATATTGAAGGATTGCTAGACAAACCTTGTAAAATTAGACGACTCACAATAAAGGGTGAAGCAGTAATACTAACCAAACATCTACCTTCAACCGATATTAATTATGCATTCGCCATCGAATTGCTGAAAAATCGCTTTCAAAATCCTGGTGTGTTGCTTAGTAGCTACATTAACCTAGTGCTAGACACATCAAGAGAAGTTTTATACAGCATCAGCATCAACTTAGGAGTGGACATTTCATCATGAAATCCGACAGTCATTCAGCTATTGATTCAAAAACTCGATTTGGAAACAACGAAATTGTACCATCATTCGAGAGGAACATCAAAGGAAATTCCTAAATTAGCCGACCTGTTTTCATTTTTGGAAGCCAGAATCAGCACATTGGAAACTACTAAGAAACCAAAGCAGAACGTTCAGTTGTCATCATCAAGAAAGGCACATGTAACTGGTGTGTCATATGAAAGATGTCCTGTGTGCAAGGACAAACATCCATTATATTTTTGTCAAAAAATCTTTGACATGAGTATACAAGGTCGGCGAGAAACAGTTAAACAATCATGTTCATGCTTCAATTGTCTACGAGGAGACCATTCAAGCAAAGATTACAAAAGCACAGGGAGATACAAGGAGTGGAAATAAAAGCACAACTCCCTACTGCACATAAAGCAGGCTGAAATAAAAAAGTCATCACCAAAATCATAAGAAACCATTGTCACAAAAGTATCAGTAGCATATAACAGCACTTCTGAAAAATCAGTGTTGTTAGCCACCGCCATGGTCAATATCAAGGCTGAAGGACAGATGAAGTCAGTTCGAGTGCGCATCGACCAAGGGTCACAGTCATCAGTGATAACGAAAAAATTGGCAAAGGGTTTCAGGATACCATTGTCACCAAAGTAGTTGCCAAGTACTCCTTTCAATTGATATATAATCAAGGGTCCAACAAGTACACCAAAGGCTCAAAATATCATATTCGGATGGATATTATCAGGCCCTGTTTTCACAATTGACAGGGCAAACATTCTTGTAAATCAAATTCCTTCTTGTGTCAGAATATGCAACGATGACGAAACTTTGAAGTAATTTTGGAAACTAGAAGTATCAATTACATCTATGCAAACATCGGAAGTTGGATGTGGAATGTTTTTTAAGGAAACTTAAACACGACTCGAAAATAAAAGATACATCGTTTAATTACCATTGCACAAGCCCATAGAAAACTTTGGTGAGTCAAGGAAAGCAGCTTAAAAAATGTAGTTTTTCTTAGAACAAAAGCTAGAAAAAACACAACTCTGCGTCATGAATACACAAAATTTATAAAGGAATACATAAACTTAGGATATATGGAAGAAGTCAACGCCTACTCCACCGCTTTAGCGTATTACTTACCTCATCATGTTGTAATAAAGAAAGACATTCGACAACAAAACTGAGAGTGGTCTTTGATTTATGTTTCCAATTGCACTTACCCAGATGTCGAAAAGATGTACAGGCAAATTTTGGTTTATCCTGACGACAGAAACCTACAAATGATTTTTTGGAGAAATGATCCCAAGGAGAAAATAAAGGAATACAGATTATGCTTCAGCACCATATCTTGCAGTAAAAACATTGGCACAATTAGCAGAATCTGAAAAGAAACCTTTCCACTTGTAAGTCCAACATTAGCTCAACAATTTTATGTTGATGATTGTCTGGGTGGAGCTTTTACACTAGACGACTGTCTATTGAAACAAAGATAACTTTTCGAGTTACTAAAACAAAGAGTATTCAAACTAAGAAAGTGGACGTCAAATCAAATGGATGTACTTAGTCATATCCCAAAGGATGATATTGTGTTTAACATGGAAAAACAACACTCATACAAAATACTTGGCATTTATGTTCACAATAAACTTAAAATTGTTCAATGCGAAAAACACAAAAAGGGCAATTCTTATACAATTAATAAATAATGGAATGAGGATGTCAATCCAAATTTTCAAAAGGATTGGATGGACTTAAAACTTGATTATAAAACATTGAAAAAGTCAGAATGCCCAGGTGGACTAATTACATGCCAACAGCAATAATATAATTACTTGGTTTCTCAGATGCTTCACAAGCATCATATGCGGCAGTTATATACACAAAGGTAAGACGTGGATCAGATGGCCATATTTTACTGGATGCAGCAAAAACAAAAGTGTCACCCATTAAACAAGTGTCATTAGCACGACTGGAATAATGTGCAACAGCCTTATTGACCAAATTTATAAAAAAAAATTAAAGAATTAACAGAGATTTATTATGATGTAATTTTTGCTTTGTCACACTCAAAAATCGTTCTTGGTTGGCTGAAACAGCACCCAGTAAGATGGACTACATTTGTAGCAAATCGATTGACGAACATACAAGAAAATTTCCAAGGCAAAATAAGATTCGTTCATGGTAATCAAATTCAGCTAATATACCGTCAAGAGTAGTGTTTGGTGATGAAATTCACACTGACTCTATTTGGTGGCCTGGTTGAGATATGACAAAAGGGGTTGGCAATGTGATCTTGATACAAAAGACTGTATTTAATTGCCTGACAAAAAGAAAACTACAACTCACGTAGATGAAAATCAGTTCATGTCTCGTCTTTCATCATTGAATCATCTTCTGAGAGTAACAGTTCTATGTTTAAGATTTTTTCATTATTGTAAAGCAATTAAATATAATCGAATTTACAGCAAAATTACTGTAGATGAAATCAACCAAGCAGAATAGATTTCTTCAGTGCTGATATCAAAAACTTATAGCAAAATTCGTTTCCTATATCCATTCATTGACAAAGAAGAATTATTACATATTGGTGGACGATTAACCAACGATTAACCAAAAACATCCAATCACACTCTCATCACTTAGCCATTTTGCTAAGCTTGGTATTAAAAAATCACATTAAAAAACGTTGCATGCAGAAATAAAGCTTACATTAAATCAAATATGTTGCAAATTTTGGCTAATAAGAGGTATAAATGAAGTTTAATCATACATTAATAGGTGCATAAGTGCTTCAGATTCAAAACCACTGGCCAAACGCAACTAATGAGACAACTACCAGCACCACGAGTAACCTTCTAAAGGGAGTTTACCCACTTTGGAGTGAAATATGCAGGGCTAGTGCACATTAGATGTTCGCAATTTCGATTAACACGTTCATATAAATGTTACATTATGATATTCGTATGTCTCTCAACAAAAGCCATACACATAGAGCTGACATTTGACTTCACCACAGACGGCTTTTTAGCAACGATGAGCAATCCAAGACATTTACAATGATAATAGAAAGAATTCCGTGAAAAAATAATGTTTCCGCTTTCCGAGGTTCAACAGGACAAGGTCAACCTTAATTACACGGATTGAAGAATGCGCACTCTTTGCAATAAAGCTAAGGCCTCGACAAGAGACACACAATGTGAAGAGTTGATTCATCATTTATATGAAGAAAGGAACATTGCCCGCATCTTTGAACGATTAATATTAAAGGAGAATTCTATCAAGACATTGATTCATTAGACTTGAATCAAAAATCATAAATTCAAACAACAAAATCCAATGCCAACAAAAATCAAAAACTTCATTAAGAAGAAATTCAAGCAATAAGTAAATGAAATTCCTGGTACAAAATGAGTGATAGTAACAACGTCAACATTAATAAAGAATGATGACATTATCTTGAAGAAGGCGCAAAATGTTGACAAAGTCAGCAAACGTTATTGATCCAAGTAATTTTAGAATGCACCGTTTGCATTTATTGAACTTTTGTAACTTTCCGAGTGTGCATTTAGTTATAATTATGTTTTTATATTTTATTGTAAGATAAGCAAAATAATTCTATAAATAAAATTTTTTTATAATAACTAGTAAGAAAATTATCTTCGGCTAAGCCGAAGCTCAGATATTCGCCATTTCATTGATACAAAAAAATTTGCTTTTTTAGCACATAAGTGCTAAATTTGTCTATTATAAGTGGGCGTTGCTCTTATCGAATCACGCCCATTTTTGATTAGTAGTTTTAAGTTACTACCAAATTGTAATACCGAATTTTAACTGGTTATTTATGAAGAAACAAACGACCGTTCCTTGTATGTTTTTCTGAAGAATAATTTTAAATTTTATTTTCCATTTCAGAAAACAAACAAATTCATGAATAACATAATTTATAAATTCAAAGTATTTATGTTCAAAGAATTGTTGTAATTATCCAATACCTCTTCTCAACAAACTACTTTATAAAATTTGATATTAATTGTAAAAATTTAGGAGCTGATAAAGGTTTAGTTAATACGTCAGCAATCATATATTCAGTAGGACAATAAACTAAATTAATAATACCAGTGTTATATAAATTTTTAATATATTGATAACGAACGTCAATATGCTTAGTTCTGGCACTAAACTTGAGATTTGTTACCATTTGAATACAGCTTTGGTTGTCTTCATAAACTTGAATAGGATAGTTGATGTGGATTTCCATGTCTTCAAGAAGTTGCTTTATCCATAATAATTCTTGCACAGCAATCGACGCAGCAACAAAATCAGCTTCTGTTGAAGATAAGGCTACTGTTGTCTGCTTCTTTGATGACCATGCAATGACTGATTTTCCAAGTTTAAATATGTGTCCGCTCGTAGATATACGATCATCGAGATCACCAGCCCAATCAGAATCACTGTAGCACTCGACCTGTAGAGTATCACTAATCGTTTTTTCACCGAACCATTTAAATTTCGAATAATCTTCTTAACAGCTTCTCAGTCAGCTTTCCTTGGATTCGATACTTTTCTGCAAACAAAAGAAACTGCAGCAAAAATATACGGTCTTGTCGTAGTCATCAGAATTTTCCAGAATTTAACTTTCTTCAGTCAACTTAACATACTCAGTATTCATCGGGATTGTACTTGGTTTCGAATTTTGAAGTCCTGTCTGTTTCACCAACATTTTAATTATTTCTTCATGATGTAAATTAAAACCTCCATCCTGAGTACGATCGATTTGTATACCAAGATATGTTGAAACATCACCTAGATTCTTGATCTCAAAATGCATATTGAGAATTTTATAAACTTCATCAATATATTCATTATTTTGGCTTATTTAGAGAACTACTTTTTAACTGAAACACCTACTTACAACCCACAGCCTTTTTTCCTTGCGGCAATTTTTCTAACCGCCATGTTTTGTTGTTAACTATCGAATTCATTTCTTCCCTTGCGGCTAATCGCCACATTTTAGCTTGTATAGGTTGCTCCTCCTCAAGTGATAATAATTCTGCCCACGAATTTGGAATAAAACTTACAAAGTTATCACTTGAAGTAATATTATTATAGCAAACAGGTTTTAAATTTCTTAAGCGTCCCCCTTGACGCATGGTCAACATTTGTGGAATCACCTAAACATCATCATTAGTTTCTTCAGCCGATTCGAACCCATCGATTTCTTCTACATCTTCAACGGAAACGATATTTGGAGTTTCTAGTGTAGGATAAACAGCATCAAGTGGAACTGACTGTTCTTCAGCACCAACCGATTCAGGCTTGCATTCACTTCTAACAGCTTCGTTGAATTTCACATCTCGACACAGCAACGTTGTCCAACTTTCTGCGCTTGCACTTCGGCACTTGCACAAATGCTTGACATCCAGAAACGCGTAATAAACTCAAATCCGGTTTCTTACCATACCAAAGTTCAAAAGGAGTTTTCATAAGTGACTTCGATGGCATTCGGTTTTGTATAAAATTTGCAGCCAACACACATTCTGCCCACAAATTCTTTGGTTAATCATATTCAACTAACATAGCACGAACCATCTCCATTAATGTCCGGTTCTTACGTTCTGCAACACCATTTTGTTCTGGGCAATATGGAACAGTTTTCTGCAAGATTATGCCTTTCTTCTTCAGAAACGACGCCATATCATCATTTACATATTCGCCGCTATTGTCGCAGCGCAAAATTTTTACCCTATTGTTTGTAAAATTTTCTACTTCAGCGACACATTCCTTGTATTTGCCAAATACTTCATTTTTTCTGGTCATTACATAAACCTTGGAATATCGCGAAAAATCATTGATGAAAGAAACATAGAATCGCTTGCCCCCAACCGAATTTACCTGAAGGGGTCCACAAACGTCTGAATGAACCAGTACTAGTATTGCACTAGTCTTCGAGAAACTTTCTTTCGGAAACGGATTGCGCGTCAACTTTGACTTTTGACATTCTCCACAGAAATCAATATGACCGCAATTATTGATAACAATACATTCAGCCAAACCCTGACTATTTAGCTTCTTTATATCCGACAAGTTTCTATGGCCAAATCGTCTATGCCACAAGTGTAGACAATCAGTGGAAAGATAAGTTGCTTCAGCACTACATGCGCTGTTTTTCTCACCCAACATATATAAATTGTTTACAATTTTACCATTAGCGATAGTGACATTTTTATTTTCTTTTATTATACATTTTTCGCCCTCAAAAACTACCTTTATGCCAAATTTCACCATTCTCTTTACTGACAGTAGGTTACCGTTCAATTTTGGCACATACAAAACATTTTTAAGTAAAATCTTGCAATATTTACCACTGATATATCCTTGTCCAATACCTTGTGCATCCAACGCATTGCCATCTGCGATGTAGATCTTGCTACTATTGTCTTCCATCTTCTCAAAGAAATCACGATTGCTTGTCATATGACTCGATCCTCCAGAATCAATCACCCAGCCGTCACCACGAACACTCTTCAGGCACACGTGCAGTTCATTATCGGTCTCCACCGATACATTTGCTTCGCGATTCTGCTGCTTTTTCCATAAATAATATAATAATCACGTCTCATGTGCCCTGTTTTATTACAGTGAAAACACTTCAACTGTTGGGCGTCCACCTGTGCGCCCAGCAGCACCCTTTAACGCTTCATTTTTAGATTCTTCAGACATACCTTCATTTTCGCAACGACGCTCTTCCTCGTCCAGCAGCTTCTCCAAAACATATTCGACAGAAATCGAATCATCTGGTTGACCTTCGATTGACGTTACCAAAGCACCATATGATTTCGGCAGACTGTTGTGGATTATCGCCACCATGGAATTTTCCAGTATCTTCTCACCACGGTCCAAAAGTTCTGCTCGCATAATGTTTAAACTGTCAACGTGACTCTGCATGCTCTCACCTTCCAGCATCCGCTTGTCATATAGCTTTCTCAGCAGATGAAGTTTTGACGTCATAGTCTTCCTTTCGTGCGTGTTTTCCAATTTCATTTGTCATTTTTGGCCGATGACAAACCTCGTATATAATAAACTTGCGTATTTTCCACGCCCATTGCAATCGTCGCCATCGCCTTCTGATCACGCCTTGTGAATTCAACCGTCAATACAGTGGGTGGCTCCTTGTTGACTACATCCCATAGCTCTTGCTGAATTAGCAGCATCTGCATTTTGAACTTCCATGCAAAATAATTTTTACCATTTAGGAGCGGGAACGATAATCTTGAGTCCATTTTGCTTTTTATTTTATAAATTTAATATTCTCGGCTGGGCCCATAACCTGAAGAAACAAACGACCGTTGTCTTGTATGTTTTTCTGAAGAATAATTTTAAATTTTATTTTCCATTTTAGAAAACAAACAAATTCATGAATTTATTTATTTATAAATTCAAAGTATTTATGTTCAAAGTATTGTTGTAATAATCCAATAATTTACACTGTGACTATTTTTAATAATTTTTTATACGCATGCAAAGGGGTGGTTTGTATGTATTTAATTTCACTTTAATAAGGGGTAATTAAAAGCGCGAGGTAAATTTGAGGGTAAGTATTTCTTTTATTAATTTAAATATTACTTTAATTTTCTAACAAAAAAATAGTAAAAGGGAAGATGGCGTCACTCTGTCGACTTCGTAGAGGTGGACGCGGCGTTGCGGTCTCCATGGTGACGTTCGCTGCGAGATCTATTACGCCCTTGGAAAGAACGTGATCGCCTGGTCGATTGATGATTAAGAGATCGCTTCGACTCATGGGAAGAGCGCAAACCCGTTGGTTGATGCGTATTACTCGATCGGTTCTGCTCATGGGTAGAGCGTGAACGCGTCTGCTGCGCGAGGGTTGCGCTTTCGATCGAGAACTATGCTCTGATCGATGGTTGCTACGGCTTCTCTGGTCAGGTGCCTGACGCAAGGTCGCTGTCTCCTCCTCCGGATGCAACATCGTATGTTGTCCAAGTTGGTACCGTCGGTAGGTATTCTCTGAGTCGCAAAAGCCTGTGCTATGGGATAAAGCCAGGCAATTACGACAATAGCCATGAACATGCACCACATCATCGCGCTGGCTAGGTTTCATGGCGATGAATCCTATACAGTAGCGCAAGGCATGATAGCGGTGGCATAACACGCACTTGTGTTGGTTTGGGGATTCCGAACTAAAAAAAGAACAAAAAAAATGTTAGAAGGGTTGGGGAGCAGGCAGAGATGCCTGTTGACAAAAATATAAATGAGATTTTATAGCACCATAGCGTTTTACGAGAGTGGTAAAACGCACAGCTTCACAATGGGGCGAGTGATCATGCCGGCCTGCGTGCGTATATCGGCTACACGAATGTATCCATCACGTCCACGATACAGCGTTTTAACGCCTCCTAAATGCTATTCGGCGGGGGCAGCAGCTCGTCTTTAATAACGACAAATTATCCTTCTTCGAGTTCCTTTTGGGGATTTTGCCATTTGTAGTGCTTATGCTGTTCCTTGAGATATTCTTCTTTCCATCTCCGACTAAACTGATGATGAAGGGCTTTCAATTTTTCTTATCGGTTGATGAGAGAAATATCTACCGAATTAGGTTCGGGAATAGCCATGAGAGGAGCGCCTCGCAGGAAGTGCCCTGGAGTTAGTGCTAAAAGATCAGTTGGATCTTGAGAAAGAGGAGATAGTGGGCGCGAGTTCAGAACTGCTTCGATTCGAGAGAGCAGGGTTGAAAACTCTTCAAAATTGAATTTATGACAGCCGGCTATCTTTTTAAAATGAGTTTTTAAACTCTTGACGGCTGATTCCCAGAGACCACCCATGTGAGGTGCACTAGGAGGAATAAATACCCAGTCAACTCCTTGAGATGAGTATTTCTGGAGTATATCTTGGGATACTTCTTTCGAAAATTGGAGGAATTCTCGACTCGTAGCTCGTTGAGCTCCGACGAATGTCGTACCAATGTCCGACATAGTTTTGTTGGAAAGACCTCTTCGGCCAACGAACCTGGCGAACGCTGCGCGGAATGCGTCTGCAGTGAGATCAGAATACAACTCTAAATGTATGGCATTTGTTGAAAAACACACAAAGACGGCAACGTAACCTTTGAGAAAGGTAGCAGTTCGAAGCTGGGATGCTTTAATTTCAAAAGGACCTGCAAAATCAACGCCTGTTGTCGTAAAGAGAAGCGACAACGCACAACGTTCTGGTGGCAAGGCAGACATGATTTGTGACCGAACCATTTTCATGTAAATAATGCAAACTTTACAAAGATGAATACATTTTTTTATCTGAGGGATAAGACGAGGTATAAAATATTCTTGACGAGCCATTCGAAACATGAGCCGATGTTCTGCATGTAATAAAAGAGTGTGGAGAAACACGCGGAAAAGCATGCAATACCGTGATCGTTCAGGTAATATTAATGGATGACGCTCGTTATACCTAAGACCTGATTGAGACAGGCGGCCATCTACTCTCATTAAATTGTCTTTATCTAGTTTCGTATTAATGGTTTTTAGTGAACTTTTTTGAGAAATTGGCCTCTTCTGTAATAAGGCGTTTACTTCATCAGGAAAATATTGTGCTTGAGCCAACAAGAGAAGTTTGACTTTCACAAAGCGAATTTCACTGTGAGAGAGAGAGCAAAATTATGATAAACAAAGGACTTTTTCGTCTTTGCGAGACCGTTATGGAGAAAACGGAATATATAAGCAAGAACACGAAAAGCTCGTGGAAGCGAAGAAAACCGCGCAAGTATGTCGGCTTCATCTTCCACGACAAGATTCACTTCTACTCTTCTTTGCTCGGGCTGCAAAGTCGAGGAAAAGGTAGATTTTGTCCAGGCTTCTTCGGGAGATTGCAGCCATTTAGGACCATTCCACCATAGAGAATTGGAGGAAAGCTCTTTGGGATTAGAGCCTCTCGTTCCTAAATCAGCGGGATTTTCGCTTCTAATAACATGACGCCATGTGGCATTACCCTCATTTTTAATTATTTGGGCTGTACGATTGGCGACATACGTCTTCCATGTGTGGGGTGGTTTTTCCAACCAGGCCAGACCGATTTGAGAGTCGGACCAAAAGTAAATGCTCTCGGTGTGCAGTTCCAAGCTTTCTCTGATTGATTTAACTAGATTAGAAAGGCACCACAGAGTTTTAATCGCGGCAGACTTACCGTTTGCAGAGGTGCAACTTTCCCTTTTGCTACAAGAAGATGGCTCGAAATTTGACCAGCGAGATCTATTGTGCGCATATAGAGAGTTGCGCAATAAGCTTTTTCGGAAGCATCGCAAAATCCGTGAAGTTGGACTTGGTGCTCTGGAGCAAAACTTAACCATCTAGGGATTTCAATAGTAGAGATGGCTGACAAATCGTCAAGAAATTGGTACCATTTTTCGACCGTCGATAAAATTTGTCACTTGGTGGCAGAACTCGTAGGCGTGATAGGATCGACTTAATAAGAGAATGTATCCGATAGCGCGTTCCATCGTATGCCTTGGGTTTTTGTAGAGCTTCACTGTTTTCTGAAGTTACTTGGTATTAACTCAAAAGCGTTTTGATTTGGTTATCAACCAAAATGCGTCGATTTTCAAACCGATTTTCATTCCAAGCAAATGCAAAGTTTTCATTGTTAAGAGCATACTGTTTGACAATAGCCCCAGCTTTTCCAGCTATAGAGGGATCATAAGCTCGTTCTTTGGCGACTTTCTTTCCTTCGCTTAAAACTTTCGCGGTTCTTATAGGTTGCTTTTTTGGGACAGCACCTAAGGGGTCAGTTTCAAAGCTTTCTGATTCAACCTCTGGCGTTCTAGGGAGAGTAGAACTTGCCAAATATTCGTGATCAATTTCGATCAAAAATTTTTCGAGTCAGCTTTATGAGAAGCTGCTCTTTCAGGGGAACGGTTGATAGGCATTATTGTACCAAGAGAAGATAAATTCAAAGGGTTTTACAAAAAAAAATCAAAAGAGATTTTGATACTTATGGTTGTATTAATGTGCAAAAGTGCACAGCGAATTAAAGAAATGATTGTTTAGGTATTTAGAGAATACTTTTATTATTAATTTCGCAAAACACATATAATAATCAACAACTATTTTTTTTTTGTTATTTAGTGTATATAAGTATAAGGGGAATACTTAAATAACCGCACAGTTGATATGAGAGATAATGAAAAAATTAAGGTTCAAAACAAATTTCCAAATATAGGGTTATATTATACAGTGTAAAAAAATCGCTGTAAAAAACGATTACAAAACACACCGAGAAGAAAAAAAAAATTACACAATTTTTTAATAAAAATTATTTGCGAGTATTAAATTTTATTTTTTTTGCTAACCAGTGTAACACTATAAGAATGTATAATGCAATTAAATAATTATTTTATTCAAATTTGCAGTGATTTGCTTAAATTTTATTATGTGGTAAAAAAAATATAAGTCAAATTTGTTACACAGTGTAGAGTACAGCTGTATATGTATATAGGTGCAAATAGCTTTGGTATATACTTTAATATATAAATTGACGGAGGTCAATTACCGCGCAATTCTTTGTATATAACGAGACTATATACAAAACGGACTCGAATTCCCGGGTAAAAATATTTTAATATATAAATTGACGGAAGTCAATTATGACGCGATTATTTTTTTTATATAAGGCTTATATTTTTTTTGTTTTGTTTCACTTGTATATAGTGATATATACTAAGTTATATATTATTGGAAAAATATATAGAAAAACAACTTACAGATTCTCAGCAAAAGGGGAAAGGCGATTTACAAAAAAAATTGTATTCAATTTGTCCGTCTTTTTTAGCTGCTGACCCACTGTGCACGTTATTTCTTGTACTGCTTACATACTCGTTCACAGCTGTTGTTGTTTTTGTTGTTGTTTTCTTGTCTCCGTTACTGCAGCTTATTTGTTTCGTATTGTAGCCGCTATTTAATTTCACTTTAGTTTTGTGTTTATTATTTTGTTATGTTTTTCTGTGTTTATGCACTTTGTGTTGTTTTTATGTTTGTGCACTTTATGTTAATATATTTATGTTTTTTGTTCTAGTTTTTTCACTTTATAATTTTGTTTGTTTTTCACTTTTTTTGTTGTTTTGGGTTTAAATGTTTATGGTTTGTGAACTGTATGTTTGTATGTATGTATATAGTTTTGTTACTTTTCACTCTTTTTTTTTTTTTTTTTTTTTATTTACCTCATATTTTTATTGTTTGTTTTTTCACTAAGTTCTTTTCCCATTATTTAATTTCACTTTAATAAGGGGTAATTAAAAGCGCGAGGTAAATTTAAGGGTAAGTATTTCTTTTATTAATTTAAATATCACTTTAATTTTCTAACAAAAAAATATTAGGTGTACAAATAAGTTTCCGCCGTTTTGAGAAAGATGGCGTGGCACGAGGTTTACGTTGGAATTCGCAGATGGTTACCTACTTGAAAATTAGTTTGTTTATTCCAGAACAACATAACCTTATCATGTTATTAAGTTCGCATTAGCATCATATATTTTTCTTCATCTAAAAATGTCTCAATTTGAGCCAACTAAGTGGCATTGTCGCATCGATTGCTCGTAGAAGCATATAATGAGGATGCTTTGAGTGAGAGAACATGTCGTGAGTGGTTTCAAAAATTTAAAAAAGGTGATTTTGACATAAAAGACAAAGATCCAGTGGAAGGCCGAAAATTTACGAGGATGCAGATTTGGAGAAATTATTGGGTGAAGATTCGTCTCAAACACAAAAGGAACTTGCACTTAGTTTAGAAGTCACTCAGCAAGCAGTCTCACATCGTTTAAAATCGTTTAAATATTATTTTATTAACAAAAAACGGCGGAAACTTATTTGTACACCTAATAGTAAAAGGGAAGATGGCGTCACTCTGTCGACTTCGGCCGTTCGCTTTGACGGTTGATGATTAAAAGGTAAGTAAGAAAGTACGTCACATGAGGAGTGGATCTTTGCACATTTGGGGTTTTGTGCCGGTAAAAAGGTAGGTATAAAGGTAAGTACTCAAAAGGATAAGTATTACGATTTGTTTTTGTTTTCTTTTATTTGTTTCTTTTTATTTCAGATGTTTTGGCTACAGTTAGCCAGTATGGGAGGTAGTCGTGGTTTTTATCCGATCACGCCCATTTTTTGTGAGCAGTTTTGAGTACTACTTAAGTGCTATATATTTAATGTGAAAGGAATATATGCACTAAAAATATTTTAATTAGAAGAAGAGCTAGACATAGAACTATTTTAATTAAACGAACCAACTCAATATACCTTTCGGTAAGTGCACTTGCACTTGGCAAGGGGTATAAAAAACCAGATGCTACTATTATTTAAAGCAAATTCACTTAAAAACCATCAATAAGTAGTTGTTAAGGTTAATAAACTGTTCATTATTGTCCTATTTTTTTGAAAATATACTTGCATGTGCCGTCAGTTACTCAAAGGGATCAACACGTACCCGGGTACGTGCCGTAATTGAGTCTCTGACGGAAGTTAGATTAACTTTTTCCCATCCCACAGTATAGTTCACCGAACGTGACAGTTGAAGAAGTCGAGTCCACTGACGGCGTTAGGGTAAGGATCACCTCAATTTACATGGCACACGATCAACCAGCATCGCTTGACGAGGTTCGGAAGCTCTGATGAGAGTCTTTATACAATTTAATTATTGATACTATCCTAATAGTACGTAACAGGGGTGAAATTTCTACTTTTACCTTTCCCAGTACGGAATATCTCAATAGCTGGGCAGAAGTGTTGGACGTTACTTTATTATCTGACAATAACATAGTAAGACCAATTATCCTGACGTCCTTTCTTCTTAAAAGCTTCGAGCTATATATATATATATATATATATATATATATATATACATATATATATATATATATACATATATATATATATATATATATATATATATATATATATATATATATATATATATATATATATATATATATATATATATATATATATATATATATATATATATATACATATATATATATATATATATATATATATATATATATATATATATATATATATATATATATATATATATATACAGGGTGGCGCAACAGAAATCACCCTATTGGAAGATGCTCTCATTTTTGGAAATGGCCGCCAATGTCAAATTTGTTTTGACATTTGTGGACTAGACAGATACAGAATACAAGTGAATAAGCCATGGAGCGATACACTCCCCAAGAACGCGGAATAATTGTGTCTATTTTTTTGCGTAACTATTCGTCTGTGGTGTTGGCAAAAATCATAATGAGCGATGAGGCTCATTTTCACCTCAGCGGGCACGTGAACAAGCAAAATTATCGCTTCTGGGGAACCGAAAATCCGCGAGTGATGCACGAGAAACCATTACACCCGCTCAAAGTGACTGCGTGGTGCGCTGTTCACGCTGGAGGAGTCATCGGGCCGAACGCTATAGGGCAATGTTGACCGAGTTTTTTCTGCCCGAACTGGACGAATTAGGACTGGTGGACATGTGGTTCCAACAGGACGGAGCAACAGCACACACTGCACGAGCCACAACCGACATTCTGAAGGCCGGATGACTTCTTTTGCGCCACCTTGTATATATATAAAATACTTATATTTAAATCATATGCTTCAGGTATCTAAGCCTGAATTTGAATACTGTTATCTGCCTCATCACTCAGTGATTAAACCCGATAGTGAAACAACTGCTCTACGAGTGGTTTTCAATACAAGTATTTAGTTAAACATCAAATGGGTACAGTCTTGATGACATGCTTTATGGGACAGATCTAACAAGCTAATTTAGTCCTTCTAATTTTACGATGGCTATTTTATAAGTTTGTGTTTAATTGTGACATTAAAAAAATGTATTGTCATATTATAGTGCCCAAATTTTTCTGCCTCATCACTCAGTGATTAAACCCGATAGTGAAACAACTGCTCTACGAGTGGTTTTCAATACAAGTATTTAGTTAAACATCAAATGGGTACAGTCTTGATGACATGCTTTATGGGACAGATCTAACAAGCTAATTTAGTCCTTCTAATTTTACGATGGCTATTTTATAAGTTTGTGTTTAATTGTGACATTAAAAAAATTTATTGTCATATTATAGTGCCCAAATTTTACGGAAATCAATGTATTCAGAGTAAGCCGGTTTTGCATTAAGTTAATAGACTTCCAATCGCTCTAGTAATGCAAAAACACTCAGTGTACGATGGTATGCTCGCGTTGATGAATTAATTTTATTGCACCACCCTTACATAATAATCCTTCACACTCAAAACGGGAAGTGCTATCAATCATAACTAAGCTTTTTTGGCTAGTTGGGTGGCTATCGCCTGTTATAGCAAAGATAATTTTGCGATGTATCGCAAAATGCATATTCGTATACAAAATCAAGTTTTTTTCTAACTTCTAAAATAAAGTTGGACCCGTAAAAACAATAAGTATACCATATTTAGAATTGTGTGGATCCCTTCTCACTGAAATACTTGATTCCCTTTTACCTCCATTTGACATAACACCAAAAGCATTCGAGGTCCTAGACAACCGATATGGCTTCTACTTGTAAGCGTAAATATGTTGATTATAATGTACGCCGCACCTATATGGGCATCGACGACAAAGTACAACACATACATGAGAGAAGCAACATCGGTATACAGGCTGTCGTCACTGAGAGTGTGAAGCGCATTTCGAATCATATCTGAAGACGCAGCAAACATGATAGAAGGTCGCCTACCAATCGAAATAGCAGCAAACGAGGCTGCAGCAATACAAGGTGCCCGCAATCGCCAAAATGATATAATGACAACAAGAGAAATAGCTCAGAAAGAGTGGAAAGTATGCTCGCAATAGGCATGTAATTATGCAGCGACTTCAAACAGAGCGGCATAAAAAATGTAGGCAATAAATTCCTGCCCTTATAAACGAATACCTTGATTCGTAGTGCCATAGAGAAAAAACAGGATAGCGACGTCAAGGAACAAGGTTTTTAGGCGGTAAGAATCCGGCACAGTTGAGAGTTCGGCTTACTCTCACAGTCTATGAAATTTTTCCTCTTTCTGAACATAAATCAATAAAAAAGACAGGTAGCTTGACCACAAAACCGTACGGTCACACCAAGATTCTCTTACAAGGTCCCCCGCTACTAAATATTACAATCGACCTCACAACACCCTCACTTAACTTTAAGAAATAGTTTTTGTTAAGATTTCTGCCAAGAGTCGTCTAGAGCAAAGAACGGGTGATAGAGGCCTTTGATAGATATACACCGACGGTTGGACTGTGGAGCAGGTGCAAGATTCTATTCAGAACCATTTCAACTATCAAAATCATTACGTGTACCGAAACATTCATGTGTGTTTCAGGCTGAACAACTGGTTGTAAGGGAGGCATAAAATTTCTAGGTATTCATAGGGAAGTAGGAGCAAGTATAGCTTGTCCCTACTTCCAGCCAAGCTGCTATTAAAGCAATGAGGGTAGGAGTTGTAAAATGAGAAAATTTAAGCACACTGCTGTCAAAGTAACAACAATTTCATTGATGGAGTTCACCTCGTCATTTTTGTTGTTGGTTTAACGAAAGATGGAAATAGTATGGGGGTAATTAAATAGCTGTTTAATTTCGAAGATTCTTTTGTTTCCAATGCCTCTTGTGAGCTTAGCATGTACTGAATAACAACCCTGTCAAATATCTACCAATAAAGCGCCGCGAGTCATTAAATCTTACATATTTGGTTAATACATGTTCAACATTCACTGGCATATCATCGCAATACAGACAAAATGGACTTTGGAAGTAGCCGTGCACAGTCAGAAATTGCGTGAGATAAAAATTGCTGGGCATCAAAAAGGAATGAGAAATATAAAGATTGCGCAAACTGGCGTTGAAAAATTGCCTCTCTCTGCGCATTACGTCAGAAACCGACGAAGTCGATGCAAAATCAGGGTTGTGAACTTGATTGTTTTTTGTTTGTTTATTTTGTGGGTCATTTGCTGCTCGTATTTACAAACAATTTTATGTTTAATATTAGTAGATTTTATAAAGCAATAATATTGAGTTGCATACTTTTCGGTTTGCGGCAATATCAATATTTTCGAACTGAAATTTAATGTATTAAATTTTATAAAAAATTTTGTTAACAACTCTATGTGACAGAAATTGATAAAAATAAATTTTCAACGTCACAACAATATTGACAGCAAAGTAACGGACCTGCGCAATGCGCAATCTCTTTATCTCTCAATCCTGGGCATCAACCTTGCCAGGGGTGCGTTAACCTTTGCAGCTTTGTTGCTCGAGTATTTAAAGTGGTCTCGAAAATTTAATCGATGATCTAGAAAGATACTTTATATGCAGAGTTGACTTTATAGTGTGTCCACCAAATCTGATTTCGACGCTTTCAATTTTTTTATGATTACTCATAAGTACTGTTTCTGTTTCATGTTCTGCTAGTTGAGGCCCTGCAGTTTGTAGCCATTCTTTCACCTTCAAGATCATTGTGTTGCACTTAGCTGTTATATGTGCTACAGTTTCCCCAACAACCACGATAGCTACGTCGTCTGCATTTCCGATTATATTAACACTCTCTGATTTTGAAGCTACCTGTCTCTTTTAGTCTATCTGTGCTATCATGATGTTTAAATCAATTGATAATTAAATAATGAGGCATTAAGGACCTCCTGAAACTCCTTAAAAGCCCCTACAAAGTTAGTGCCACTGTTGGAAAAACTTTTGGAATTCAATGCTGTTGACGTACGAGTAATCCACATGTACTCCATGAGTCATCATTGCATTCTGAAAAAATTATGGTTTGGTGCGGTTTATGGGCCGGCATCGTCATTGGGCCGTACTTCTTCCGTGATGATCAAGACCGGCAATTTACTGTGAATGGGAATCGCTACCGTTCAATGATAATCGAATATTTTTGGTCCAATTGGATGATATGGACTTGGAGGACATGTGGTTCCAACAGGACGGCGCCACATAGCGAATGTCACAATCAATTTGCAACAAGCGACACTTCTTTCTATATGCGATCTGTTCATAATCCAAAATATATATATATAGAAAGAAGTGTCGCTTGTTGCAAATTAACCAAAACTGTTGATTCGATCAGTTATGTGAGTTTCAATAAGAGGTTTAAATTCGTCTGTTTTTAATTTTTGTTTCGCATAATTCAGTTTGATCTGCACATAACAATTTATTTTCATTTTTGTTTTGTATTTTTTGGTTCAGTGTGCGGTATTTTGGTTTCAAATTTATTCATTTCACCATGAAACTCATGCATTTCAATTTGGTGCAAGAAATAAGACAAAAAATTATGAATGGGCGCTCTCACCGTCAAATAGTCAAACAATTAGGTATTTCGATTAATACGGTCAGTAAATATCGGCAAAGGAACACCAGACTACATATTGTATGTATACGTATATAGAAATTACATTAATATATTGTACTTACCTAATTCAGAAGCAATGATATTGCATATAAGTTTCTTTCCATTGTTGAATGGTCCAACCAAGCATAATGATTTTGGTTTATCCACAAGAAACTCTCCCATACCCAGCATACATTCTTGTACAACCATTTTTATATCACCTTTGGCGGGACCCAAAATACTATAAAAGCATAATGTGAAAATATAATATTTTAAGCAATAATGGAAAATAATACATATAACAAAAAATATATTCAGCTCCGATTTTGATAAAAAAAAAATTAGACTAGTCGAAAGGGCTTTGATTAAAACATTAGATTTCAAATGTTCTCTACGGTTTTCACACTCATTTCGGACTTTAAACTGTAATTTTGTAGGCGTAACTATAAAATAATATAGTTATCTATATATATAAAAATGAATGTATCTTTCTACCTTTCTATCTTTCTATATTTGTACCCTATGCGCGTCTAAACCATTCATCCGAATGTGATTAAATTTTGCTCACACCAACTTAGGTTTAGGGCAAAGAAAATTTTGTCACGCCCACCTATTACGCCCACAATTTGTAAAACTAAGTTAAAATATTTGATTATTTCGCTAATATTGCTCCAAAATTTGGTATCTGAGTTTGTATAGACACTGTCGATAACTTCCCCAAAAATGGGCGAGGTTGGATCAATTTAACGCCCACTTTGAAAAAAAAATAGAAAATATGCGGTAACGTGGCTAATATTGCTCTTAAAAATCTGAAATTTGGTATCTGAATTTCTATTGGCACTTTCGATAACTTCCCCAAAAATGGTCGTGGTTGGATCAATTTAACGCACACTTTCAAAAAAAGGGTGGATCATTTTTACGCCTACCACCATTTGCTCAGAAACTTGATGTGCTAAATAAAAAACATGTGATGGGATGCACCGGGAAGAATAACAGGATATACAAAATCTTCCACGCCCACTTATTACGCCCTCAATTTATTTAATTAAGTAAAAATATACGATGACATTGCTAATATTGCTCCTAAAAATTTGGGATTTTGTTTCTGAGTTTGTATACCGATAATTTCACAGCCGTAACTCAGAATCGCTACAACGGTGAGTACCGGGAAGATCCGCTATAAAATAATATAGTTATCTATATATATAAAAATGAATGTATCTTTCTACCTTTCTATCTTTCTATATTTGTACCCTATGCGCGTCTAAACCATTCATCCGAATGTGATTAAATTTTGCTCACGCCAACTTAGGTTTAGGGCAAAGAAAATTTTGTCACGCCCGCCTATTACGCCCACAATTTGTAAAACTAAGTTAAAATATTCGATTATTTCGCTAATATTGCTCCAAAATTTGGTATCTGAGTTTGTATAGACACTGTCGATAACTTCCCCAAAAATGGGCGAGGTTGGATCAATTTAACGCCCACTTTGAAAAAAAATAGAAAATATGCGATAACGTGGCTAATATTGCTCTTAAAAATCTGAAATTTGGTATCTGAATTTCTATTGGCACTTTCGATAACTTCCCCAAAAATGGGCGTGGTTGGATCAATTTAACGCACACTTTCAAAAAAAAGGTGGATCATTTTTACGCCTACCACCATTTGCTGAGAAACTTGATGTGCTAAATAGAAAACATGTGACGGGATGCACCGGGAAGAATAACAGGATATACAAAATCTTCCACGCCCACTTATTACGCCCTCAATTTATTTTATTAAGTAAAAATATACGATGACATTGCTAATATTGCTCCTAAAAATTTGGGATTTTGTTTCTGAGTTTGTATACCGATAATTTCACAGCCGTAACTCAGAATCGCTACAACGGTGAGTACCGGGAAGATCCGCTAACTAACGGGAGTACCGGGAAGTTCCGTTACTAACGGAAGTACCGGGAAGTTCTGCTACCATTTTTTTTAAGTGGCATTGCAACGCATGCCGGGCATTCGCTAGTAGTTATATATAAAAGGGTGAGAATGAATTTTAAAAATTTTGTAAAACATAATTAAATTTAATATTATCATATCATATATAATATAATACCTGGGAGATCGATCTCGATCGGCAATTGTTTTTATTTATTTCACAGTTAAATTGTATTTTAAATATTTATTATTAAAAATAAATAAAAAATTAAGAATTCACCATATTTCTGTAGAAATTTTGAATAATTGAAGAGTACACAGGTTTTGTGGTAGCTTTGTGCCAATGGAACCGTTTAACCTAAAAAAGTTCAGGAGGACTAGCATTGGCTTTGGCGTAATCCGAGTGTAAATGTTATTTTGAAGAGCACATGGTTTTTGTTGATATTTAGTGCAAAAAGAACCGATTTACATAAATAAGTTTTTAAGTAATTTATACATTTGGTATAACTTAATTTCTAGTGGAGTTCAATCAATCAAATGCAACAAAACGGATCAAACCTTGGCTTAAAGTTTATTTTTATATGATTAGAATCATATAGAAATATGATTAGAACCTCTACGTTAGTCATCTTGTCGCGGTGTAGGGGCTTATTATGAGCTGGAACATGTCATATGAAATATTGTGAACTGATCCAGCATATAAACTAAGTACTACCTCCAACCAGTGGAACCATCGAGGGCACTTGGTCCTTGATGCCCAGATGTAGGGAACTCTCAATGGCTCGTAAGATCTTTACCGTCAACAAAACTTAATGGGTTATCTCAACCTTCAGCCCATTTAAATCTCCTGGTGTCGATAACATAAAACCGTGCCTACATCGGGGAAGGAGTTGGTATATTGACACCGACGCTAACCAATATTTTTAGGAGATGCTTAGAATTAAACATGGTTCCTAAACGTTGCACGAAGGCTAGGGTAGCTTTCATACTGAAAGCAGGAAAAAAAACAGATCACACGCCATTAGCCTAACATCATTCATGCTCAAAGCTGTGAAATAAATTCTGGATCAATATATCAGAGAAGTCTGTCTGGAAGATATACCTCTCTATATTGAGCAATATGCTTACAAATCAGGCAAATCGACTGAGACTGCAATACATAACCTAACGAGTAATATCGAAAAGGCTTTTCAGGGTAAGAAAATTGCTCTCTGTACATCTATTGACCTTTGACAATGCTACTTTCAGATCAATTGAGGAAGGGATAGCCAGGAAAGGAATACACAGACTGGGTATATCTTGGGTTCTCAATATGCTAGAAAACTGGCCAATAATTTGTAAATTAGGGGCAGAGAGGTTAACTGTCAAGTCAACCTCCAAGGAGGAGTCTTATCGCCACTCCTCTGGCTAATGGTCATTGACGAGCTTATACAAACTCTAAATGACCAAGGGTTCGAAGTTCAGGGCTTTGCTGATGATTTGGTAATCATGGTTAGAGGCAAGTTTGACTCCACCATAATCGACAGCATGCAACTAGCTCTTGACATTACGCAGATTTGATGTCAGGAGAAATGACTTTCGATTAACCCTACTAAAACTAAAGTGGTACTCTTCACCAGAAGAAGGAAACTAAATCTATGAACCTTAAGGTTATTGGCCACGGACCTTAAACTATCCGAGGAAATGAAATATCTAGGGGTAATCCTAAACAAAACTCTGACCTGGAAAAACCACTTACAATACATAACAAATAAAGCCTAATTATCAAGCTTTGCTGTATGGCTGTATGGTTTAAAATGAGGTCTACGACCAAAATGATGGCGTGGTCTCACAAAACAGTAATATTACCAATGGTTACCTATGCATCTTTAGTATGGTTTTCTCTTTGACAGCCAAGCAGTTCTAAAATCACTTAAAAACTTCTCATTCCAATCAAAACTGGTATGGGATTGTCTTAAACTTCTCAACGGTAATTCTGATATGGGTGCCGGGACATGAAAGGCATGAGGGCAATGAAATAGCGGACTCTCTCGCAAAGAAAGGTGCAGAAACTCCGTTTATAGGTCCGGAACCCTTCTGTGGGGTAAACAATAGTTTCATAAATAACTTGATACAAGTATGGGAAAAACAAAGTCTACTTGAGCATTGGAGAGCCCAAACAGGCATGCGGCAGTCAAGAAGACTCATTGACCAAGCACGTGTCAAGGTAGAAGCTATTCTCAACCTTAGCAGAAAAGATATAAAACTCTATTGTGAATTCTTAACAGGACACTGTAAACATGATTACCATCTGAATAAAATAGGATTGGTAGCAAATGATTCATGCCGATTCTGCCAAGAGGAGGAGGAAACGGCTGAACATGTTCTTTGCACTTGTCCAGCGGTGGCAATACGCAAATTTGACTACTTAGGCAACGGGATTCTAGTTCCAAGTGGCATAGTAAAAATTAAGCCCACAACAAATTTATAAATTGTCTAGAATTGTGTTATGGCTGCACAATAGATCTTTCAGGTCGCAGTGCATCTATAGCCTTTATTAATAATAATAATAATAATAATAATAATAATAATAATAATAATAATAATAATAATAATAATAATAATAATAATAATAATAACAATAATAATAATAATATGATTAAAAATAGTTTTCATGCCCAATTCTTCATTAGTTTCGTAATCTTATTGTTGTACCTAATAACGGCTAGCAGGCAAGTTTCATCAAAATCGTTAGAGCCATTTTCAAGATAAAGTACACAATCAAACAAGCCTTATAATTTTGAAAAAATGTTTGACCATACCTACTTACGCCCATAAAAATATTTTTACAAATTCCAAGCATTTAAATCCGATCACCCATTCTTGTTTTATAAAAAAAAACAATTAAGAAGTTATAGTCGGTCCTACCCACGCCCGAGTAGGGCCGCAAGTGAAATTTTCAAAACCACCCTTATTTGTTTACTGTATTTTATCGTTTTTCGTTTGTGTATCAAAATAACCTGTTAAAATTTTAAGAACTTTATATTGCTAACAGCTTATACATAGTAAAATAAATTCCAAAAAAGTGAAAATAGCGATCTTACCTTTATGTCGTTCGAAAAGCGAATAATTATTATTATTAACAAAAATAACTAGGTGTCACACCTCTTTTAACTATTTTTGGGTAAACGTGAATAACATAATTCGCAGGGACCAGATATAAAAAATGTTTCATCGGCTAACGAAAGCTCATCAGACATCTTCCATATTTTTGGATCAACCGAATGTGTTGGAGATACTCGAGCCTGATTATATTTAACCTTTGTCACAATTTCCAGATTCCCAAGTTTTCCACCTTGTATAATGGTACACAATTCGTCGGATCCCGATCTCATAGCTCTAAGACGAAGCTTGTTTACGAAGGATCGAGATATTACCGATACTGGGCTACATTGGTCGATTATTGCTCTTACTTTTTATCTAAGGTTATAATTTTTGTCATGACCATTTCTGTTGGATAAATCATAGCTACTCGTTGTGCTAATGGCAGACGCGTCATTTGAGACTCCTGTCGGCGAAACTCTGTACGACCAGAAGAATTTGTACGTTTATTATATGGGCGAGCCGAGCGGAGCCTAGCTCCAGACGTACGATTCACGTCGAAACGTGATGCACGTGACAAAGACATATCTATGGAAAACGAGCTGGGTATCACTCTCGTTATGTTATCACTCGTAATTCGCCAGTCACTAATTATTGAACGTCGCTCTTAGTGACAAGTCAAATTGGTGACCCCTTAAAAAACCGCTTCATTTTATGAACCCTCGCATTCTAGCTGAGACGATTTTGCACAGTGTAATATTTTATCGAGCTAGTTCGACATTGACATATCATTTATATAGTTTTTTGAATAAATTAAAACGAAACAAAATTAAAAGTCTTTTTAATTTTGTTGTCTTTTTAATTTAATTTTAGCATTTCTTGATTTTAAAAATGTTTTTTTTAATTAAAAGACATTTAGTTTGAATTACGGCAATTTTTGTTCAATTTTTGATACCGCATGCCACAACTAACTAAAATGTAACCCCCTATTAAGTCTTTTTGAAATCCTAGAACTTATCTTAAGTTATTTTTGAAATTCTTAAACTTAACTTAAGTTATTTTTACGATTGACACCTTGACTGCAGCGACGCTGCAAGGCGGGCGACAATGTTTACGCCAAACGTCGTAAATCTTATTTTTCTTTTACACAAATTTGAAATTCTATTTATTTATATGCATATTTAGAGTTGGCACTTCGGCCACTGTAAATGTCAATATTTCTTAAATTTGTTGTTGTTGTTTTATTACGACTTTTTGTTTCACTTCTTGATTTTTAATCAGAGACTATTTTCGGAACCGTAAAGGAAAAGAAGTCAAATAAAACTGCTCATTTTTATAAAGTTGAAAACTTTGGTTTTTTACTTTTTTTCAAATATGGAACTTCCTGCGCATGTGCCTTCGTCGAGCTGTGTTTTTTTTGTTTGTTTTTGAATGATTTGAAGGTCCTCCCAAGCCGCCGCATTTTTACTTGTACTCTTCATTGCTGGAGTCTTTCACTTTCTCCAGGTGCTGTGTATGGCAGCGCAAGCGTGTAGAAGAGGCTGAAGATTTAAAAACACAAACGAAATTCCGAACGTCATATGTAGAGAAGAACCAAATCACTTACATAAGTAAGTCGGTCGACGAAAATCCTCTTAGCTAAACCCTCGACGCGGGTGCCGACTGGGCAATGGGTATCGCTGCTTACATCGCTGTGGCGTGACATGTAGGCTTGTACTCGAAGCAGTTTGCAGCAGTGCAAGCACACGATGTTGGCACTAATTTCTTCGTGGTATACAGCTTTAACCTGGATGTGGTTTGGTGTGTTCATAAACTGGTCATTGCTAATGAGGTACCTGGCGGCAGGTATAAAACGTAAGGGGTACGGTCTCCCCAATTTCAAAACCAATATGAAGGTTAAACAAGAAAAACGGGCTGGGAGAAACGTCGGTGGGAGAAGTGGCCACTACCACCGGCGGACACAATGTGGTTTTAAGCTGTGTCGCCAGCGGCCATACCTCTATTATGAAGGGAGCAGTTCACAGCAGCTGTATTGCTACTGCCAAAACAACGTCTACTGGGGTGGATGCAGGCCTATGTGGAAGTAATGCGACTGCAGACAGAAATTAGACACGGTTTGTCAGGAGTGGTACTGCATCGATTCAAACTCCAACCTCGACAGCGTTTGCAGTGGGGTAACCTTTAAAACTGCCACTGAAGATGAGCTTTTGGCTTCTCAAAAAGTTTCGACGTCACGCTCCGCTTGCGTAAGCAACAGCGGGCAAAGGAAGAAGCCCAGTAAATAAAGTAAAAAAAGCGCTTGTCCAGTACAAGACCTAATTCTAGCGAGGGCAAGACCTGATCCTCCAGATTAACAAAGAGGCTGAAAACATGCTCTATCCACGCTTCGGGAAAAGATGTCTTGGGTAACGGGTAGTGTATACCTGCGCCTCAAAAAACGTCACCCGAAGGATGGAAATGAGGAAAGTGCTTGAGCAACCTTCCTTCTCTGATCACAGATACATTAGTTTCACCGTACCTTTCAATGTACCCCATTCCAAGAGAGTTTTTAGGAATCCTAAGAATACGAACTGGGACCTTTACAAAAACCTCTTAATTTATTACTTTGTCAAACCATATCGAATCTTCTCCAGAGAGGAAGTTGATGCTGCGACAGTCCCCCTGATCTCAAAAATAATTCGAGCTTATCAAAAATCCTGTCGGCCTACAAGACTAAGATTTAGATCTAAGCTTGTATGGTTTAACAAGGAAATTGGAACGCAGAGAGTGGAAGTTAAGGAGTTCTTTAAGCTAGCTAAACTTGGGAGGAAAGTTGCAGAGAGTACAAAACCCTATTACCCTATACTCTACAAGAAAGAATTAAGAGAAGCCAAAAGAAATCTTTGGAAGGATTTCTGTAGGAACATAGACAAGACCTCCGAAGCATCTACTCAATCACTAATCCGTACGGAAAAGGGCGAAAGGGCCAAGGACAGCAAGGAAACGTTACAGACGCTAATGAAGGCCCACGTTCCGGTGCTCTGAAACATCAGTTGATCCTGCCCCTACTTGCCTTTTAGAAAGTGTTGGTGATGATGATTTTGATGACCTTATTGCAACAACCAGATTGGAATGGGCACTTGCACAATAGACGCTGTGTTGTCTCGGTCGAAAATACTGCTTCTGTATTATTCACTACTGGGGTACCGCAAGTCCTATATTTTTTTGTTTTATTTATTAATGGCATTAGTTCCTCTTTCTGTTTCGCCACTTTTTTTCTGTTGTACATAATGCGGATGATATAGCAAGACTTCAATCTGATGTATACGCTGTTTTTTAAGAACCACTTATCTTTAAATATAAAAAAATGTTAACATGTAACATTTGCTAAAACTTTAAATACGATTTGAACGTCTTTTCAGATTTCTGGTACTCTTTAAAAACACCAGGCTGAAATTAAGGATCTAGAAGTACTCTTTTATACTAAATATACTTTTAGTAGTCATATTACTTACATTATTTCTTGTTCTATTCTTTCATTATGTTTTTTTCATGGTATTATTGTTGGATCGGTCGATTGGTCCTCAATCTTGGAAAAAATTAACTTTAATGTTCCGTCATGAAGCCTTCGTCACGCTTACGTTGGTCGCTAAAAAACTACTTATGGTCTCAATGCACCTATAACTCGAGCTTTAATCGATTTTAACTCAATTTCAAATTCTTTGGATTTTGACTTGTCGAAAAATTCATTATCTACTTATCTATCTAATTTATTTAAATAATTATAAATTGAATTTTTGTAATTTTATCTCTTTAGTTTGTAAGAATTTTTTGTTCAAAGCCTTTATTAAATAAATAAATAAATGAAATCTTTTGATCCCTACAAATCCCAAGGTCTTGATGGAATATTCCCTGCCCTATTACAAATGGTTAGGTTCATAGTGATATCGAGGCTGTTTGAAATTTTACTATATTCTGAAAGCTGGAGATGTGCAAGGCGTATTCATACCGAAATTAGGTAAAAGTGGTCATTTGTATCCCAAAGACTTTCGGCCTATTAGTTTAACTTCATTCATACGTAAAACGCTTGAAAGGATACTTGATTCCTATATCAAGGAAGTTAATACACCAATTCTGATTTCATACAACCAACATGCATACACCAATGGTAAGTCTACTGTAACTGTTCTTCATCGTATAGTACAACAAATAGAAATTGATTTTCATTACGGAGAATACGCGATGGGGGTCATTTTATATATTACGGGGGCGTTAAAAAACGTTTCTGCTGTAGCATTGTTGGACGGTCTCTTATCAGTCGGAGTTAAACCAGTTATATAAAACTGGATAGGTAATCTACTGAATTGCCTAAAAGTTAAAGCTGAGTACGCAGACGATTTGGCAGTCATCATCTCATTATTTTCACTCATTTTTAATCAGCTATAACTTTTTTTCAACTTCTCTTTTTGCTTAAATGAAGCTAAAAATCTCACCTTTCCAACACCATATGGCATAACAATGTGATTGATAGCACTGGAGATAGACGACTCCAACGACATCTATTGTCAAAATACGACTTTTTCGACAACCCAATATATATATTGTTGTTTCTAAAAATAAGCCCTTTGCTAAATTAGGCAACGAAAAATATAGGATGGTTTAGTGTTGTTGACTTGATAATATGTACAAATTCAGTTTAGAGCCATTATTCATACAAAAAAAAACTTCGTAAAAAACCCGAAAGTGTACAGAACAGTTTTTTTGTATATTAATAACGCGCATTAAAGACGCACGCGCCCTCTGACTTTGAATACTGAAACAGCGTGCCACGAAATGAAATAAACGTTTGGCTTAAAACACCTTGCAGTAACGCTGCAATCAAAATAACTTAACTTAAATCTGTATAAACAAAATCAAAATTTCAAATAAATATTTTTATATATGGCGTTCAACTGATTTATATTAGTGCCTAAGTGCGTATTAAAAAATTAAATAATGGAGAGGAAATAATTCAATGTTTGCATTCAATGTTTATTCTTATCAAATTTTTTTCCCAATGTAAAAATAATATAATAACATAAAAAAAAGAAAATTTAAAGTAGGTAAATTCCCGATACCACACATCCAAAAATTGTGCTTTGTGCAACAATCTGCTCTGTCGCGCTCGGGACCACCCCTTCCATTAGGATTCGACCATATACGTCTGCACCCAAAATCAAAATCATATAAAATTACGTTTGCATATCGATTTCGGTTGCGGACGTCCAACGACGTCGAAGGCGTCGTCTTACTAAATGCTCGATCGACCTGAGCAACCACGTGAATGCTCTCCTGATGATCGTAATAGGCTTTGATCTGTAGAGCACAGGACTCATGGCAGCCAACTCTGTTTATTGCCAACCACAATCTTGATAACAAGGGCCCGCAGATAATCGACTGACTTCGACACGCATCAATCATAGCCCGCACCTTCATCGAATGCCCAGCCACTACGATCTTAATATTGGCGGTGGGGGACACCGCTATTACCTGCTGCTGCTGCACCAGAGCCGGTTGACCATAATCAACGACGTACGCAGAATTACGATTCCGCATCATTTGTCTCGCGTCTTGCACTCTCCGATGTTGATCCAATGTCGCTGTCGACGTAAAGTGGGTGGACGTGTGGGATGGTCAGATTGTAAGGAAGGCAGGAAAGAAGTCGACGGGAGCGACGACCAGACGGCAATGACCTGGGTCCGGCAGCCAGCCCAGATGGCAGTGACCTGGGTCCAGCGAACCGCAGCTCTAACCTAATCATAGAAGTAGAAGGGACCGGCCCAGACGGCAATGACCCGGGTCCGAACGTCGACGAAGACTGATATCGAGGTGGCACCGGATAAGGTAATAATTGACGGCCGTCATCGCTGTCGAAAGCGGACAGTTAACTGTCTAATTTAATAAAGGGATAACACGATAAGTTTGACTATAGGACGTATAATTGTACCGCGTTCTGTTCTAACGTCTGCTACTCTAACTCTGTTATCTTGACCTTTATTTTGACAATTCTGCCTAACCGCCATTCATTCGGCGGTAAATTCTCGACACGCACCACGACCAGATCATCAACTTCAATATCACGTGTTGGATATTTCCACTTGAACCTTTTGTGCAGTTCTTTTAGGTACTCAGACTTCCACCGTTTGCAGAAGTTCTGATATAACGCTTTTAGTTTTGCCATCGATTGACAATAGAAATAGGATTTTCTAAAATATCAGGTTCAGTCCTTGATAACAACGTTCCACCCACCAGGAAATGACCGCGAGTTAATGGCGATAAAACGTCTTGATCTGCAGACATTACACTAATAGGTTATACGTGCTTCCCACAAACCTCCCATATGAGGAGCGCCTGCAGGGTTTAAATGCCACACCAAATCTTGATACGACTGGTTATCCTTAATCTTTTCCCTTGTTGAAGTAAGAAATTATCGAAACTCGCGTCGTAGAATTTTCGACGCGCCTTTAAAATTTGTACCATTGTCGGAATACACAAGTCTCGGACACCCTCTCCTAGCCACAAATCTAGAAAATGCAGCCATGAATGTGACATTCGATAAGTCACTAGAAGCTTCGAGGTGAATTGCTTTCGTTGCAAAACATACAAAAACGCAGACATAACCTTTTGTTATTAAACATGCGCGCCCTGTATAATTTTTTATTTCGAACGGACCAGCGAAATCTACTCCTGTTGTAGCGAGAAAGTTTAGTTCTTGACGGAGGTAGAGCTGCCAGTATTAGAGTTTATTCCTTCTTTTTGTATAAAACGCAAGTTTTACATTGATGCAAAATGGTTTTTACTAAAGTCTTGGACTTTATTATGTGAAATTCTTCTTTAATTAATCGCCAAACTAATTGATTGCCACCAGGAAGTGACACCAGATGAATAAATTTAACTAAGAGACGAGAGAATTGACAATTATATGAAAGAATAATTGGATATCTCTCATTATAAGACAAATTGGTTGAATATTTCAGACGCCCATTGCCACAGATCAATCCGTCGGGATCTACAAAGGGATTCATTGTGAGGAGCTGACTCTTGCAGTTTAGGGATTTTTTGCAGGAAAGATCACGATACTATTCTGCAAAATGAAACTTTTGACTTGAAATAATCAACCGCGTCCTAACAGATGTAATTTCTTCATTTACCAAAGCAGTCGATTTAAATTTAGTAGATCCCTTGAGTTTTGAATGCGTCTGACAAATAAATCTAAAAATGTACGCTATTACTCGTAATGCTCTACAATAATCAGAAAATCGATCTAAAATATCCTCATAATCTTTGAAAAAACTGAAATGGACTAAAACCTCCTTTTTCTTTTCCTCATTAGTTGTAAAATCATTTTTATTCAAATTGTTCCACCGACTATTTCCTTTTGACAACCAAATTGGACCGTGCCACCACAGATCATTGTTAAATAGTTCTTACGGAGGAAGACCGCGACTACCTAAATCGGCTTTAGAAGCAACATGATTCCAATTTTTAGTTCCTACCTTTTCTCCAATTCTCGTGATTCGATGCGCAACAAACGTACCCCATGTACCCGGAGGTTTATTGAGCCACGCTAACACAATAGTAGAATCAGACTACAAGTAAAGCGTAAATCTTAACACTTCGAGTTGGGGTAGAGTGTTAGCTACCGTCAGCCAATAATACGGCGCCACATAGTTCTTACCTTGCTAAAGAGATGGTTGTTATCGGTGCTACTTTGGCTTTGGCTGTAAGCATGTGCGTACTAATTTTTCCATCTGCACATTCTATTCGCACATATAACACTGCTGCATATGCCTTTTCTGGAGCATCACAAAAAGCGTGGAATTCGACTTGGCGAGAGTGTGAGAACTCTATCCAGCTGGGGATCTTAATATCATTAATGTGATCGTAGTTTCTTAAAAATGATTTCCAATTGTGGAATAATTCTCCTGTCAAACAATCATCCCAATCAATCTTTGCTTTCCAAATTTGTTGCATCTGAATTTTTGCTAAAATTATAATGGGTCCTAACCATCTTGCTGGATCGAAAAGCTTTGCTATCGTGGATAATACTTCCCTCTTCGTGTAGTTGGTTTTAGATTCCAGAGGTCTAGCTGCGAAATAAAAAATGTCTAAGCTCGCATTCCATCTAATACCTAGTGTTTTAGCTACGCTCACTTCTTTAAGTTCTAAAAAACCCTTATTTAATAAGTGATCCTTAGGAATGTCAGCTAAAATATCCAAACAATTCGCGGTGCACTTCCTGAGGGGGAAACCAGCTGAGTCCAGAACTTCGATCAGCTCATCTCGAGTTTTCATGGCATTTTGAAGATCATGTGCACCCGCTAACGCGTCATCGACATGCATATAGTTTTTTAAAACAGAAGTTTCTAACGGAAAGGTCTTCTTAACCTCCTCTGCTAACATTAATAAGGTTCTGATTGCTAGAAATGGTGCACCATTGAGGCCAAATGTGACTGTTTTTAACTCAAAACTTCAATTTCGCTATTTGGTGTAGATCTGTATAAAATTCTTTGATACAGCGTGTGTTTGGGGTCTACAGGTTGTTACCAACCCTGGTTCGTCATATACCGTGTGGCTGCCAGCTAGCTCATAAGATCGGGCGTGAGGTTACTTAACCCGCCACACGGTATCGAGGGGGACAAAACTAAATTTATATTTTTATTTAACAAAATGAAACTCAAAACCAAAAAAAACACCAAAAAAATATCTTAAAAAAAAAAAATTCCCAAAATCCCATACAAAAATATACTAAATTTACTTTACTCAAAAAAACAAAATGCATGGTTCTTAAAAGAGAAAACGGGGGTTATAGGTCTCCCCCAATGTGACCCACCCTACCTGTGTTGCTATAAAATAGTATAACAACACCCACTTAATTGCTTTAATTAAGTGTGTGTTATACTTTCACGACCACATCCATTTTTACACGCTATCCAACACTAAAGTATCCTCCCATAAAATTTAACTTTAGCAATTCATTTTTTTATTTCAATTATTTTATTAAAAATTAACTAATGAATAAAAACATGTGGTAACTCCACAAAGCACATCCAAGTTAATTGGACATCTTTGTATAAAATTATTATACTTAGAAAATGCAACAAAAAAAAAAAAACGTTAAACTTAAAGTGCGCGACCGCATCGGCACGTATTATAAAAAAAAAGGAAATTATAAGACTATAAATAAACAACAAATAAAAGTGAATAACAGCAAGTAAGTTATTATTTAAACATTATAGATAATAAATTTAAATAGATTTTGAACTAGTTAACTTCAAAATTTAAACGAAGGTCAAAACACATAATACAAAAACAACAATTTTAATTTTAAAAGAAAAATGTGCCTAACGGACAAAATTTTTATTTTTTTATACAGGCATACAAGACCAAATATAGAAACCCAACAGGACATTTCCTACACCCTGATAATCCCTATCCTAAAGGAGCTCTTTTAAGATGGTAAATATTATACATATATGGGTTGTGTTTATGGGTTAAAAAAAATCATGGGCCCTGTAGAAACTGCATAAAAAAAGAACCTTAAATAATTTTTTTTGTTTCTTTTTACGAAATGATATTGATCATGTTTGACCTTAATTGAAATTTTGTTGTAACTTACAAATATGACAAAAAAAAATTATTATATAATATTATTAAAAAAAATATGTTTTGCTTTGCGTTTGTTCGAAATTTATATACAGCAAATAAAATGATGGCGAATTCAACATGGAGTTTTCAATATATAACGGCGAATTTGACATGGAGTTTTCATTTAAAATGGAGGCGAATTCATCATGGTGGTTTCTAATATATCGGCAAAATCACCATGGAGGTATCCAATGTATCGGCGAATTTATTAAAGAGGCAAATTTAAATTGGATGTTTCATCTTAAAATGGAGGCGAATTCATCATGGCGATTTAGCTCGAATTAAGTGGCGGGAGCCGCCAATACTATTTTTAGTACTTTTTTTTTTATATAGTACTTTTAAGATTTCCTACCTTTTTGTTAACTTCTTGTGTGGGGTATCAAACAAACTCTTGGGTGGCCGCTTCCAGGGTATTCGGCGTCTCCTCGTCGTCTGACTTTTCGGACCGATCGCCTATAAGATCCTCCAATGAAAGGGCCACACTAAAATTAAATATTTTTGGATTTTGAAGCTAAAATTGTTTATGTCCTACACACAATGCGCAAAATGTTTACTTACGTTGTAAGATTTGTTATATATGATTGAAAATAAAAAAAAATTAAATGCGCGACAGCCCGATTAAGTAAAACCTCCTTAAAAGAGATTATAAATTTAATTTTAACACTGCATAATAGTTTAACTAATTAATTAAATCACCTTTAATATTGAATAGCACACACGAATATCAACATATATATTAATGGGATTAAAAAAAATTGATTTTTATCCAAAAGAAAAAAAACTAAAATTAAGGAACAAAAATTAACATTTTATTTTTAATTAAATCACTAATATAAATTACTTTTTTTTTTTCTAACACCACGGCAAACACTGACTTTATTTCATTACGAAAAAGAAATTTGTCGACCGGTCTTTTCGATAGTCACATTCGATTTAAAGTTTGCAAACGTGCCAGAAATTTTCCTATGTCTCAATTCTGGTACCATATATCTTAGTACATAAATCAAATGAACAAAATATATTACATATATTTTAATGAATTGTATGGTCATCGACCTTTTTACTTCCTTTTGATCCTATTTCTTTTCAATTTTCAAACATATATGTCATTGCCATTTTCACCTACATGTCAGACAAGGATACACTATATATCCTTGTCAGAATCTTCTCATTCGCCAAATGTCTGAACCGGAGTTCATGATTGAGAGCAAGTAGCTGACTTGATTTGCACTTTTATCAAAATGTAACTCGATCAATGAAAATTCTAATCTGGTAACATCCCTATTTCCCCTACCACGTATCCCGTTAATTCCCGCTCATCAGTGCGGCGAATTTCATAAAAATGATAGTGCTGTATTTTCGCAGCGCACATCGACTACTAAGTACTCGATATTTGGTATTCGGATAATTGATTTGTATCAACCGCAACAAAACTCTGGGCATCTAAGTGAAGGAGTAAGACGTAATGAAAGAGGCACAGTGGAAACGGGATGTATAAATCAATAGTGGATCAGCGCCCAACGTAGGCAAACGCCCACACCCTGAACAGTCTCATGCTTAGCCGGGCATTCAACTAATCAACAAACAAAAATTTTAAGAACTTCCTAATTCAACTCCTCTAAAAAAAAACGAAAGATATACTAAAAACTATTGTTTCAAATCTTTAGCATGAAAAACTCCAAGCGGATTTCCTTGTAAAGATTCCACTTCGTACATATTTTTACCTATTGCTTTTACCACACGACATTTGACAAATTTGCGACAGAATTTAGCGTTGATGTTGTGGAAGAAAAGTGACAGAACGACTACGTTTATTGTATTGTCGCGCACTTTTTTCATATGCCGTATGCATGTTCTTTTGTATGGCTTCTCGAACCAGAGGTAATTTATCAATACGGTTAATGATTTCGACGTCAGAATCTATTAAAGCATCAAGTTTTCTGGCGAGCTTATAATCGGTACCAGAGGTAAACATCGTTTGTCCAAATAAAGCGAAATACGGAGTAATACCTGTCGCTGAATGCACTGAACTTCTAATAGCGCATTCAATCTCGGAAAGATACAAATCCCAATCGCGATGATCGGATTCCAGATATGTTCGAATGGCAGCTAACACTGTCTGGTTGACCCTTTCAGAGGCGTTAGCTTGTGGGGCATATGCAGCATTCTTCATATGGATTATTTTGTACGCCTCTATCATCTTCTGAAATTCTTTCGACACACATTGCTTTCCGTTGTCAGAGTGCAGTACTTCCAGCGTTCCGAATTTGTGGAAGATTTCGTGCACCAGAAACTCTATTACGTTTCGCGAAGTCGCCTCTAGCATTGCCTTTAAAAAGATGAATTTCGAAAAATGGTCCAGCACTATAAAAATGTACGCATTTCCACCTTTTGATCGTGGATATTTTCCCAGGAAATCAACGTATAACTTTTGAAATGGCCTGCATGTTACGACCTCGGCTCCCATTGTCGGCCGCATCTCATAATTCGTTGGTTTAGTCTTCTTACAGATGTCGCAATTACGTACGAAGTTTCGAACTTGTAATGTCATTCGAGGCCAGAAATAAAATTCACGAAGTCGATACAGTGTCTTTGCAACCCCTCCATGTGAGGCGATCTTTTCTTCATGCGCTTTTTGTATCATGGTTGACGTCAGTGCTTCCGGGATCCATAATTTCCAGCTAAACTCGCCAAGTTCGTCCTGAGCCAAATGAGTTCGCTTATAAACTTTGCCGTCTTCAATTTTGACATCTGGTAGCTGTTCTGCGTTAGCCTCGATCGCTTTAATGAGGTCCAGATACTCAGCTGACTCAAATTCAGTAGTCTCGAAATCTAGTAAACTGGCCTCACTACAAAGCAAGCTCTCAACGTTTCTCGACAGAGTGTCAGCAACAACATTCTCCGACCCTTTTCGATGTTCAATATTAAAGTCGAAAGCTTGAAGTTGCAATGACCATCTCGCTAAACGACCGCTTAAATCTCGCAAACTCATTAGCCATTTCAGACTAGCGTGATCAGTTATCACCGTAAATGGCATCAACTCTACATAAGGCCTAAAACGTTTAATCGCGAGGACGGCAGCAAGACACTCCTTCTCGGTTACGCTGTAATTTTGTTGTGCGCAATTCAATTTCTGCGAGTAGAATTCAATCGGTCTATCATTTTTTTCATCGTCGACCTGGAATAAAACGGCGCCAACACCAAATTGAGAAGCGTCGCATTGGATATAGAACCTACGTTTGAAATCGGGGTGAATCAGTACAGGCGCCATAGTCAGAGCTTGTTTTAAACAATTGAATGAATCGATAGCAGCTTGGGACATGGAAAACTTTTTGCCTTTCTTTAAGGCATCACTCAACGGGGCAGACAGAGAAGCGAAATTACTAATGAACCTACGATACCAACCAGCGGTTCCCAAGAAACTACGGACCTCTTTAGTTGAACGCGGAATTTTAATTTTCGATATCGCACTAACCTTCTCCGGATCAGTTTTCAGTACGCCGCCGCCTATGATAAACCCTAAATACTTCAGTTCCGTAAAGCAAAAATGCGATTTCCTCATTCCGATGGTCAAATTTGCTCTTCTCAGACAGTCGGCTACTTCGCTTAAAACTTTCAAATGCGTATCAAAGTCGTGTGAAATAACTAGCAGATCGTCCAAATACACGAAGACATTATTTTTCAAACGCTGGGGCACCACCTTGTCCATTAAACGGCAGAGGCGTTGTGCCGCATTGCACAAGCCAAAGGGCATAACCGCAAACTGGTACAAGGGCCTTCCAGGAATCGTGAATGCTGTGTATTCTTTGCTGTTTTGGTCCAGCTCGATCTGCCAGAACGCAAACTTCAAGTCGACACTGCTAATAAAAACTGTCTCATCAATCCGACTTGGGATTCCCTCGATGTTTTGAATTGGATATGCATCCTTCACCGTACGCTCGTTCACCTTTCGCGCGTCCAAACACAGTCTGTTTTTACCCGGTTTCCGTACTAACGTCGTTCGGCTACTCCAGGGACTGTTGCTCTCTTCTATAACTCCAAGGCGCAGCATTTCATCGATCTCCGCATAGAGTAGCTTCTGGACTGCAGGGGATACCGGGTAATAACGGTCTTTAACTGGTTCGACACCTTCCTTGAGTTGGATGACATGTTTTTCGATCGGTGTTTTACCTAGACCATGTTCTTCATAAGTTAAAATTTGCCTCTTTACCGCTTCTTATTGTGTTTTCTGTTCCACGGACAATTGATGTTGGCCGGGCTCCAGTGGTACTTCAGCAACATCAACTTCAGCAACTTTAAACACGTCCGGCGCGATTTCAAATGATCGCCAAAAATCGACTCCAAGATATACCTCTTGTTCCAACGAAGGGCACAAGTAAAATGTGATATCTATAATTTTATCCTGATATCGAACAGGTGCTAAAACTTTGCCTTGGACCCAATGCTCTCGACCACCAGCGGTGCGGACACTCGATAAATACTTCGAAGAAATTACGTTAAGTTCGGACAACAATTCTCGGCAACCTTTTCCCAAAATGCTGGCGGAGGCTCCGCTGTCTAACAAGCCACGGAAAGGTTTATTAAAAAGAAAAATGTTTGCGTAAGGCCGAGGATCTGATTTACTGAAGGAAATTACTGATGACGCAACTAGTCTACGTTTTTCTTTACGTTGTTGGTACCGCTGTCTAGCCTTCTTAATTTTTCGGCTGACCATGCGTGCGCCTTCGTACTGACCATCTTCAAAAATTTGACTACGCTTATTATAATATCTACGAATTCTATCACTTAAAGGAACTATTTTAAATAACTTATCATCACTAATCTTACTATCTACAAATAGGTTTCGCTTAAGAATACTAATCTTTGAATTATTATTTGCCTCAAAATCTATATCTATTGAGGTGGCTGCATCTCGAGTGGAACGGGGTTCGATTTGGAACGTGACACTCCCGCTTTCATCACATTCCTCTTCAAGTTTCCCTCTTGACAAACGGGACATTTCGGCGTGATGACATTATCGCGCCCACAACGATAGCAGAAAATGTTACGCAATTTCGAAGGACAATCCATATAAACATGGCCCTGCTGCTTATAATTCCAACAGGTGAGTCTAGCACGAGCCTGTTCAACTTCTTCGACTAATAACTCTTGATCTCCAGGGCCTTCTTCCCAATACTCTTCTCCGCCTTCAATATCAAGAGCGCTCACTTGTGGCGCACGCATCTGTCTTGGTGGATTGCGATTGTAATTGTGAGTTTGAGAATCCGGAACCTGAAACCTAATCGACTTAGAAGCTGGACGATTCAACGACAATTCTGCCTCGCGACACTGAAACTGCAAATGCTGCATGCTCTCGGTATACGCCGCCCAAACTCGACCGCACAGGGACTCAATCAGATTTCGTTTAACAATTGTGATCATCTCATCTTCAGATATGCGTATTAACAAGCGAGAGCGAAGTTTTGACATGGCATGAAAATAGGCATCTACGGATTCGCCGACTTGCTGCTTCCTCTCCCATAACTCCTTCATCGCTTCAAAATTACTCGTATGCGCAGGGAATTGCAACAGTAAAGCTGCCTTCAAAGAATACCATGTTAGGACTGGGTTTTGGCGAATATAAAGCCAATACCAGTCTCTCACCGGGCCACTAACTAATTGATGGAATTCTCGCAAAACTTCAGACCATGGGATTCCGTATTGCGACTTCAAAAACTCAAGCCTAAAGACAAAATCATCGACAGTCATATTTTCGCGATTTCCATCGAAATTAATTCCCCACTTGAATACCGGAGCAGGGTTATATTGACGACCTCTAATAAAATTTTGCGGAGCATGTGAAGTCATATCCTCTCTTGGTTCAGGATGTTCATCATAAATTACATGCGGCGGAGTTGGCTGTCTACCGTAAGTACCATTTCTCCACTGAGCACCGAACTGACCAAAACTAACTCCACCGTTTCTAGGGATACAATCTTCAACTCTTCTATCATGATCAGGATATGCAAAGACAGGGACTTGATTATATACCGAACTAATTGTTTCTCTACGCGGGATCTGACTAAAACTTGGTACGTCAATGATGGGTTCTAAATCTTTTAGCTCGCGTTCATTTATATCATTCGCTCTCTCACGCATCCAATTATTCGTAGTCACCTCTTCTCTTGCAGTAGCTTTTTCGCGCGGCTTCTTTGAAAAATCTGAAACATCGTTGGTCTGCGGTGGTGATATCGTTGACTTCTGTTTACGCGTTTCATTTACCTGCGCTTTAATATTAGACAAACCCTCATTCAGCATATCCTTCAGACTACGAGCTAGTTTATTGAACATGGAAGAATTTATTTTTTTCGTGAGTTTCCACATGTTCGTGTACCGGGTCTTCAAACTCATTAGATAAAACGGTTGGTGGAGGAAAATTTAAATTTGAAAGATTTGACGGCGCTACAGGGGCTTTAATTTTATTTTTACTTCTTGGTATAGCACCAGAAGCTACGCCTAACTCACGTCTGGAACGTGTAATGGGACCTTGTCGTTCTCCTACAATGGTTTCTGACATATCGATGTAATCGAACTGTTGACCTCGATTTGCGGCAAAATTTACAAGACTACCGTTTGGACTTACGTCTGATGATGGATCTGAAATATTTCTATTCTCTGCCATCGCGAATAATTCAAAATAAGGTGTGTTTTATCGTATATAATGTTAGCAAAAAATAATAATTTCAAAAATAATAATAACAAAAAAAAATATATGTTTGTTCTCAAAAAAAAATGTTTTAAGGTTTAACTCAAATGGCTAAATTGGGAGGAAAATTTCAGGTTGGATTACACCGAGCATGTAATCTGACTAATGGCTTTTCAGTGGATTATTTGAATTGGTAAAACACACAAAAAAAACATCAATTAATACTCACATTTGTACTTAACAAAATTCTCTTTTAGGTTCCTGCATTATATCATAAATTACCCCCATTAATAATCTACATAATACAATCAACATATACACAATTAACTTCGATGCAACAACTTGGCAGTTACATTACAGCCAATGGCCACCGAAAATTAAGTGTACAAAACTCGCAAATATCAGAGCATCTATGACCGAAATACATGAATAAACGTCACGGTCTCTGTAGTACGAGTGTTTTTGCTTTTAATTAATACTGTAGATTTATATTAAAACAAAATGTATTCAATAAAATTTAATTTATACAATATAAAAAAAAGACTACAAAAAAAAAAAACAAACAATTCGAGGTTTTTGCTTATTAGGTCAATAAAAACAAATCACTTCGATGCAGCATGTGGATAATACTATTTCAATCCACGGTCACCAAAGTTGTGTGCATGTAATTCACAGAGCAACAAATGATCAAATTACTTATGCCTACCTTACGGCCTCTGTTTTTTTTTGTATACACAGAAGTGCAAAATGGATTTAAAAAAAAATTTTCTTTTACTTTAAATTATTTAGCTTTAGTTAAATACACAAAAAAATTTCTTGATTTCAATACAATATTTACAATAATTAAAAAACATGAAACACAACCAAATGAAAAGCATGTTTCCTTTTTTTCCTGACAACCGGCTCTTTAAGTTTTACATCATTCTCATCTTTGTTAATGCTTATATCCATAATGGCCTCTGACATCGACGTCTTGGAGATCTGGTCTTCCTCTACTTTCGGCTCGATTTTAACATCCAAATTATCAAAATATTTAATGTTGTACGCGTTGCTGTTCCTCTTCATCGTTTCAAAATGCCAGCAGTGACAATTATCCTGCCATCCATAATGTCATCATCTTCCGCATCTTTCTTTCAGCTATCACTTGTGCTATCCTCCTCTATGATTGACTGTATTTCATGCATATTTGTTTTGCGAATGCAACTTCCATTAATTTTATTTAGAAAAATTATTTTTAAGTAAACATTTACGAATACACCAAGATATTCTCTCGCAAACTCGTATCTTCGCCAACTTTGCCAATTGTACATATAGAAAGTAAAAGAGAAGGCCGTTGCCCATCTAAGCGCGCTCTCCGGTCTGCAGTAAAAGGTATCTGTATGAAATCGTCTACTTCAACTTCTTCTTGTGGCAGTTGTAGGCACGGGGGTGACGACGTGCATAACATTTGTGGCAAATCATCTTGTCGCAGTTGTACTTCTGGGCCACGATGTGAAACGATGGATTGGTGGTACCACGCAGACGGAGCGCCAAGTGAAGGGACGACTCCTTCTTGATGTTGTAGTCGGACAAAGAGCGACCTTCTTCCAGCTGCTTGCCGACGAAAATCAGGATGGGGGTGCCCTCCTTATCCTTTCTGCCTTGACATTTTCGATTCCGTCGGAAGGCTCGACTTCCAGTAAGAGTCTTGAAGAAGGTTTGCATTTTGGGGGTTCCTTTAGAAACGTGCAGTCAAACGCTAATCTCAAAAAAACCAATTCGATGTTTCGTTAAATGTTCGGCTAACTTGTCGTATTTCTTTTAATTAGCTTGATACTGAATGATCATCGTGTATGTGTACTTATTGTTGGCCGCGGAAAATGAGCTTTGCGCCATTTTGGCAAGCAGATTGGTACTTTGCCGACACATTTTTCTTGAAAAAAAATTTTCATTTGAGAAATTGATTGAGCCATATTTATATCAGATGACCATCGCCAGTACTATCGCCTTTAGTAGGCGTTTCTGTTTTGCAATTGTTTCTCAAAATTTATAAATCAAACAAATTGTTTGATTAAAATTGGTCCGCGTGCTTTTCTTTTGCGTGATCTGCGAATTTAGTAATTGCCAGATCGAGTATTTTTGATTTCTCTCAAAATTCGTTATTTCAAGTTTTGGTTATATTTCAATTTCAAAATTATAAAATTTGATTCAAATTAATTAAAATAAAAAAAAATTTTGCAATTAAATTATTTAATAATTATTATTGGTTACCTAATAAAGCAAAAACAACAGACTAACAACAAAAATCCTCAAAATGTCATATTCCAATTGAGTGGTTTCCGAAGTGCATTTCCCAGTGCCATTAGATTTAAATTATTTTCATTTTCCAAGCCACATAAGAATGCACGTCGGAAAGCTTCAATTGGGTCGACGAAAAAAAATTTTTTTTTTTAGTATTTGTTTTAAGTTACAATTTTTTTAAAAAATTGGGCGCCATATTTGTTACCAACCCTGGTTCGTCATATACCGTGTGGCTGCCAGCTAGCTCATAAGATCGGGCGTGAGGTTACTTAACCCGCCACACGGTATCGAGGGGGACAAAACTAAATTTATATTTTTATTTAACAAAATGAAACTCAAAACCAAAAAAAACACCAAAAAAATATCTTAAAAAAAAAAAATTCCCAAAATCCCATACAAAAATATACTAAATTTACTTTACTCAAAAAAACAAAATGCATGGTTCTTAAAAGAGAAAACGGGGGTTATAGGTCTCCCCCAATGTGACCCACCCTACCTGTGTTGCTATAAAATAGTATAACAACACCCACTTAATTGCTTTAATTAAGTGTGTGTTATACTTTCACGACCACATCCATTTTTACACGCTATCCAACACTAAAGTATCCTCCCATAAAATTTAACTTTAGCAATTCATTTTTTTATTTCAATTATTTTATTAAAAATTAACTAATGAATAAAAACATGTGGTAACTCCACAAAGCACATCCAAGTTAATTGGACATCTTTGTATAAAATTATTATACTTAGAAAATGCAACAAAAAAAAAAAAACGTTAAACTTAAAGTGCGCGACCGCATCGGCACGTATTATAAAAAAAAAGGAAATTATAAGACTATAAATAAACAACAAATAAAAGTGAATAACAGCAAGTAAGTTATTATTTAAACATTATAGATAATAAATTTAAATAGATTTTGAACTAGTTAACTTCAAAATTTAAACGAAGGTCAAAACACATAATACAAAAACAACAATTTTAATTTTAAAAGAAAAATGTGCCTAACGGACAAAATTTTTATTTTTTTATACAGGCATACAAGACCAAATATAGAAACCCAACAGGACATTTCCTACACCCTGATAATCCCTATCCTAAAGGAGCTCTTTTAAGATGGTAAATATTATACATATATGGGTTGTGTTTATGGGTTAAAAAAAATCATGGGCCCTGTAGAAACTGCATAAAAAAAGAACCTTAAATAATTTTTTTTGTTTCTTTTTACGAAATGATATTGATCATGTTTGACCTTAATTGAAATTTTGTTGTAACTTACAAATATGACAAAAAAAAATTATTATATAATATTATTAAAAAAAATATGTTTTGCTTTGCGTTTGTTCGAAATTTATATACAGCAAATAAAATGATGGCGAATTCAACATGGAGTTTTCAATATATAACGGCGAATTTGACATGGAGTTTTCATTTAAAATGGAGGCGAATTCATCATGGTGGTTTCTAATATATCGGCAAAATCACCATGGAGGTATCCAATGTATCGGCGAATTTATTAAAGAGGCAAATTTAAATTGGATGTTTCATCTTAAAATGGAGGCGAATTCATCATGGCGATTTAGCTCGAATTAAGTGGCGGGAGCCGCCAATACTATTTTTAGTACTTTTTTTTTTATATAGTACTTTTAAGATTTCCTACCTTTTTGTTAACTTCTTGTGTGGGGTATCAAACAAACTCTTGGGTGGCCGCTTCCAGGGTATTCGGCGTCTCCTCGTCGTCTGACTTTTCGGACCGATCGCCTATAAGATCCTCCAATGAAAGGGCCACACTAAAATTAAATATTTTTGGATTTTGAAGCTAAATTGTTTATGTCCTACACACAATGCGCAAAATGTTTACTTACGTTGTAAGATTTGTTATATATGATTGAAAATAAAAAAAAATTAAATGCGCGACAGCCCGATTAAGTAAAACCTCCTTAAAAGAGATTATAAATTTAATTTTAACACTGCATAATAGTTTAACTAATTAATTAAATCACCTTTAATATTGAATAGCACACACGAATATCAACATATATATTAATGGGATTAAAAAAAATTGATTTTTATCCAAAAGAAAAAAAACTAAAATTAAGGAACAAAAATTAACATTTTATTTTTAATTAAATCACTAATATAAATTACTTTTTTTTTTTCTAACACCACGGCAAACACTGACTTTATTTCATTACGAAAAAGAAATTTGTCGACCGGTCTTTTCGATAGTCACATTCGATTTAAAGTTTGCAAACGTGCCAGAAATTTTCCTATGTCTCAATTCTGGTACCATATATCTTAGTACATAAATCAAATGAACAAAATATATTACATATATTTTAATGAATTGTATGGTCATCGACCTTTTTACTTCCTTTTGATCCTATTTCTTTTCAATTTTCAAACATATATGACATTACCATTTTCACCTACATGTCAGACAAGGATACACTATATATCCTTGTCAAAATCTTCTCATTCGCCAAATGTCTGAACCGGAGTTCATGATTGAGAGCAAGTAGCTGACTTGATTTGCACTTTTATCAAAATGTAACTCGATCAATGAAAATTCTAATCTGGTAACATCCCTATTTCCCCTACCACGTATCCCGTTAATTCCCGCTCATCAGTGCGGCGAATTTCATAAAAATGATAGTGCTGTATTTTCGCAGCGCACATCGACTACTAAGTACTCGGTATTTGGTATTCGGATAATTGATTTGTGTCAACCGCAACAAGGTATTTGCCTATACATTTTCTCAATGTACCCATTGAAAACGAATTTAAAGCACCTCCACTTCAAAAGCAAAATTGTCAGGTCAGTTTGGAGAACTGGACCAGTGTGCAATACCGAGTTCAAACTAATTCCATTGAAACTAGGAGCGGACGCATTAAATACTACTCTAACCTTAGTAGTGGTGCTTTCAGGCCTGATAACGGCATGGTGAGGTAGGTAGTAGTGTTGAGGCGAATATTGATAGTTTGGCGCTAATACCTTGTGCATTTGCCCTAAATCTAAATATTCTGTCAAGACCCTATTATATTCTGCCTTAAATGCTGGCCTTTTGCCTAGCGACACCTCATTCCGTGTGAATTGCCTAAAAGCACCTATCCGCGAATGCCCTAAACTCACTTCATTAAGGAAATTCCGATGAAATTCTACAACATAACAACCTTCTGTGTTACGCCGTGTGGTTTTTACAAACAAATCTTCGCAGTATTTTTCCTCCGGAGTTAAATAAATATTTTTGGGCACTTCTTCTAATTCAGAAAACTTGGTGAGTTGTTCATCATTAAAATATGAGACGACCGTTGAAAATGTTGAAACTTCTTCTTGCGGCAGCGGCCCTGTAAATATCCATCCAAACAAAGTCTGCTGAGCTGTCAACGATCCCAACACATTTCGCTGTATTCCGTCTTGTAAAATAGTTGAGATCATTAAAATATGAGACGACCGTTGAAAATGTTGAAACTTCTTCTTGCGGCAGCGGCCCTGTAAATATCCATCCAAACAAAGTCTGCTGAGCTGTCAACGATCCCAACACATTTCGCTGTATTCCGTCTTGTAAAATAGTTGAGATCATTAAAATATGAGACGACCGTTGAAAATGTTGAAATTTCTTCTTGCGGCAGCGGCCCTGTAAATATCCATCCAAACAAAGTCTGCTGAGCTGTCAACGATCCCAACACATTTCGCTGTATTCCGTCTTGTAAAATAGTTGAGTATATGTCTGCACCTATTAAAACATCCACTGATCCACTAATATAGAAATTCGCGTCTGCGAGTTGCAGATCAGGTAGCGTCTTAATGTGAACTTCGTCAATCGAACTTGTGGTAAGATTTCCTGTAAGTTGAGGAATAACAAGACCCTTGCCTCGATCTTCACTCTAGCATCAATAGGGGAACCAAATACAAAGCTACACATTTTTTGAATGCGAGCCGAAACGATGTTGAGTTGTGTGAACATTATTTTGGTTTAAATTAGAATTTTGCGTAGGAACATGAGGGCGTGAGGATCCTGCCGGCCTCGGAGAAGAAGAGATGTCGGAGTACCCACGATGTAAAAGCGAATTATGTAGCCTTTTACAAACCGAACAATTTTACAATCTTTAACGAGATGTGAATGTGCAAAACAATTTAAACACCAGTTATGCTTTCGGACGGTCGCCAATCGATTGTTTAAATGCATATCTTTAAAAAGACGACAATTTCTAAGTGGATGCTGTTCATTTTGGCATAATTTGCAGAATGAATTAACCGCATTGTGGTGAGCTTGTATCTTTCGATTTGGGACCATTGGCTGAAAAACCGTTTTTCTTTCAGCTACTCTCCCTACTATTGGTCTCAAATCGGAAATGGTTTCAAGCGTCTGAAACCTATTTGTCAAAGATAAACAAAAATGGGGTCCAAGCTTCTAACATCTATCTTATAGAGTTCTAATGTGGAAATACAATTATTGATATCTCGCAGCATCTTTTTTTAAGCGCTTCCCGATTCAGAAGAAATGGTTGGTATATTAAAAAGAATTTTTAATTGCGTATTGACCAAAATTCGTTTATTTTCATATGTATCGAATAGGTTCTGCCATGCTTGCGTAAAACCCTCATTAGTTAACAGGGACATTTTGACAATGTCCTTCGCTTCACCTCTAATCTTCTGGTTCAAGTGAAACAGTTTTTCGACCGGCATCAGTCTACTAATGCAAATATAAATTGCAGTAAACATATCGCGAAATGAAGGCCATGATATGTAATCTCCATAGAACACTTCAGTATCGCAGGGAGGCAAGCGAATATTGTAATGATCCGACATTTGTAATGGCATTGCCATATTACTATGGGCTTGTGCCGATGTTGCAAAAGGCATTGCCGTAGCCTGAGCAGGGTTCAATGGCAAAGGGAGACCTTGTATTGGAGTACCTCGAACCTCGATATTTGGATACGGATTAACGGACACTGGGATATTCTGATCCCTAATACTGGACAAGGCACTTTGATCTGACGTTACTTGAAATGTTGCAACAGCCGCGTCGCAGTGGCAGAAATAGTGGATGATCCCTGATGCGTTGGTGAACCACGCACAGATGAGCTATGTGTCGGGTGAACTGTTAAATTATGAGCATATTTGCCCATTTGTGATGCCGTTGCAACATACGCATTATAACAATTACGAAAACTTGCTTTTACATCATCAATATTTTCCCCACCCGTAGCCTTGGCTTCCTTTAGTGCCAAATCATAAGCTGCTTTTAAATTTACCCAAATGGATTTTAGTTCCTCTCTTTGAACTTCTATGGAAAATAAACTCAAATCCCTCGAATCGCTTTCATTAAAAGAGGCTTCGAATTCTAAAAGTGTTTCCGCTAATGCATAGAAATTTTCTAAAGTAGCCATATTAATCAGTAAATTAGAAACAAATTGAATGAAATGTAAATTTATTAAAATATTACGAACAGGCAAATAAAACTTATTGTAAGTCAATAAAAAGCGTAGTAGCACATTCACACGATTTTAGTTAAAAGCTTTGCTAATTTCCTTGAGTTATTAGCACAATTTCAAATCTAAGAAAATGCGCAATAAAACAATGGATGATCAACTAAAAAATATAAAATTGTATGATGTGTGTATCTTTCGAATCGGCCAAACCGTATTAAAAATTTGTTTGCAAAAAAAAATATTTAAATAATGGCACCTGATAATTTATTTAATGTATTCGCGCAGTTAAAAAAAATCATCAATATTTAGTTTTGCATTTAAAGCACTTTCGA